>PVIW01001274.1:0-318677 GCA_004026585.1 Noctilio leporinus | reverse complement strand
CTCCCCCCCCCTTTTTTTTTTTTTTTAAGATTTTAAAAAATTATTATTTTTAGAGAGAGGGGAAGGGAAAGAGGCACAGAGGGAGGGAGACATCAATGTATGGTTGCCTTTTTCACCTGCTTCCAGCTATGGACCTGGCTGGAGACCTGGCTTGCAACCTGGTTATGTGCCCTGTCTGAGGAATTGAACCAGAGACCTACCTTTGGGTTCGCAGGCCAGCACTTTATCCACTGTGCTACCAGCCAGGGCTTGTCTTGGCTTTTGAGTAGCTTTTTTACCCATGCATATTCTTTTTTATAAGCATAGTATTTTGGTCTGTTAGAAAATATTAGTTCACTTCCTTTGTGTGTGGATATAATACAGAAAGTATCAACAACAAAAACAAAGCTGAACAAGTCCTATATCAGATAAGGAGTTAATATCCACAATATATAAGAAACTCTTACAAATCCAATTAAAAAGTGGACAGAAGGTCTGAATAGATATTTTTTTTCCCCAGAGAAGACATACAGATGGCCAACAGGTACATAAAACAATGCTCAACATCACTAATCATCAGGGAAATTCAAATGCAACTACAATGAAATATCACTTACCCTGTTAGAATGGCTATCATTGAAAAGATAAGAGATGACACGTGTTGGTGAGGATGTGGTGAAATAGGAACCCTTGTGCACTATTGGTGGGAATGTAAATTGGTGCGGCCACTATGGAAAACAGTATGGAGGTTTCTTAAAACATTAAAAATAGAACTGCCTGTGACCCAGCATAATACTACATACCTTTGGGTATTTATCCAAAGGGAATGAAATTACTTCCTGTAGAGAGATCTGCCCCCCAATGTTAATCACAATGAATGTATAGTGATTGGTATCCACTATTATGGTATCATACAGAGTATCAGAGTATTTTTTTTTAAAGATTTTATTTCATTATTTTTTAGAAAGAGGGGAAGGGAGAGAGGCAGAGAGGGAGAGACACCTCAATGTGTGGTTGCCTTTCACCTGCCTCCAGCCACAGACCTGACTGGAGACCTGATTTGCAACCTGGTTATGTGTCCTGGCTGGGAATCGAACCTGCGACCTTTGGGTTCGCAGGCAGGCACCTTAACCACTGTGCTACCAGCCAGGGGTCAGAGTATTTTTACTGCCCTAAAAATCCTCTGTGGTCTGCCTATTCGTCTTCCCCACTCCCTCTAACCCCTGGCAACCACTGATCTTTTTACTGCCTCAACACTTTTGCCTTTTCCAGAATGTCACTTGGTTGGAATCATGCAGTATGTAGCCTTTTCAAATTGGCCCCTTTCACTTAGTCATAGGCACTTCAAGTTCTTTCATGACTTTCCTTGGCTTTATAGCTCAGGTCTTTTTAGTACTAAATAATATTCCACTGTCTGGATTGATCGCCATTTACCCATTCACCTACTTACTGAAAGACATCATGGTTGCTTCTAAGAAGCAAATTGTTCACAATTTGGGCAAGTTTCAATAAATCTGCTATAAACATCCAGCTGCAGGGTTTTGTGTCGATATAAGTTTTCCACTCTTTGAGTAAATACCAAGGAGTGTGATTGTTGGATCATATGGTAGGAGTATGTTTAGTCTGGTGAGAAACCACAAAACTCTTCCAAAGTGGCTGTACCATTTTGCGTTCCCATCAGCAATGGGTGAGTGTTGCTCTTGTTCCTCATCCTCAGCAGCCAGCATTTGGTGGTGTCAGTGTTACGTATTTTGGTTATTCTCCTGGTGTAGCTCATTGTAGCTGTGTCTCATTGTTGCTTTAATTTGCATTTCCCTGCTGACACCTAATGTGGAGCAGCTTTTCATATGCTTGTCTGCACCTGTGCATCTTGGGTTTGATATTTTTTACTGTGCATACGAAGCCAGGAATATGGTGATCACTAGTGCAGTTTGGTGCCACTGGACTGACTGTGCTCAAGTGACAGTGGTTTTCTCCACCATTGCTTTTGCACCATCAGTACCAATGTCAACACAACGGAAAAGGGCAACTAACATCTTAGTGTTATTCTGAAAAATAGTTTTGACCTCCTGAGTACCCTGAAAGAGTCATGGGGACCACTTTGAGAACCTACTGGTTTACGGGAACCAATGTGGAATGGTGCAGTACCCCAGGGCTAGCAATAGAGGGTAGCTGTTACTATCCCCAAACCTGCAGGGGCCACGGGAAGGGGAACTTCCTGGGCCCTAAGGTTGGAACTAGAGAGAGAGGACTGCCTACCAGGAGCCTGTCTTTTTCTGTCTTCCAGTCTTTTTACCATGCTCCCCATTACCAAGACCAACCAGAAAGCAGAATGCAAGGGAGCCTCTGATTTGGTCCAAGTGGTCGGGCTTCCCCAGCCATGAAGAAGAGTGGATTTGGAGGGACAGATGGGGCATTCCCAACCCAGTTGTCTTCACCAATTTGTACCTACACACAAACATGGAGTGTGTGTGTATTTTAACAAGAACTTTTTGCCCTACCAGTCATTTATCAGTTCAGTAAAATTAGGCATCTACCCTGTGCTTTGATGAACCTAAACAAAGTAATGGTATAAGTAAGGGCTGGGGTGGGAGGCCATGTGTAGGTATGGATTTTGAGGTTGTTTGCCATTTTTGCTACTATAAATTGTGACATGGTCATTGTCATTACCTATAAACATCTGCAAAGCCCATTTGGTCACCGGACAGGTTGGGCCGGTTAGAACTCCCACCAGCAGTGAGTACCAGTACCAGGCCAGCGTCACCGTGCTTCCTCATCAGCACAACAGTGACACTGGAAACATGTCTTTGCTTATACATTTGACATATGGAAAATAGTCCTGTTGTCTTAATTTGCATACAGTTGAGAAATTCAGGGTTGTATATCTACCTATTCATGAGCTTACCAGTCATTTTTTTCTTCCATTGAGTTGTCTGTTTTTCATTAGTGTGTTTCTTTTTCTCATTAATTTTAATGATCGTATATGTTTGTGTGTGAAAGGAGTTTGGGAAGCAGGAGAGAAAGGGGAAGAATGAGAATGGAGAAGATGTCAGTCCTTCATTGTCACGGATGGTGCAGATATTTTCTGCGTTGTGTGTGTGTGTGTTTTCACATTTTGTTTATAATAGTGTTTTTATGCCCAGGAGTTCTTAATCTTTACGTAGTCAAACCGAATAATACTGCTTTTTTCTATTATTTTGTTCTTCATTTTTATCCCTCTAAAACAGGGGTTAGAAAACTGTGGCTGAAGGCCAAATGTTTCCACCATCTGTTTTTGTAAATAAAGTTTTATTGGAACACAACCATTGGAACACAACCATATTGTCTGTGGTTGCTTTCACACTACAGCAGCAGATTGGGTAGTTGCAACAGAGACCGGCAGCCTGCAAAGATGGAAATACTTCCTCTCCAGCCTTTTACAGAAAGTTTGCTGAGTCTTGGTCCAATGTGCTTCTCATCTAGCTATGTATATTAACCTACATGTTCTAGATTTTGGTGGCCTTATTTAAAGTAAATACATAATCCTTTAAAATCTCATTTCAGTCTAAAGTAGTAAATTAAATACATCTCTTTTCCCCCTCAAAGTGGTATCAATGGTCCCAGCATCTTTCCCTTCCCCTTGACTTTGCAATGCCACCTTCATACCCTAGAGCCTCAACTGCAAAGAAGGGTAACTCAAAAAAAAAAAAACAAAAAAAAAACACACACACACACACACACAAAAAAGAAGAAGAAGAAGAAGAAGAAGAAGAAGAAGAAGAAGAAGGGTAACTCTCCAAGCTGTTTATTTTGTTCCAACAATCTGTTTTTGTGCCAGGTACATACTATTTTGATCCTTCTAGCTTTATATTGTGGCTTAGGATCAGATAGGAAAAGTCCTTTCTTATATTGCTCTTTTACAAAATGTTCTTGGTTATTTTTAACTGTTCACATAATACTTAAGATCTTTCGGTCAAGTCTTGCCTCCAAATTTCAAAAATACTTTCCTCCAGAGTTGCTAAGCATTACAAATGGGTATAGGCTTTCAGTTTTACAAGGTGGGAAGAGTTCTGGAGATGGATGGTGGTGATGGCTGCCCAACATTTTGAATATACTTAATACCACTGAACACTTAAAAATGATTGAGATGGTATATTTTATGTTGTATGTATTTTTACTGCAATGAAAAATAATTTAGCCCTGGCTGGTAGTACAGTAGATAAGGCACCGGCCTGCAAACCCAAAGGTCACTGGTTCGATTCCCCAGCCATGGCACATAACCAGGTTGCAAGCCAGGCCTCCAGCCAGGTCCATAGCTGGAGGCAGGTGAAAGGCAACTATACATTGAGGTGTCGCTCCCTCTCTGCCTCTCTCCCTTCCCCTCTCTCTGAAAAATAATAAAATAAAATAAAAAATCTTTAAAAAACAACAACAACAACAAGAAAACCTCAAATTTAGCTAGGGCCTGGAGTGATAGGAGAATGGTAAGTTACTAATGAGTATAACATTTCAGTTTGAGAAGGCGAAAAAGTTCTGGAGGTGGATGATGGTGATGGTGGCATAACAATGGTAATGTATTAACACCATTGATTTGGACACTGAAAATGGTTAAAATGGCAAATTTTATGTGGTAAAATTGTATTTTACCACAATTTAAAACATTGCTTTGGTAAATGGATATCTTTGTCATAATGAATTTTTAAAAACATCATCTTTTTTTAAAAAATATTTTATTTATTTATTTTTAGAGAGAGGGAAAGGGAAAAAGGGAGAGAAACATCAGTGTGTGGTTGCCTCTCACGTGCCCCTAACTGGTAACCTGGCCTGCAATCCAGGCACGTGCCCTGCCTGGGAATGAAACCAGTGACCCTTCGGTTCACAGGCTGGCACTCAATCCACTGAGCCACACCAGCCAGGGATGAATTTTCTAAGTAGGCAGATGCTACATGTTTCTATTGGGTGAGTACTCTTCTAGGTCCTTCAGGAAAGCTATAGGTTCCTTTATTTTGTTTTACCATATAAATTCTTATTTCATGAAAGAAGGTTTTTAAAGTTTTTATACATTTATTATGTAGCAAGCCATTTTACTGAAGTCTCAGTTTTTCATTAGGTTCCTTTGGGGCTTTCCATGTAGAAAGTAGTATTATTTGCAGATGATAAGCTTGCCTGTTCATTCCAGTGTTTCAGTGAGTCTGTCATTGCCCTCAGCCTGTCCTCCCATCTCTTCCTTTCGGGCCAACTACTCCAGTTCCTTTTGCTGACTTTTTAAAGACGTGACTTTGAGATTTGTGAACATGCTCTGCTTTGTCTTTCTCTTTCCCAAAGTCTGGTCTGGCTCACCTTAACGGTTCATGGGACTGTCACCTTCCTCATTCTGGTTGAGTTCATCTGTTAGCATGGTCCAAGTTTCTGTGGGGTTTTTTTGGGGCATCCACTATTGAGTCATTTTGGGGATTACAGAAAAGTAAAACCTCCAAGTCGATTTCCCCTTAGTCAAGTTACATCTTCCCCATTCTGTGCTTATGCAATTGATGTTTAAAAAATGATTTGTTGAAACTTATTGTTCATATGGACCAGGGAAAAACTGGTTGCATTTTGTCATGTTGAGCACACCCGGTAGCCAGTGTTCCATCAGGCCAAGAAATACGGCATCACTGGCACACGCAGCCACCTTCCCAGACACACCAGTGATTTTCAACGTTGAAGTCGGGGCCCTACATTTTTCCTGTTGAATTCTGAGGCCATGATCCACCAGCTCAAATAACTGGATTCTTGAATGTTAAATCAAGACTTCTGTATTACCAGCAACAGAAATCCAACTCAAACTAACCAAACAAATGTAGATAAAGGAGGCTTCCAAAAAACATGCCTCTGAGTGGATGACTGTCAGCAGTATAAAGTGTATAACCTATTCTTTTAGAACCCCAATAGGAGTGATTTGTCTTTCAAATGGTGTCCCAGGTTCAACAACTCACAGAATTAGAATCTCTTTAGCTAAGATTGGCTAGATACCTACCTCTGAGCCAATCAGAGTGGCTAGTGCAGGGATGCAATGCTATGATTGGTCTGATCTGAGCCTTGTGCTCCTGGAATCAGTTCCTCCTAGAACACATGGACTGATACTTGGAGATTGGTTCCACCTGCCCCGAGAAGAATTGGGATGCTGTTACTAGAAGAGGGGAAGATGGAGGATGGAGGATGCCAAGCAGGCCGTAAACAAATGTCTGCCTCAAGTGAAATATTAATCAGCAATTTCTACTGTGCAGGCATACTTCAGAGATATTGTGGATTTGGTTCCAAAACACCATAATAAAGTGAGTCATGGGAATTTTTTGGTTTTTCTCTGCAATTGAAAGTTATATTTGTACTCTGGCTGGGTGGCTCAGTTGGTTGGCGCCTCATCTCCATCAATTTTTTTTTTCTCTCATCTCAAATTAATGAATATGTCCTCAGGTAAGGGTTAAAATAATAATCATCATAATAATACTTTAAGTAGCCAACTGTGGTTAGGCTACTGTATTGGACAACAGGATTCTAGACCATTATTCAAATCCCTAATGAAAATGTTGGACAGATCACAGCCAAAGACAGAGCCTGGGACTCAACCCATGTTAATGCGTATTAAAGAACAAAATCCAACTGAGTAAATTTGAAGATCAAATTGACTTTATTAAGCAATTCATGAATCAAGCAGCATCCCACCTAGCAAACTAGAAGGGCGCTCTGCCGATCTGTACAAAATGGGAGTTTTTATAGGCAGAAAGAGGGTACGACTAAAAAATTAAAAGAGTGGATTATTTTAGGCAAGGATAGCTGTTCTTGTTGGAGGGCATGGGGGTTTTATCACCCAGATCACCTCACTAGTGTTGGTCAGGAGATTCTGGACTGATCGGTTGACAGTGTCCCTCCTGGGCGAGGCTTAAAAAACAATTAGTTACTAAGTTTTGGTTTGGTGACATGGCCTAGCAAAAATGACCCCACTTTGGTCTGTTGTTTCTTTTTAAAAAATGTACCTGAGTCAATCATTACCCCTTAAGAATAGTTGTTCAACTGACACGAACTTAACTATGCTGTTATTTGTAGTTGGCATATGGAAGCAATAGCAAGAGTCTCTACTATTTAAAGAGCCTTTCCTTCCTGTAAACACTTGGAAGGTTTTTCTCTGAGGATTAAATTATAGCAGAGATTCATGCACAGACATTCATGGAACACCATTTGGACACAGACACCTGGACAGGTCAGTGGTGAATGGTAGGCTGGGCCAGGCTATATTGGAACTCAGACACTAGCAAAGTCATTTTGTTGAGAGCACCGTATCAGCATCCTTAACAGTGGATAATAGTATTATAAACAGAGCCTTGTCAAGGACAAACGTCTAGAAAAAGGAGGCTAAGAGATCATTTAGGAGCAGTGCTATCTAAATTCTGTCCAGGGGAGAGGATAATGTGACCAACAGCTTTGGAAATGACCTTCCTGGTGCTAAGGACAATGTGATTATGGAAACCCATCTTGCCATAATGGGTTGCCATCTTGCGTGATGATCGTGTACCTTTTTGTAACCCTTTGATTATAATGACATCTATCACTGGCGTTCCAGCCAGGTCTGCCTGCAGATGCAGGATGAGTTGACTGTGCGTAAATGAATTTCTGGCACACCAGACAATTCTGTTCCTCACTGAAACTGTATTGTGGTTTATTTGGCAGCCTCCTGTTGCTCGGATCGTATGAGACTACTCTTGGGGGAAGAAATCACTGGTGGTATACTTGCAAACCATGGTCCATCCTAGGGGGCTGGGCCAATTGGAACACTCCTGGAACTTCCTCAAACCCAAAACACCACGACACTCTAGTAGCATTTCCCCAGGGTTATTGATAAGGAGATACGTGAGAGACTGTCCAGTGCTTACTGGAGGCCAGGCATTTGCTCTATTTGACATATATCTCAGTCTACTGACATTTCTCAGATAGGTGAGACTTTTCTAGGATGATTTCTTTCTTTCTTGGCTTCTAGGGACCATTGTTGCCTTTTTAATGAGAAAATGGTCATGATTTCTGTTAGAGAAACTCAGAGGCTCTTTAAAAACATACCTAAATCTTTTCAGTCACCAGAGCCAAAGCCATCAGACAACCATGTGGAGGAAGACTAGGGTTTGACAAATAGAAGAACGTTCCAGAATCTTCTTAGAGTATTGCCTTGTCCAGCACATCCATTCCGTGTTTGTGCCAATAAAACAGAAGTGGACCCAGGGCCCCATTTTCTGTCTGGTGTATTTGATGGAGGAAATGGATCCAGTACAGAAGTGAAAATGAAGAAAGGAAAATATGAAACTGCTAGGCCAGGGAAACAGAAATAGCACCTTTGTCATGTACACAGGAAAAGCTAAACGAAGCCCAAATCTTGATGGAGGAATCAGGGTTCCCAATCCTTCAAGAGAAACCCTAGGACACAGGCATTGGGGCTTAAAGACTCCAATTCTCTGGACACCACAAAGATAGTAATGGCAGTTCTCCAGGTGAGTCATCATCAAGAACTATGCTACATCCGTTGCCTATCATTGCATAACAAACCACTCTGAAACACCTAGTGGCTTAAAACAGCAATTTATTTCTCTTTTTTAAAAATTTATTTATTGATCTTAGAGAGAGGAAAGGCGAGAGAGCACATTTATTGGTTGATTCTTGTATGTGCTGTCTGGGGATTGAACCTGTGCTGCGGGCACATTGGGGCGATTGATGCTCTAACCAACTGAGCTACCGGCCAGGGCCTTCCATGGGTCTTTGAATTAAGGAGGCAGTTCTGCTGGTCTTGCCTGGGCTACAGTTAGCTATAGGGTCAGCCAGTATCTCATCTCAGCTGGGATGGCTGGGATTCTCTTTCCATGGGGTCTTTCATCCTGAGCTTCACCCAGCATGGTGGTCTCAGGGTTCCAAGAGGGAAAGCTCCAATGCACAAGTATTTATCAAACCCTGCATCGTGTGTGTTGATGTCTCGTTGACTGAAGTAAGTCACGTAGCCAAGATAAGCGCATGGGCACTGAAGGGCACGATTCATCACCAGCCATTATTGTTACAACTGCTGCACACTCTACACTTGATGTGGACCAGAATTACAGCAACCTAGTGTGATACCCGTGGGCATGTCACATTGATCAAATGCTGTGATTACCTGAGGATAATCTGGAATGTTTGGGATGTACCTGGTGGACTGAACACTGCTACTAGAATTCTCTGTCTGGGAACCTTGGACTTGGGTTGAGTGTACCAAGTATGTGACTGGCATTGATACGAAAGCCATGGCAGTCAGAACGTAGCATTAGGGAATGGTGCTTATGCTTATTTAATCTTACTTCTTATTAGTTGCATAGCCATGACAGTGATTTATGTGATTTCATAATATTAGGGTGAACGCTCAGTAATTGGTGTTAAAGTCTGGATCAATGTTGAAACAGAAACAAGAAGAGAAAAATAATCATCTGCCAGATGGAGCAAATTATTAGTTCATAAATGCAGTGTGCTCAACAGATACAATCTCCCCAAACATGGATGGCATAGGAGAAATGGAATCAAAAGGGGTCCTTGGTGGAAAAGTTGGGAAGCTTGGATGTTAGGAACATGGAGTCAGACATTTAGCCCTGGCTGGTGTGGCTTAGTGGATTGAGCACTGGCCTGCAAACCCAAAGGTTGCTGGTTCGGTTCCCAGTCAGGGCACATACCCAGGTTGCAAGCCACATCTCCAGCCAGGGCCCCAGCTGGAGGCAGGTGAAAGGCAACTATACATTGGTGTTTCTCTCCCTTTCTTCCTCCTCCCTTCCCCTCTCTCTAAAAATAATGAATTAAATCTTAAAAAAAAAAAAAAAAAAAAAGAATAACAATATTAAAAATAACCCCTACATTTTAATCCCCATTTTCTGACCTCAGGCTTTGTGCCCAGACTTCTCATCTGTAAAGTGGGGAGAATAATGACTATAACGGTTGTGGCCTGATTGTAGTCATTTGCACTTTAGTATGAAAGAGTTAAAGATTTTTTTTTTTTTTTTTTTTTTTAAACCAGCAATTTTCATTGTTAGCCAGTGGGAAGTGAAAGGCTTTGGGCACCCCCCCATAACACAGTTCTTAGAGCCTGCTTGCATTAGAGAGCCGTCTTAGGTCTTAGGCTGTAACGGAGACCAGCAAACTCAAGGTACCTGAGATTTCCTGGTTTCCTGCATCATTTCTTAGAGTAGTCACAAGTATTCATTTTGCTTGGCTTGAGCTATTTAAATGTATAAAACCCCTCTATAATTATAAAAGCTCTTTGAAGGGACCCTAATTAGTTCTATAAATTGCTTTTTCTAACCTTTCAGAGTTAATCTAATCTGCTCCCTTGTTATTAAAAGAAGAAAGAAAAACCCTAGATTATTTCACAAAACTTCTCCAAAGTTACTTGGCACTTAACATTTTGTCAAAGAGACATGGTGGCCAACCTTCCCCTGAATGGGCTGGGTTTCTACATAGTCATTCCTTCCGACTCATGACTTTCTTCTTCATTTGCTGCCCACGGGTGCTGAAAATAACTTGTTTTCTGGCAAGCTTGGGATGAGATTCCTTATATTGAATCAGATCCATAATGAAGCTCGCTCAGCTTTTGGGAGAGAGCATCCTGAACTGCAGGACTGGTTAGGAGCAGGGCCCTTGGTGAGGAAGGGGAGCCTCTGGTCTCAGCATCATCCTGGGGCTAGGAGGGCCATGCCATCTCACCCACTAGGGTCCATCCATGCGGCCGAGACGCCTGGCTCTGCCTGGCCGTGTTCCCTGACTTGTACCATGTGGCCTCTGCCTTCCCTCTCCCTGTAGCCCCAGACCACAGGCTTCAAAGACAATTAGCAGGAAACCTTCCATCTCTAAACATCAGCTGCTTGGTTCAGGAAGACACAATTCCATATATATATGTATATATATATGTATATATATATATATGATTTGTCCCAACTAAAACCAGGATTCCTTTGACTGTTCCAAATTGGTGTTAAATTGGAAGATAATACCTCTGGGTAATATGAGGGTGAGGGAAAAGCTGGGGCATGGCAGAATAGTTGGGTGATGAGCGGTCATCTGAATGGGTGACAAGGAGTTGCATAATGAAGGAACAGCTAAGGGAATGGGGAAATAACTGGAGTGAGAGGGAGTAGCTGGGCAATGAGGGAGTAGCTGGAGAGTGGAAAAATAACTGGGTAATGAAGGTAAGGCACAAGGTGGAAGTTACTATAATGGGACAACAGAAAAGCCCCAGACCTGGAGTAGGGGCCATTCTGCCCTGCTCCAGTCATCTCCATTTTGTTACTTTTTTAGGTCTAAACTCAGTCTAATCTGTGTCAGTTGGCTGGAATCTGTGTTGTTGCAAACCACCTTACTCTCTGGAAGTAAGGCTGCGGTTGGGGCTGTGGAGGTAGAGGGTGGGTTTTTCCTGTTAGGGAGGGGCTATTTCTTCTCTGGGG
This sequence comes from Noctilio leporinus, assembly GCA_004026585.1. Classification (NCBI taxonomy): domain Eukaryota; kingdom Metazoa; phylum Chordata; class Mammalia; order Chiroptera; family Noctilionidae; genus Noctilio; species Noctilio leporinus. The sequence continues at coordinate 307,245 of PVIW01001274.1, read as the reverse complement.
CCGTCAAAGGATGGGTGAGGTTTCTGCCAGAGGTCCTAGCATAACCCGCATCTGAGCCCCCAACTGCCCCGCCAGTTTTCATTGACGCTTAAATGTCAGACGCCATGCCGAATTAGTCTTTGCCATGCGTTATGTCATTGTATCCACTTCATAGCTCCATGAAATGAGTGCTAAAGCCCTGACTTGACGTGGCGCAGTTAGTTGGGTGTCATTCCACGAAGTGATGGGTCACCGGTGCCATTCCTGGTCAGAGCATATGTCTGGGATTCGGGTTCAATCCCCTGGTTGGATGCATATGAGAGGCAAAGATTGATGTTTCTCTTCCTCTTTTCCTCTCTCCCTTTCCTTCTTTCTAAAAGTAAAAAAAAAAAAAAAAAAAAAAAAAAAAAAGGTATTACTAGCAGCCCTCTTTTACAGATGGCTAAACTAAGGCTAGAAAGTTCTCGTAACTTTCCTGGGTAAGAGACAGGGTCCAGACTCTCTAATTTCGGAACCTGTACTCTAAGCCTTCTGCCACAGTCATGGGTCACTCTGGAGCATTTTCCCCTTTCCATAAGCTCACTCCTCCCATTCACTGTTTAACGGAACTCATTGAGGGCTGGGCCGGGAGTGAGGGTTCGTGTAGTGTGTCCTGCTTAAGGAAGGAGCCTGAGAAACAAGCCAAAGGCCCGTAGCCCCAACCTGTAGGTGGGTGCAGCCACCTAGCAGTTTGGTTCCAAACTCATTTCCAATGAGGTCTGTCAGATAAAGCCACAATTTAGAATCAGGCTTCCTAAGGTGCACCTACCAACCAGTGATCAGACCTCAATTGCACTGAGACATTTATAGTCCACAGTGAATTTCCATCATCTGCCTAGGATGAGACAGCAAGAGAAATCTCTATCTTTGGGAAGTTTTTCCTCCTCTCTCTTATGCTTTTCAACAAGACTTGGGACAGATGCTATGTCAAGGGTCACACGCAGATGACATTTTCAAAAGTATTTTCTGGTACTAAGTGCTTGGAAAACATTATATGGCAACAATTTCAGGGTTTGGGAGAATATGTTTTTAATTAAAAAAATATTTACATTTGGGTCCTGTAGAATCTGACTCTTCTCCATATGAAAGTAATATAATCACGATGTCTTATGACACATGGTTCCTCATTTCATAAGCTGCTGGGTCCTAGAAAAACCATTCATTCCAGGAGGATCATGATGAGTGAAATTTTTCTTCACGCTTGAAGAAATTTAAGATTAAGCTCTAATTAATGAAGGGGGTTGGCTATGATACAGATAGGTTGGTACGTAGGTACATGTCAAATACACAGTCTTTGCCTCTGCAATTGAAAATATATTCATAAAGCCCACACAACTCTGTAGATTTCTTAAAACTCCATTTTTGGCAAATGTATTCAGGTCTTAGTGCGCTCTGGGTAATAAATGGCTTCTGACTCATGACACTCAGTGACTCTCATTGCATTGACCCAGGTGTCATTCAGAGCATAGCTGATGGGGGCCAAAATCCCCCAAGTCAAGTGAACCCTCAAGTATTTTTTGGTGGCCATAGCTTGAGGACCACAGCCAGGCCACGGGGCACTGTCTTAGCTATCTTGGCCTATCAGAGCAAAATACCGTAAACTGAATGGCTTAAGCAACCAAGGGTTTATTTTCCTATAGTTCTAGAGGCTAGAAATGCAAGATCAAGGTGTAAGCATGATCAGTTTATGGTGAGAACTCTCCTCTGCCTGCCTTCTGGCTGTATCCTTACATGGCAGGGAGAAAGAAGTTGGGGAAGAAGGAAGGGAGAGAGAGAGAGAGGGAGAGAACAAGAGAGACAGAAACAGAGAGAGCAAGAGCCAATTTTCTGGTTTCTCTCTCATAAGGGCACTAATTCCATCATGAGGACCCCACCCTTGTGACTCATCTAAACTAAATTTTCTCCCAAAGGCATCATCTCTAAATGCCATCACATTGTGCATGCGTGCATGCGTGCGTGTGTGCGTGTGTGTGTGTGTGTGTGCGTGTGGGGGGGGGGTTAGGGCTTCAACATAGGAATTTGAGGGAGGCACAGTGCAGTCCATAGCAGACACTTTCTGTTGTCAGCTTAGGGGGGAAGACTTCTTTGATGCCTCTGGGGTTCTTGGCAGTGCTGGAGCGGCTGGCAGGGATTCTCCTAGAGGGGATGCAAAGGCTGCCAGAGGCTTGGGGGTTATTCCGGAGCTCTGGACATGATGAAGGCAAGTTCCCTGATGATTGGAAGAGCTCTGGAGTCCCCAGATTCCAGCAGACTCAGGATGGGTCATTTTCGGGGAGAGAATTCTGATCTTTGAAAGCTTTCTGGAGGACAAGAGAGGAAAGGACTAAACCTGGTGGTCTATTGGGGAAATATGTGTTCATGGGAATATGGCTGGTACCTAGAGGTAAAGTTGGGAGAGCCCCTGTGATCCAAAAATGAAATCGTTTTTGTCCAGAAGACCCCCTCGTTGGTTGGTGACCCTGGGAAGCCCTGAAGGACTGGCCAGGGGGTCAGGGCAGGAAGAAGCAAGTGTTTGAGTAATGAGGTTGCTCAGGAGGGTGTGAGGGGCCAGAGGGCAGCATTGGCGCACCCACAGAGCAGAGTGTCAGAGCGCAAGGTCTAGGAGCTCTCAGTGTGTCCTCCCTTTCTGCTCCCTGGTTCCCCTCTCCAGATCCTATCCGATGTGGCCCCTGGAGCCTGTCTGAATCTCTGCTCTGCTTCCTGGCTCACCCAGACCCCTGCCTGCCCCCAGTTCGGCCTCCCAGGTGTTCTGACGTTCAAAAGAGGGTGTGCAGGTAGTGGGCGTGAATGTCTAGTGTGCTGTCTTTGGTGCCCTGGGACTTGGAGTTGACCTTGGCTCTGAGTCATGAAGCTGAGAGCATTTCTGGGCTCTCCTGGCTGAGGATTGAGTCTCCGGACCCCAGAAAGGGACAGCCATCAGGAGTCTCTTGGATGGGAGCTGCCTCTCCTGTTCTTACAAACCACAGCACGGAGTACAAAACCCTTGGAAATGCAGAAGTTCCCGCAGACAGCTTCCTGGTGCTGATAGCACCCTGTTCTGACCAGAGACCTGATGCACCGCTTACTTCCCCTCTGGTCTGTAAAGCGGTCAAAGGAAAGAAGTACTGACATCCTATAACATGGGTGAACCTTGGAAATATGCTAAATGAAAGATGCCAGACACAGAAAGTTGTATATTTTATGATCCCATTTGTGCGAAATGTCCATAACTGGCAAATCTATAGGGACAGACTGTAAATGAGTGGCCACCTAGGACTTGGGGTTGGGGTAGAGAATGGAGGTAGCTCCAGATGGGTATGGGGCGTTATTTGGGGGGGGTGATAGAATGTTCCAAGATTAATTGCGGTGATGGTTGTACAACTTTGTAGGTACAATTTTTAAGACTCATTGAATCGTACCTTTTAAAGTAGGTGGGTTATATGAGATATGAATCATACCTTAATAAAGCTATTTAAAAATGAAAAATTGGGGCCATGAGTGGCGTGGCTCAATTGGTTGGGCATTGGCCCACAAATTGATTGATGGTTCAGTTCCAGGTCAGGGCACATGCCTGGGTTATGGGTTCCGTTCCCAATCAGGGCATGTACGAGAGGCAAGTGAGTGATGCTTCCCTCTCACACAAATGTCCCTCTCCCTCTCTCTCCCTTTCCCTCTCTCTCAAAATAGATAAAGTCTTTAAAAAAATGAAAAGTTGGGGAGAAAAAATAAAATAGTGCTTGCTATGCGCCAGAAACTTAAAGTGATTCATCAATTAAATTCACCTGTTGAAGCCTTATAACACAGTGAGAGGTATTGTTATTACCTCACTTCTGCAGCTGTAGAAACAGAGGCACAGAGAGGTAAAGTAACTTGCCCTAAGTCACACAGCTAATTGGTGGCAGACCTGGGACCTGAACTCAGACATTCTGGCTTGTGACCTAATCATCCCCTCTTGAAGCAGTCAGAGGTCAGGCTGTGTGCAGGACAGAGCAGAGGGGTCACAGGACGTCGTCAGCTGAAAAAGACCTCCAGGGACCCCCTGTCCAACCCAGGTTCCTCCCAGGGACATGGGTGGGCTATGGCCCCGGAGCAGTGCCAGGGGCACTGGGCTCTCACTGTCCCCAGTTTTGCCACTGTGCTTTCTCAGTGAGAACACAAGCAGACAGCACTGACAGTTTTGTGGGGAGGCAGAGGAGAGGGTTACAAACAGCAGCACCTGACCAGCGTCCTGTTCTGCCTCTCAGGTTTCCCTTCCCCAATCTCCAGAGCCTGCTCCGTCAGTTCTCGCTTTTATTCTCACCCCTGCCGCCTACGGCCTCTTAAAATCACCCAAGTGTCCGCAGAGCCAGCAGCATCCTCAGCTTCCAAACACCCCCGGGAGGTGGAGGCTTGCCCCCAGGGGTCTCGGGCTTCCTTCGATGTAGAGGCTCCCCAAGAGGTCCCAGGGGCTGACTCCTCCTTTTAATGTTTTCTTTGGGTGCACCCTCACTGTGGCCTCAGGGGGCCTGGGGTGCGCCTGCAGTGTGACTGCACCAAACACCACAACACTGCCTCCAGGGAGCTCACTCTGCCCACGCTCTCCCAGCTTGGGGCCACGTCAGAACCCAAGGCCCGACGACGGCCAGCCACTGTGGGTGCACTGTGACACTTCCCCATGAGTCAGAGCTGGATTAGCAAGCAAATGGGGAAGAGCAAGGACTGAGGGTCAGCCAGGTTTGGAGCCCACCCTGACTCTGCTGTGGCCCTGGGCAAGTCCACATCTCTCTGAGCCTCAGTTTTCCCAGCTGTAAGATGGGGACATTGACAGGACACTGCAAGGTTTAAATAAGGAAATGCATTTTAGGTGCCTGGGCACATTTCCTGGCTCACAGGAAGCCCCAACTAAGCAGGACCTTTTATGGCCGATAGGGTATCTCCAGCCTATATCGGGGCCATGGCTGGTGATGGTGTTTACTGTCTGTCCGAGCTCTGCCCCTCTGCCTGGGCCCACTAGCTGGTCATCTTTAGCTGCCCAGATGCCTCTTTTGCCTTCCGTTTGGATTTCTGTTGTCAATGATGGAGGCCCCCGCCCCAGAGGGCTTGACCCTGAACCAAGCCATGCTACGTGGCCATGTGCTCCCCACTTGACTTCAGGTTCACCTGGACCTCTGAGCCTGGCACTGTGGGGTAGTCAGGTGGCCAGTGTCTTCAGAGAGGAGTGTGACGCCCACTGGAGTGGATGGGGCAGCAGGAGAGAAAGACCTTGGTCAGTGACCCAAGCCCAGGCACCAGGGGGGGGCAGGTGTGGGGGCCCGAGATGGACAAGCACAGTCTCGCTCTGAGATGAAGGTAAGAAGTGGGTGTTTTCAGGTGACTGTGAGGGATTAGCTGTCAATGACCTAGTTTGGGGGCTCCTGGCCCCTCTCGGACCCGGAGCTGCAGAAATCGGTTTGCAGACTGGCACATTCCGTTTAATTATCATGGCCTCTTTCTGGCCAGGAAAACACCGTTACATGGGCTGGGTTGGCCTGAAATCCTGACGGTGGCCTCAGCTCCTGTCGCATAGGGCTGTCTGTCCCTCGGGCCCTGTCCCCTTAGCCAGACTGGATTTCAGAATGGCCTGAGTTTCTGATTTGGAGCGTGAGACACATCCTATCCTTGTCAAAACCCCCGCAACCCCCTGGCAAGGATAAGCCGGCTGTAGGGTCTGGGGTGTGAGGGGACAGGAAGGGGCGGAAGACAAGGGCTCATGGGGCACTCTCTGCCTCCCTGCCCTCCTCAGCCTGTGCCCTGACCTGTCCTAGCTGGGAGCTATGACAGACCTCCGGCTTCTCTAGGGTGCCTGCCTTGTGCCCTGTCCATTGTTACATCCTTGGTATGCGTCACCCTGTACTGAAGTCCTGCATTGTGGGAGTGACTTCACAGAGGAGGACGCTGAGGCTCAGATTGTCACTTGCCCCAAGTTCACTGCTAGAATACAGTGTCTGGGTTCTGACCTTCAGGTCTCCTGGCTTCTGGTGCCATCTCGTCGGCCCTGCAGAGCCTGGCTCTGTTTTGAAGGCAGCACTCACCACCTGTGTCTCAAAAGCCTGGGGAGTGGGGAGTTTGAGTCCTGCGGAGGTGTTGGAGGGAGAGTGGTCACCCAGGCTGCAGGCCCCTGGGGAACAGAGGAACTCCCGGGTCTGGGGTGTGCTGGCCTCTGTCAGCAGCAAGAAGAGGAGCACCTGTGGAAACTGCCACTTCCTTGCTAGGTGACCTTCAGCAGTGGACTTGATCTCTCCGAGCTCTTTCCCTTGTCTGCAAACTGGGGGCTGTTGAGGATGAAACTGGATGACATGCAAATCACTTCGCACTTAGGAAATGTCCCCACAGGTGGCGGCAGTGTCATTAGTACTCCGGATGTGTCTAGCCTCTCGGATAGGGCCTAGAACTGAGAGAGCTGCTTGCCTGCTTCCCTGAACTCTGTGGACTTCTGGGGCTGGAAGCAAAGCATGTGTTTTTCCCAAAGACGGTACAGCTGGGGGTGCAGAGGGCAGCCTGGGGTGTGGGGGGCCTCCTGACCTGGGTATGTTAGGAATCAGGGCATAAGATGTGGAGTTAAATCATCCCAAGGTCTGGAAACTGCTGGATTTTTAAAAGCTTAAAGTAAAATTCACATAACATGAAAGTAACCATTTTAAAGTATATAATTCAGTGGCATTTGGCACCTTCACCATGTCGTGTAGCCATTACCCCGTACCTAGTTCCAGCATGTTTTTATCAGCCCAAAAGGCACCCGATACCCATTAGCAGTTACTCCCCAGTTTCTCCCCTGCCCCGACTCCAGGAAACACGAATCTGCTGTCTGTCTGCACGGATTGACCTGCTCTGGACAGGGCATGGAAAGGGAATGCTATAATATGTGACCTTCTGCATTTGACTTCATCTGCTTACTCTGATATGTTCGAGTTCATCCATGAAGCATGGATTTTATGTTTGGATAACAGTTGTTGAATAGATATACCACATTTTGTTTAGCTGTTCAAAAAATAGTAGCTGCTGGAGAAACTGCTGTTTTTAAAAGGGACTTGAAAGAGGACTAGGCTGGGCCCAGGGACACACACACACGCAAACTGCTGCCCACCCTGACCCTAACCCCCTGCAGGGGTGGCCAGAGGGCACTGTGCTCATGGCTCCTCTGGCCTTGTCAGCACATTAATGCTCACAATTCAACCAAGTGCTGACCGGGACCACGGGAAGTGGCTCCAGGGGGTGGAGGTGGTTAAAAATCCACCAGGCACAGAGGACCAGCTTCCTGTAGCCGTGGCACCAAAGTGCATGGGGCGGACCTGAGGCTCTGGAGCGAGACATCCGGGCACAGATGCCGGCCCCGCTGCTTACGGGTGACCTTGGGCAAATCACCTCACCTTTTCTGTGCTCCAGTTTTCTCTTTTGGTGAAATCAGTGTAAAACACCTACTTAAAGGCTTGTACCAAGGACTAAATGAAACATTTCTTAGCAGTGGGAGGTTCCAAAACATGCTATCTACCAACTGTACTTAATGCCACTTTAATTATACCAGTTGGTGTTCAGCCCTAATGTTGCCGTCTTGGGGTCGTGCTGAGCCCCTGACTGGGCCAGGTCCCTACGGTGTGTCCTGCATAGCCCATATAAATAGCTGCCTATCCACACCACTTCTCAGGGGTCCAAGGCCCTGCCCTGGTCAGTGAAGCTCATGATTTTTCATTTTGACATGATTTTAGATTCACATGCATATTAAAAAAATAATAGAGTCCATCTACCTTTAGCCGAGTATACCCCAGTGGTAAAACTGTAACATACAATCATTTCACGACCGGAAAAATTGATGTTGATACAGTTCACCAGCCCCTAGTCAGAGGCTGCTAATTTTCATGCACTTACGGGTATGTGTATTTAACTCCAGGCAATTTTAAAAATCACAGATGTAGTTGTATGTGATGTGACCACCACCACAGCCAAACTAAGAGAATTTTAAAATACGGATGACATGTTGAACTGATCTCATTTTGGATGTAGCGGGTTAAGTAAAATATATTATTAAAATTTCACCTGTTTCTTGTTTAATTTTGCTACCAGAAAACTTAAAATTACATATGTGGCCCTGGCTGGTGGCTCAGTGGATAGGTGCTGGCCTGAGAACCCAAAAGTCACTGGTTCGATTCCCAGCCAGGGCACATAACCAGGTTGCAAGCCAGGTCTCCAGCCAGCTGGAGGCAGGTGAAAGGCAACCATACATTGATGTCTTTCTCCCTTTCTTCCTCCCTCCCTGCTCTTCTCTCTAAAAAATAATGAATTAAAAAAATCTAAAATTATGTATATGGCCCACATTCTATGTCTGTTGGGCAGCTCCCTCATGCTTCTTTCCGGTCAGCCCTCTATCTCCCCACCCTCCAGGCAAGAACTGTCCTGATGTATTTTTTTTCATCCACTGCAGGTTTTTAAGGTGAAATTCACATAACATAAAACTAACCATTTTAAAGTATACAAGCCAGTGGCATTAAGTACAACCACTATCCCTATCTAGACCCACAAAACTTTTATCACCTTACAAGGAAACCCTGCATCCACTTGCAGTCACCCCTTCCTCTAGCCCCTGGAAGCCACCAATCTGCTCTTTGTCTCCATGGACTTAGCTATTTTCGGTATTTTATGTAAATGGAGTCGTACAACATGTAATATTTTGACTGTGGCTTTTTTCACTTAGCATATTTTCAAGTTTCTCCCAAGCTGTAGCATGGATTAGGACCTCCTTCCTTTTTATGACAAAACGTATGTACACACTAGGGTCGTTAAACTTTTTGGCTATTTTTTAGCTACTGTGCATAGTGCTGTTATAGGGTTGTTATGAACATGAGTGTACATATATTTGTTTGGTCTCCTGTTTCAATTATTTGCAGGCTATACCTAGGAGTGGAACTGCTGGGTCGTATGGTAAATCTATGTTTAACTTTTTGGGGAACTGCCAGACTGTTTTCTGCAGCAGCTGTACCATTTTTCAATGAGGCTTCCAGTTTCTCCACATCTTTGCCAATACTTGTTATTATCTGCTTTTTTATTATGGTCACTCTAGTGGGTGTGAAGTATATGGTTGGTTTTGCTTGTTCTAGGACATTACACACAGTATGACTTCTTGTGTACGAGGGTTCTTTCATTCAACATGTAAGTGAGGATATTTGAAGTGTGTAGTTTGAGTGCCTAAAAAGTAGTGTCATGGCCCATGGAGTATATTAAAGGGGACGACAGAATTCTTTAATGCAACCCTTGCTGGTGTGAATCAGTTGGTTGGAGTGTCATCCCATAGACCAAGGGGCACATAAAAGAGAGCAACCTCTGTCTGTCTGTCTGTCTCTTGTTCTCTCCCTCCCTCCCTCTCTCTCTTCCTTCTCTAAAAGCATTGAAAAAAAAAAATGTTCTTGGGTGAGGATTAAAAAAACACAAAGATTCTTTAAGGCAAAGGTGGCAGCTTGCTCTATCATTTCTACCCCAAAACCTCTTGGCATGAAGGAACACACAGGGTGCTTTGATAGGGGACAAAAGATGTTGTGTTTAGGGAGGCCAGTCAGGGACCTTCTCTCCAAGAAGGTGAACTTAGGAGGCTTGAAGGATGAGCAGGAGCCAGCAGTGCAGAAAGATAAAGGAGGCTAGGCTAGAGGAGAGCATTCTAGGCAAAAATAATAGCACAAGCAAGGGCCCTGGGGCAGGGAAAGCCTCCAGTGGTTCAGTGCTAAGTTGGGAAGGATAGGAAACCAGTGGAAAGCAATAAAGATGTTACTACCGATGAGAGGTGGCAGAGGGGCCACAACCTTGTATTAGCTTTGAATGGGCCTGGTATGGGGAAGGCCACAAACCCCAGCAGCCTTCTTGATGCCGTCCCAACTCCAAGGGGCAGCTCATCCAAGATACTATGCATCATCCCAAGGTCTTGCTGCCTCTCCAACTGAAGGACTGGGTTGGGGAGGATGCAGTTAGGAGCAGCTGAGTCTGATATGCCAGGGTACAGGCCTGCCGTGCCCACAGCGACTCTTGCCCAGGCCCTACAGGCTTGGAAGCCTGAGTCTCACCCATGTGCACCCTTACCCTCTGACCCTGTGGGGGAGGGAGTAGGGGGTAAAGCACAGTGCCCTCCCCTCACTGGAGAACTTGGCGCCAAAGCTCCAAGCCCAGATTCATGGCCAACCTCCTGGCGCTTCAAGAACAAACTATCCTGCCCACAGAGTCCTGGCCCTGGGACCTACGTGCACCTGAGCCCCATTTGCATGAGGAAAACTGACCCCAGCCCTTAGTTACATAAGGAAGTCTTCGGAATTTGGCTCCTTTTGAAATGAAATGGGAAAACTACACCCACGCACACAGGTATAGGGGATTAAATGGGAGGGGAACTACCCCCATCACCTCTGGGCCAATCTGCATTCTGAGTGTCGGTTTTTTCCTTCTGCAAACAGTATTGACAGCTACACTGTGCCAAGCCTCTGGGGGGCGAGGGTATACAAGAGCAGGTATCCAGTAAATGTCTGTAGGAAACAGGGAAGAGGGGGAAGGCGTCCAGACGGGAAAGAAGGGAGGAAGGGAGGGAGAGGATCGAAATGCCCCCACAGAGCTCACAGCTGTGCCCACAGTCCCGTGACTAAATATTTACAAACTAGCTCCACGCTGATCAATAGAAACATAATGTAAACCACATATTTAATGTAAACTTTTGCAGTAGCTATAGTGCAGTTGGAAAGAAACAGGTGAAATTGATTGGGATAATATATTTTCTTTAACCCACTCTATCCTGTGACATGTCATCAGTGCAAGAAAAATGGAACCATTTTTGTTATTTATTTATGCTGCATCTTCAAAGTGCACTCATGGCACACACATCTCAGGCCAGATTGTGCACATTTTAAGGGCTCCACGGCCCCACGTGGCTCGAGGCCACTGTGAAGGGTGACAGGTGTCCTGAGGGAGGTGCCCACCGCCACCTGAGGGCAATGTAACCCCAGGGTCAAAGGAGGCTTCACTGAGGTGGTGCGTTCAGTCATGTGTTTAGTCCCTCTTTCAATGTTCGATTCTTGGCTGTGGAATGTCTCCTGCCCTGATGTGAGGGCTGGGCAGGGATTTGGACCAGGAAAGAATATTCCAGACCGAAGGGGAGGGCAGATTGCAAGCTCCAGAGGGTGGCATGGATGTCTGGCTTGTTCACGCCCACACCGGGTACAGAGTTGGCGCCTGGCGAATATTTGCAGAGGAGGGAAGGTGGGGAGAGGAGTGGGGTGTCTTCAGAGCACAGGAGACTCAGGAAGGAATGGGGAGAGAAGAAGAGGCTGGCGCATCGGGATCACCAGGGTGGGGGATGGGGCTTGTTAAACCGCGGAGTCCCGGGCTCTCCCCCAGAGTTCCCGATCCAATAGGTCCAGGGAGAGCCACAGGACGCGCATTGCCAGCAAGCTTCCAGGTGATGCTGCCGTTGCCCGGACCACACTGGGTGAGCTCATGAACCGTGTGAGGGCCACAGGGAGCCATGAGAGGCTTTTGAGCAGGAGAGGAGCACCTTCAGGTCTGTGACATAGAAAACTGTGCGTAGGCGGCTCCTGGGGACAGGGGGTAGCAGTCTCCTTCCCACCTCTCTCCAGCCGGGCCAGGGTGCCTCAAGACCTGGTCTCATCCTCATACAGGATGGGAGCCCAGGCAATACCCCTGGGACAAGAAAGAGACCCGGGTGATAACTGATGCGTCATCAGCACTGTGGGTGGAAACAGAAACCCTTACTCAGCTGTAGGTTTCAGTGAAGAATTTCTCTGGTTAATGGAACTTTGACTAACTGAGAGGAGGGGGTACTTTTTATACGCTACCTCTCAGATAATCTTATGAGAGTGTAACTCCTCTTCTACAGATAAGGGGAAGCTGAGGGAGGCTCAGGTAGAGATGACGCACCTGAGATCAGGTCACTGGGAAACGGTGGGGCCTGAATTCTTAGCCATCACACCTGTGTCTTCAAGCCAGGTGCAGTGCTTAAGTAGGTTGCTACCCGCCAGTGGTATGTTTGGTGGCTTCCCTCCAGGTGGGAGTTTGTGGCCAAGGCCAGAGTTGCCCCTGCACCCCACTGGCTCAGAGCCTGGCGCTGGACGTGCTGGTGGAACAGCAAACGGGGAGTCTCCAGGCAGTGGACCCTAAGTTCTAACAGGCACCTGGGCTCGGGGCAGCTCCGAGACGTGCATTGGCATCATCATGGCCGGAGCAAGCATGGAGTTCAAGTCGAGGCAAACTACTCTTACCCGAGTAGTTTGGGGCAGGTTCATTAAACCCGCCGGAACTCATGATCCCCATTTGTAATACAGGCAAGATCCAAAAAAGCCTCCCCACTCCTGTTCAGAGCTGTTGTGGGAATTCAGTGAGACAGGTCCTGCCGAGCGCCGGGCACTCAGTACATGCCCCATAAATGTGAGCTCTTTCTGCCACCGACTTGGTAGACGCTGATGTCACTGCTCTTGTTCCCGCATCAGGCTAGGTCCTGGCCACAGGAGGGTCAAGGACAGAGCATTTTCACCTACTTCTGGGAGCATCAGCCAATGATGCTCGGGTCCCAGGGCTGAGGACATTCCGAGCAAAGGACTCCCAAGTTCAGTACTGAACTCTGTTCCCAGCAGCTTCCCTGGTCCCTTCTGGCCAGGCCTGGCGAAGAACAGTGGGTTCCTGGAGCTCAGCAGAGCCTGCATCTTGCCCGCCCTCCCCAGCAAGCCCAGCAGTGGATTTTTCCATTTCGAGCAGCAGAAATGCGCCGTTTCCTCTCTGCCCACCCAGGCTTCATGGTTTTTGCTTCCGAGCAGGCAGAAGATGTGTACCTTGATGTCACGCGAAGTGGTGCAGCAGGAGGGGAGGGTGCAAAGCACAGGGGCCCTGGAGCAGGTGGCCTGGTGGCAGGCAGCCAATGCTTTGTGGAGACAATTGTCCCTGTTCTGATGCAAGGAGGGAGCTGAGTCTGTATCAGAAATGTCCAAGCTGAATACCAGTAACTGCTCCCCCCTCCCCAATAAACAGGAAGCGGTAACTAGATAAAGATACCATCCTGTTTGCAGCTGCAGCCTCCACCATACAGTTTGCAGAAGGTTGTGCTCTTGGCAGGAAATGTGACTGCTGTCGGAAGGAGAGGTGGCTGAGTTGGGGGTCTGCGGTAAGACGGTGGGGAGCAAGTGAGCAGTGGCAGACTCTTGGGGTGGGGGTTGTGCCCCCTTCTGTCCTTGGCGGGTGAAGAAATTGAGTCTTATCTGCTCCTGCCTCTCCTGGCCACAACCTCAGGATCCATCTTGCACCTACGTGTATCGCTTTCTCCGCTACCTGGGACCTTTAGGCTTTTACCTGTGAGAGTGAAATGATGGTGTATTTTCACATACTTTGTTGGTCCCGAAGTTTGGTGCCCGGAATCAGTTCACTTTGCTGTAAAGGGCCAGATAAGACACTTACAGTCTCTGTTATGACAGAGAAAGCAGCCATGGGCAGTATATGAACAAAGGAGTACATGTTCCAATTAAACTCCATTTGTGGACACTGATATTTGACTTTCATGAAGTTTTCAGGTATCATGAGATATTAGCCTATTTTTTAACATTCTCACCCAAGGATATGTTTATTGATTTTGATTTTAGAGAGAGAGGAAGGGAGAGAGAGAAACATCAGTGCGAGAAAGAAACATGGATTGGTCGCCTTCCATACACACCCTGACTAGGGATTGAAATGACTGAGAATCGAACCTGTGGTCTTTTGGTGTCTGGGACAATGGTCCAAACAACTGAGCCACCTGGCCAGGATCAAATGTTATTCTCTTTTGATTTCCCCCCAACCATTAAATACACACACACACACACACACACACACACCCACACACCATCCTTGGAAGCAGTTTAGAATTTCAAGATTTGGCCATTGGACTATATGGTTTGCCAACTATTGTACAATACAAAGGGGTTTATTATTATTGTTGTGATTTAACTACTTGCCCAACATAGGAAGCATAACCTCAGCATTTCCTTCCTTCATGGTCTCCGCTGCCTTCAGCACTTACTTCCGCCCTAGAATCTCTTAGCAGAAATATGGTTCGCACCCCTTGGCCATCATTCTGTGGAGGGTTTTTGTTTTCTAGTGAAATTGGAAATGATCATGATAAAAGTAATTTTAATATATGCATACTTTTAAATGTTTGGAAAGTTCAGGCAAGTATAAAATCAAAATCACTGATAACCACAGTTAACATCTGAATCTATTCCAATGAGAAGCATGTGAGTGTGTGGAATGCATGTTTCCTTTCCAATTGAGTTTGCATGGAATGTATAGTGTTGATCTCCTGCTTTTCCATTCTGCATTATCTATCAAGCATTTCCCCATGCCCTTAAAAATTCCTCGAGGATACCATCTGCAGAATGTTCCATTATTTGGATATTTCATAATATACTTAATCAGTCCCCCATTGGGCATTTTCTACTACTCCTTAATTATAAATAATGTATATAAACCATGCTGCTGTGGACATCCTCATCCATAAATCTTTGTCTCCCCTCTGATCTTTTTGCTTAGTGTATGTGAGATAAGTATTACTAGGAAAAATTGTGGTTTTGACTTATCTATTGATAATTTTTGCTTTCCTGAATTTTGATTTACTGATGATACAATTTGTAGGGTTTCCTAACTAATGATGACTAACTCCCCAAGTAAGCACAAATCTGCTTTCTGTTTATGATTCCATTTTGAAGTAGCTTTTAAAAATCAACCCAAATTTGATTACCCGCTCTTTTTTGCTCTGATTTCCATTCTGCATCATAGTGATAATGTTGCCACTCCTATGTGTGTTTGCATTTGCTTGTTTTTCATTTGAGCATTCCTTTGCTTTAAATCTGTCTTGGTATTTTGTTGGGATATATCTCTTGTTAGCAGCACACAATTGAATTTTTTTTTTTGTCTTTTTGGCAACAAATTCTTTATAGGGGAGAATAAGTGATTTTATGCATTGTTATAGTAGAAGTTTGGTTTTTGGTCTCCTTTTATTTTACACTGTGCAACATTGATGTTTCTATGTTAGTTTTTAAATTCTGTGGCTTTAATGAATTCTGTTTATTTGCTTTCTTCTTTTCCAGTGGCAGGGAAGATATAAGTCCTGATTTCAGTTTCTTGGGTAATTACCCTGAACATTTTCGAAAACCTTGTTCGACTTCCTTGGTGTGCCAGGCAGAGCCCAGAGTGGGATTTGGCCCTGTCCCAGGAAGCACGGTATTGAGGGAGAGAAACAAGTCACAGCATCTTCAGGAGACAATCGAGAACCAGGCAGACAGGCAAGGGGGTGGGGAAAGTGGTTATGAAACAGCAGAGCGGGACCAGGGAAACAAGACGGAAGGTTCAGAGTGAGCTGGTGAGAGCTGGAGGAATTTTCCACCATGCAGGCAACTTGTTTTGTCTGCCTAAATGTCGTTAGGAATAGATTTCGGTCTTGGTTATATTGGAGTGAAAATCTCTTGTCACCAGTTCATGCCCAAAATACTGGCTGTGCCTGGAATCCACCCAGCTGGAACTGAGTCTCAACACTTATTAGTTAAGTGAGCTTGAGCAAACGGTAGAAGTTCTTTGTTGAATGGGTTGATAATAGCTGCTAGGTCATGGCATTATTGTGGGGATTAACTGGGATGAGACATGATATTTGGAAAATATCCAATGAACAGCAGCTATTGTGATGATGGCTGTGAAGCCATTTTTGTGTTTATGTGTCTGTGGCTCCCACCTGGAGGGCTGGGAATATTTCTATTACTTGCCTGAAGACATGAACTAATTGGGCTATTGAAAAATAAAGGACAAGAGAAATAAGGTGAGAGAGTCAAAGTCAGGGGAACAACAGGAATTCAAGAAGAGGTGTGCAGGGCATTTGGGGAGAAATGGGAATTGAGGAAAGCGCAGGTACCTTGGAGAGTTCCCAGGTGGCCAGGCTCCATGGGACACAAGGGAGATCAGGTTCCTAGGTCCCTGCGGAAGCTGCAGAGAGCAGCGTGGGAAGAATTCTGGAAGCAGAATTAGTGGATTACAGGGGCCTGGCACAGCTGAGGTCTGATGTAGTTATGAATGGAGTGGGGAAGTTCCAGGGTCATGTTTCTGGACCAACAGCACACTTCCCTTGAGAGCCTGACATAAAGTCCTGCTGGACAAAGTCAGGGAGGGGTGGTGGAGGTGAGGTGGGCACCTATGGGGGGTAGCCTGACAGAAGGGGAGGTGAGGTGGGGGTGGGGAGTGAACACAGAGGCTGTTTTTGCAGCCTTGGTGGAGAAACCTTACAGACTCATGTCTTCTCCGTGTTAGACAAAGTGAATACAGTTCCTGACTTTGAGAAAATCTAGTACCTGAATGTTCGCTCCCACATTAGGAAACAATTCCTTGCCCATGCCCACATTCCAGGAAGATGGCGAATTTTCCAGGAAGATTACCTGAGCGTACTTTGTGCATTGGCTTGCCTGGTTGCTTTCTGTTTGTGTGTTTGTTTAGACTTTATTATTATTTGTTTTTAGAAGAGCTGTAGGTTCACAGCAAACTTGAGGGAAGGTACAGAGATTTTCTGTATTTCCCTGGCCTCCCAAATGCAATGCCTCCCCCATTATCAATCACCCTCACTAGAGTGATTACTATTTTTGCAGCTATGTTGACACATCATAATCACCCAAAGTCTATAGCTTACAGTACGGGCTACTCTGGATGTTGTACTCTGGATGTACTTGGACAAGTGTACAATCACATGTACCTATCTTTAGGGTGTCATACAGAGTATTTTCACTGCCCTGAAAGTCCTCTGCATGCCTACCTATTCATCGATTTCCCCCTTGCCAACTTCTGGCAACCAATGATTCTTTTACTATCTCCATAGTTTTGTCTTTTCCAGAATTTCATATAGTTGGAGTCAGGCATTGTGTGGTCTTTTCACTTTGGCATCTTTCACTTGATAATACACATTTAAGTTTCTTTCATTTCTTTTCATGGCTTTATAGCTCATTTCTTTTTAAAACCGAGTAACAGTTCATTGTCTGGATGTGCCATGGTTTATCCATTCACCTACAGAGGGACATACTGGTTACTTCCAAGTTCTGATTACTTGAAATAAAGCTGCCATAAACACCCATGTGCATATTTTTATGTGGACATAGTTTTCAGCTGCTCTGAGTGAATACCAAGGAGTGCAGTTGCTGGATTATATGGTGAAAAATATGTTCAGTTTAGTAAGAAACCACCAAAAATGGCAGCCACATTTGCATTCTTACCAGCAATGGAGGAGAGTTGACTATGTTTATATGGGTCTATTTCTGGGTTCTCCATTCTGTTCCATTGATTCACCTATCTGGTTTTTTTTTTTCCCAACAATGTCTACACTGGTTTGAATCTGGTAGCTTGATAGTAAGTCTTGAAGTCAGGTAGCACCAGTCCTCTGACTTTGTTTTTTTCTGCATATCGTGTTGACTATTCTGGGTCTTTTACCTCTTCTTTTCCAACACTTGTTAGTGGTTGACCCCTCTTTTTCTTGAGTGGGCCTTGAGAGAGGTTCCCTGGGGAAGAGCAAGGCCCAGCTCCCTGGTCTGGGGATGTGACTCTGGGGGAAGCCAAGGTCTCCCCTGCCCTCCCTCCACTATGGGTGAGAGTCATCGCCTGGTATCCTGGGTGGACCTGCTTGGCCGGCACCAGCTACTGCAGAACCTATCGCTAGACTTAGACTGAGTTCTCACTCCAGCCCCAGGCAGCCTGGCTTCCCTGGAAGCAGCTATTTCTGGCTACTTCTGCTCCAGGGAGGAGCAGAGGTGGGTGGAAAATTTGAAATTGCCCAGTGGGGTGATGTTGAAATGCAGTACATTTCAGGACAACCTTGACTCGAGAGGAGCATAAAGGGGCAGCTTTGAGAGTGTTGGCGTTTCTGGTATTGTCCAAGCAGCCTGTTAGCACCCTAAGAGGGGCAGGGGCTGGAGAGCGTGTTTGACCAGCCCGTAGGTGCTGGACCCCATGAAATGCTGCAGAAGCATACCTGGGACCTGAGGAAGGGGAGGAAATGGGGTCATTGTGGTCAGGCTTTTCCATGGAGGAGGCACATCTTGGTGGGTGGGTACGGCAGTGGAGATGGGCCACCAGAGTTCTTGGAGCCTGGGGTGGGATGCTGTCTGCCTAGAATGGACATGCAGCAGGAAGACACATGGGGAAGTGTTGGCACCCAGGCTGTGGAGGCAGCCCCACTGCTGCCACCCAACTGTCATAGGACCTTAGGCTAAGAGTCCATCTCAGAACCCCCATCGGCAAGCGACACTGACAAGGTTGTTGCAATGACTGTTATCTTGACGATCATGTCATGTTCTAGAGCAGTGAACTGTAAGCGATGCTCTTGACCTTCCTGCCAGCTTTTGGCCACTCCTTTTGCTCCCTTCACACTGACATGCGCATCTCATCCTGCCCATGTTCCTCCCTTTGCTAAAATTGTTTTGGCATAATTTTGGCAAATTGGTCTAGTGGTCAGCCTTTGGAGGCAGCCAGGTCTGGTCTGAATCCCAGCTTGGCCATTCTCAGCCACTTGCCCCTGGGCCAGCCGTTGACACGTTCAAAGCCGAGCCTCAGTTTTTCCTAAATCGGGACGATAGCAGGCAGTTCATTAGTAGTAGCATTGCCATTAACCCTCATAATGAGACTAGGAGGACTCATGGATTTGATGGACGGAAAGCGCTAACACCATGCCTGGCACACAGTGCCAGCTGGTAGAAAGAACAAGAACAAGGGCACAGGGCAGGGGAAGTGAGACCTGGGACCCTGGGCAGGAGGAAGGTGGCACAGGGCTGAAGGACCCCTATGGTCAGCTGTCAGGTCCAGCTGCATTGGCAGTGCGGGCTCAGGGAGGGGTGTTTGCTGCTTCGTTTCTGTACAAAATCCATTCTAGGTGCTTTTCAGCCCTTGAGTCACACCCCTGGTGGTACCCACAGGTCTATGCATGTGTACCCAGGAGGAGAACATGTCCCCACTGTCCCATGGCCCCAGGCACAAGCAGCCCTGGACCATTCTTCTCTTTATCTCTTCCTTCCTTTGTCCATTCACACAATAGCTATGGCTCTAAAATTTTTTAATGTTTATTTTTAAATAAGATATAGATGTTTAAGCTGGACAGCATGATTAGTACAGTCAAGCTAATTAACATATCCATTGCCCATATAGTTGCCTTTTTTTTTTCTGAGATACTGGCCAAAGGGTACAAAGTTGCAGCTTTGCAGGATGAATAAGTTCAGAGGTCTAAGGTACAGCAGTGGCAATTATTAGTTAATAATAATAATGTATTGAGTACTAGAAATTTGCTCAGAGAATAAGTTTCAGGTGCTCTCACTACAATAGGTTCTTGTTTTGTTTTTGTCCTTTTTTTGCATCTCTGCTATGAACCAGGCTTCATGGTGGACCCTCATGGAGCCTGCTAAAACTAGACAAATTACTGTATAATTCTTGTACACTAACTAATCACTCTGCTGTTACAAATTGTGGTAGGCAGCTCCGTGAAGCAAAAATGCAGAAATGCAGGGTACTTTGGGAGAAAACAACTTGAGCAATTCCATTAAGATTGGGGTGATCAGGGAGGGCCTCTCAGAGGAGGTGACATTTTGGCTGGAATCTGAAGGATGAAGAGGAAATTGCAGGCTTAAGAAGGGGAAGGAAGTGTGTGTGTGTGTGTGTGTGTGTGTGTGTGTGTGTGTGTAAAGGGCTTGGGAAGCTCAGTTTGGTTTTGGGAAATGAAAGAAGCCATTGTAACTGAATCAGGGGCGGAATGACTGGGGAGAGAGGTGGGGTGGTGGGACAAGGTGGGGGGTGAGGAACTTGCAACACCTCGGAAGTCCCATTGCCGGAAGCTGGGTGGGAAAGAGAGATGGGAAGCAAGGGGGCTTGGTGAGTGGGTATCCCATGAACATCAACACGCAGGTCGTGTGGCCAGGGGGCAGCTGCTCAGCCCCAGAGTACTACCTCGTGCCCCCACAGATGTAGATTGCCCAAGGCCCACCTCCAGGGGCAGACACCTACCTCTCTGTCTTGCTGTCCCCGTTTCCCCGAGGCAGGGCAGGAACTGCAGGGCAGGAACCACACCCGCCGTTGCGCTGACCAGCCAGAGGTCAGGCAGTCTGCTCTGTGGGGCAGTGAGTCAGGTTGCAAAGAAAACACAAGCTTGTCAGTGGCGATTTCTCCAGATTTCTCCAGATTTCTCCCCTCCGAGGCAGCCACCATCAGCTTCCTGCCGAGATGGGCCTGTTCAGGCTCAGTTGCTACAGCTGGAGACAGAGGGGAGCAGATGGCCCTGCCTGGCCCAGATTCCAGCCAGATTGCCAGGGAGGTGTGGGCAGAGCGGTGGGGTTGGCGCCAGGAGCAGGAATGCACAGGGGGAGGGCGGGAGCCACCCCTGTGCCATCCCGTGGGATCTTGCCTGTATGGAGGGTGCGGAGGCATCGATGGGGCCTCCCTGTGGCCCTTGAATTGGCAGCTGCTCAGTGCCCCCTGGAGAGAGCTGGCTTCTGTCTTTCATGACCACGTTGAGAGCTCCTGAGAAATGCAAGATGCCAGTGGTTATAGTCTCAGCTCCCAGCGCACAGCGGGACCAGGCAGGAGCCCCGTGGCTGTCTTTTATGTTTATTTTTCAAAGAAATGGCAGGAGGAGCTCTCAGGTGTTGTCTTACTTAATCCTCATAGCAACCCCACAAAGGAGGCACTGTTGTGACCCCATTTCAAAGATGAGGACACAAGAGGGACAGAGACGAGGAACAACTTGCCTTAAGCTGCAGCTAAACAAATGCACGAGGACAGAGGGCTCACCCTGGCAAACTGATGGCGAGGCGTGAGGGCGGGGAGCAGACCTGAGTGTGGACAGTGGTAGTTGAGCCTGGCTGGAGGGGAGGGCACGCCCCCTCTTTGTGCTCCCTGAGCTTCCGCCACTGTGTAAGGTGCTCAGAGAGCTTGAGATGAGCTTGGGGAGCTGGGGAGACAGCACTGCACCGCTTCAGAGCCAGCCTTTCACGTGCCCATGGCGTAAATTCCCCTGGAGTCGTGCAAGGCGGTAGCCCTGTGGGCAGTACCACCTTGCAGGAGCTAGAAGACCAGGGTCTGCAAACCTTGTCTGTAAATGGTCAGATTGTAAATATTTTAGGCTGTGGGGGCCACAGGTCTCTACTGCTCAGCTCTGCTGGGGGGCGACAGCCATCATAGGCGATGGGTACATAGAAGTGTGCTGATGTGTTCCGATGAAATAATTTACAGCAACGGGCTGCCTGCCAGATCTGGCCCGTGGGCCATGCATTGACGACCCCCGTGAAAGCCATAGGAGTTTGAAGTTCATTCTGAGAGCAACGTGGAGCCACAAAAGGGTTTAAGCAGAGAGTGAGAGGGAGCAGGTTTATACTTAACATGGCCCTGAAGGATGTGACTGTGGCCTGCAACCACCCCCATACCTCCACCCCCGGGGTAATGTTTCTTCTTCTGTCCTATTTCTGGCTCCTTGAGCCCTTCTCTCTGCAAGTAGAGGCTTGGTCTGGGACCTGAGGGCCTCCAATGCTTAAGAAGAAGGAGACGCCATTGCTATCCAATCTCCGGTCACCACTGTCCCCACACCAGCTCTCAGCACAGGTCTGGCCACTCAGTAGGGCTCCAGCAATGCTGGTTCCCATCCTGGCCTCAGGGGCAGAGTGGAGCAGCTCTGTGCTCTCCAGCCTGGGCTTTAAAATGAGAGGGTCTGATTTCTTCCTCTTGGCCATGTGTGACTGTGACCTACCTTTTCCCGGCCCTCTGTCTCCTGTTCTCCATAAGGGGAATAATTTCAGATGGGAGTACCTGGCAGAGACTGGTCCTGCATTGACCTGGGTACACAGGAAGGGCTCAGTGAGAAGACACTGTTGATAGAAGGATCATTTTTCTTGCCAAACCCCAGAAGCAGGAGAGCCTGGCCATGCTCCGGGTGGTGGGGACTTTGCTGCAGGTAGCTGTGTCCATGGGCAGGCTCCAAACTCGGGCAGAAGTGGACCCACTGAGGGGACCTTGGCACATGAGAAGTAATGGCTTCTTGGAGATGGAGTCAGTTGTCCCACCTCTTGGGCTGAAAAGAACTGCCCAGCATTGGACTAATTACATATCTTGGTCTTCCACACAGCATGGAGGATGCCCCAATAATTACTGTACCCACAGACTGCTTCTGGCAGCTGAAGCTTAATTTCTGCCTCAAAGAAGGTCTCTTTGGCAGACAGGAAGCCTGGTCCACTACCCACCCCCATGGGATTTGAACTCTTGCTTCACGTTGAATAGAATCTTTCTAGACACCTCTACTCTCCAAAGGTCATCTTGAGGCCCAGGGCACCCTCCCTGGCCCACGGACAGGCTGGGCCTTGGTGATTAGTGGCTTTGCTATATAATCTCTTCTCATGGTCCCTAGGCTGGGACCAGTTCCCAGGTCACCCACAGCTCTGCAGGAAGGACCCAGACTCGGGCCTGTGGGGTCAGCACCAGTGGGCTTGCTTGGCTCTGAGATGGAGAAACTGTGTCCTTGGGCTGAGCTAGGGGCTGCCGGTTAGGTCAGGGTCCAGGAAGGGTTGTTGAGGGCTTACTGTGTGCCAGGGAAAGAGCAGTAAGTGCTGTCACTGTCCTGCCCTCTTGTGGCTTGGTGTCAGATGGCAGGCAGAACCAAAGCCCGTAATTACCCAAACATTTATGAGACGGTAGCTGCAATAAGGCTGTGCCTGAGATGCACAGGCGAGATCTGTCCCAAAACTATCGGTCATGCCAACTATTAATTATATTGATACTGGCTCGGTACTTTCAGGACAGGCCTTGTACGCAACAGAGGGAGTGCCCTCATCTGGGACTTTGAGCTGAGACCCAGGGGATGAGGGGTGAGGCAGCTCTGTGTGTGTGTGTGTGTGTGTGTGTGTGTGTGTACGCACATACTAAAAATGGATGCGTGGATGAAGGTGGATGGGTGGCTAGTACAGGGGTGTGTGAATGAACTGATTGAGACTTCCAGGCAGGTGGAACAGGCTACACAAAAGCTCAGAGGCCAGAAGAAGTATGGTAACTCTGTCGCTGACAAGAGCACGGTGCAGTCTGCCGCAGAGGTGCCAGTCTTAGAGACCACGTGTGAGCACTGCCCACTGGAACGGTGCAGGAGGGAGGCCTGTAGGCAGAGATAAACCCATGGGAGGGGAGGCACGGAAGGGCTTTAGCAGGTGGTGATGGGGCTAATGGCCCCAAGCAATGTAAACAGCATCTTGTGTCAGGACCTGGGGAGAGTGGGGCTTACCTGCCGCTGCATACGAACACACCTGGTGTGTGACACGAGGTTCACCCCTGTCCTCTCTGTTGCAGTGCGTTACTTCCTGAAGAACAAGGTCAGCCCTGATTTGTGCAATGAGGACGGACTCACAGCCCTACACCAGGTAAGGCCGGCTGACAGGAGTCCCTGCTTCCTGTGCCACACCTGGACAGGTGCCCCATCTCCCCGCTTTCTCCTGTCCAGCACCCTCAGGGAGGATGGAGGAAAGCGGAGCCATCGCTGACCCATCTAAAGGCTCCTGTCTGCTTTGGAGATGTGTGTGTCTGTTACGAGCATGCCCACAGAGCCCCTGCGTGTGCTCACTGGCGTACACACGGCCTTGGAGGACAGGGAGCCTTTGTCCGCTGCGTCCTCACTGCCCAGCAAAGGGCTGGGCAAACAAAGCATGTTTGTTTGGATGGTTTAAGGCGCACATTTGTTCACACCCACCATGGCATAAATCCATCCTGCTGACAGGTGATTGACAGAGTGGTTATATGACCGAATTAAGGTCACACAGTCATGAACTCTAGCTATGAACCATGTACTGTCACAACAAACCTTCTTTCTAGGGAAGTTTCTTCTTTCTAGGGATGGGTCCAGCCTTCTGGCTGGCTGTCATCTCTAGCCTGGGTGCTGCATCGGCCTCCTAACTGGTCCCTAGCACCTTGTGGGTTCCGCCATGATTCCTTCTCCTCCATGCAGTGGGCACAGGGATGCTCAAGTCAAAAACCTCCTGATGTTACTGAAAGCACTGTGGTGTGCTCCCACCAGACCCTGCGAGGCCTTCCTGACAAGCCCTGGTTCTGAGCTCCAGCCAGACAGCTCTTTGGTTCCTTGCACACCCTCTGCTGATCGCTACCACACTTTCCCGTGTGCACTGGTTACCCAAAGTTGACAACAGGAGTCCTAGAGCTCTGCTGTTATACCCATGTCCTTTTTTCCTGGGCACCCCTTTTATTTGTCAATTTAGCCATCCGTGTGACCCTTTGATGTGGGTCCCCCCCATCTAGACTCTTGAGCTGCACAAGGGCAGAGCTCCCGTCTCTTGCTCAGTGGCGTATGCAGGCATCTTTCCCCTTGCTGGCATGCAAGAGGCGCTCAACATGTGCATGCTGAAGCCCTTCTGTGCCCCGGCCCAAGTGTCCAAGCAGGCAGGAGGCCAGGCGGCTGGGAGCCTGGGTTGGTGAGAACTACTCCATCTCCCTATGAGGGCAGAAAAGGGTGAACAGATATGGGTCACTGCCCTTCCCATGAGCTCCAGGGGCAAGTTCCGGCCCTCAGCCTTTAGCTCCCTGTGTGTTGCCCCCTCGGCTTCCCCTCCTGTTCCTTCAGGTGCCACAAATTCCAGCTGTGTGACCTTGGGCAAGTTGCTTAAGTTCACTGTGCCTCACTTTCTTCATCTGTAAAAGAGTAGTAATTAATACCTATCTCACTGGGCTGTTTGAGGATTAAATGAATTCACATAAAAATTCACAAGCATCACTTGATACTGGATACATGTTAGATGTCATCATTATTAAATTTTGTTACATGCTCATTTCTCTGTAAGGGCATGTTACTTCTGATTCTCACCACAACCCTCTGAAATATCCCCATTTTACAGCTCAGGCAACTGAGGCCCAGGCCCAGCACCGTGGAGTAGAACTTTCTATGATGAGGGAACATTCTGTGTATCTGCAATGTCTGCATGGTAGAGCCCTTGAAATGTTCTGAGAATGAAACAAGACAAGGCAAGGCCAGAGGTTAGCAAGGCGCATGGTCCTGGTAACTCCTCAAAAAGTATCAGCTCTTCTTATCGATGAGGTGGCCTTGTTACTATTGCTGGGGCTGTCATTATTGTTGCTATTGTCACTGCCGCTCTAGGGCAGCAAGGGAACACATTAAGAAGAGTGTCCTATGCCAGCAGAGGAGGGTGCCTTTGCTTCGCTTGGCAGCAGGGAGCCTTCACTTAGCAACTGGGAGCAACCTGGTGAAGAAGGAAACTCTCTCCCATGGAGGGAGTGGGAAGGGGAGTGGTGGGGAGGTGAGGAGAGGTGATCAGGCCTCAGCCAGGGCAGAAGGATGGGGCATCAGTGACCCACATCTGGTGGGTGATAGATTGGACATAGGAAGTGATGGGGCGGAAGAGCCATCCATCTCCCGGGTGCCATTTCCCACTCTGGGGACTGCAGGAGGGGTGGCCTGCCCTCTCCACCATGTGTCCCACCCAGCTGTACCCTTGCATCCAGCCCGCAACCCAGCCCTGGCGCAGACCTGGCCTCCCAGGTGCCACCTGTCACAAGCTGCAATTCTGGGTGCACGGTCCTCTCCCCCTCAACCCAAGGCTCCCCCCACCCCCATCCTCACGTGTTCTGCAGCCTCTAAGGGTGGGATCTCTGGCCCTTTAACCTGTCTCTCTACCCTTCTAAGGACCAGGCTCCCCTGGCCCTTCTCCCAGTGACAGCCTGGGGCTCCAGCCTTTCCCATCTGCTTCACTCAGGTGCCTCTGGCTCCCTCTGTAGGCTGCGCCCCAATGCTGCATGCTTCTCCCCACCCTCTGAGGCAGCCTCATTGGGTCACCTGTCCCCAGCTGTAGGGAGAGATGCCCTCAGACCCAGCCAATCTCAGACTGGCTGGCACCGAAGGAGAACCTGCGTCTCTGGCACCATCTGTGCAAACCACTGTTCCTTTCCCCTGTGTTCTGCTGCTGAGCCCTGGCTTCCCTGGGGGTGGGGCTGGGGACTGGTACTGCCCCATCCCCTTCCCTGTCCCCACACCCACACGTGCCCCTCTCATTCTGCTGGCACCCAGTCACTTCTCCCTGTGCTACCATTACTTCTGTAAGCCAGGCCACCATCATCTTCTAGCGGCCTCTCTTCCTTAAGAAGCTGCCTTTGCAGTTGTTCACGTGCAAACAGAGGAGGGATTAAATAAAAACAAGTCTGGCTGTGCCGGGCCTCCAGATGTAACTGCGCTCCATCTCCCTGTGCACTGAGACCACGCCCTTGCCTGGTGGGCAGTGCTGATCACCGTACCTCACTGTCCCCCAGCTCCCTGTCTTCCCCCTCTGTCCTTGCCTCTCCCGGCCCAGCACCCTGGCTTGAGGCCTCTGTCCCTGGTGCTAGGAACTCAGGGGCTGTCGGACCCCTGAGCCTACCTGGGGGGGCTGCAGCTGACCCACGTGTGGACAGGCAGGAGCACGGACATGGGTTCCTCCTCGCAAGGGCTGTCTCAGATCCAGCCTCCACCCCCAGCCTTCACGCCGAGCTGGGTTCTTTACAGGGAGGTTTGGTTACAGGCAGTTTCCCCAAGAACCCAACTCTGGAGTCAGACATGTCTAAGTCAGAAGTTAGAAACCAGGATCAATCTAGGGCCACGTTTTGGAGGCCACTGCTGGGAAAGGGAACTCCGTAATTCCCCAGCTTCCCCCTCAGCCTGCTTCGGCTGAGGAGCCCTGCTTGAATCCATTGGTTATTAAGTTAGCGTACAATTTCATTTAAAGAGAGCCTTCTGGAATTAAAAAGAAAAGGTTTTAAAGTCTCATTCAAAAAATTGTCTTATTCCGCCAACACTTTCAAAGCATTTTATTGCTGACTTTACCGAAACAACAACAACAATATTTTTATCCTTTATACGTTATTAACTTACAAAGAAGGCTCAGAAAGGTTAAGTGACTTGCTCAAGATTGCACAGCATATAAATGCTGGAGCTGGATTCAATCTCAGGCTCTACTGTCCTTCTCATGGCCTCTCCAAGGGTACTTGGTGTGTCCCCACCTGGGCCCAAGGCCTTGCCTGGAGCTGACCCTGCCTCTGTCCCCCTTACAGTGCTGCATTGACAACTTTGAGGAAATTGTCAAGCTGCTCCTTTCCCACGGTGCGAATGTGAATGCCAAGGACAATGAGCTGTGGACGCCCCTGCACGCCGCGGCCACCTGCGGCCACATCAACCTGGTGAAGATCCTCGTTCAGTAGTACGTGACCCTCCCTTCCCCAGAACCGCCTCCCCTCAGCCTTTGGTTTCATCCAAGTTCTTTTCTTTCATCTCTTTTCTTCTTCTTTTTTCCTCTTTGCGTCCCTTTCTCCGTCTCTCTGTGCCTGCCACTTTCTCGTTCTCCTGTGTCCTGTCTTCACCTCTGCCTCTTTTGCTTTTCATTTTCACCTCTTTCCTTGTCTTTTCTCAATTTCCCTTGTTTCTCTGCCTCTCTGGATGCCTCTGTCTTTTTCATTCAGTCTCTCCCTCCCTTCATTCTCTTTGCCTCCAACTTTGCTTGAAGTAAAATACACCTGACCTAAAATCTATCATTTTAATCATTTTTAAGTATATAGTTCCATGGCACTACGTACATTTCCATTCTTGTGCAACCATCACTGCCATCTATTTCTAGAACTCATCTTCCCAAAGTGAACCGGTAACTCTCCGTTCTACTCTTTTCTCTTTCCCTGGAAACCACCATTCCATTTTCTGTGTCTGTGGTTTTGGCTGCTTAGATTCCATAATCTAAGTGGAATTATATAGTACTTGTCTTTCTGTGACTGGTTTTATTTCAGTTAGCATAATGTCCTCAAGGTTCATGGTGTAGTAGCATATGTCAGGATTTCTTTCCTTTTTAAGGCTGAATAATATTTTGTTGGATACGTATATACCACATTTTTCTTATCCATTCATCTGCAAGTAGACACTTGGGTGGCTTCTATGCTTTTTAGATGTTGTGAATAATGCTGCTTTGAACATGTCTCAAGGCCCTGCTCTTATTTATTTATTTTTTAATTTTTATTAATTTTTAAATCTAATTTTATTGTTGTTGTATTCCATCCATCCCCTTTTTCCTCCTTTCTGTCCCCTTCCCCACCCACCCACTCCCCACCAAAGTCAATCCCACTTTTTGTCCATGTCCATGATTCTTCCATGCTAGTTCCTTGACTAAATTGCTCCCTTTCTTTGCCTCCTCCACCTCTTCCCCCTTCCCCCCATCACCCCTCCCCAAGACCCTGCTTTTAATTATTTTGAGTATATACCCAGAAGTGGGATTGCTGGATCATAGGTATTTCTATTTTAGGTTTTCTGAGGACTTGCCATACTTTTTATTCACAGTCACTATACCATTTTATTTTATTTTATTTTTTTATTAAAAAAATTTTTTTTTTAAATTTCATTATTTCTAGAAAGAGGGGAAGGGAGAGAGGCAGAGAGGGAAAGAGACATCAATGTATGGTTGCGTTTCACCTGCCTCCAGCCACAGACCTAACTGGAGACCTGGTTTGCAACCTGGTTATGTGCCCTGGCTCGGGAATTGAACCTGCGACATTTGGGTTCGCAGGCTGGTGCCTTAACCACTGTGCTACCAGCCAGGGCTATTTTATTTTATTTTTTTAAAAGATTTTATTTATTATTTTTAGAGAAAGGGGTGGGGAGAGAGGCAGAGAGGGAGAGAGACATCAATGTATGGTTGCCTTTCACCTGCCTCCAGCTACGGACCTGGCTGGAGACCTGGGTTGCAACCTGGTTATGTGCCTTGGCTGGGGAATCGAACCAGTGACCTTTGGGTTCACAGGCTGCCGCCTTATCCACTGAGCCACCAGCCAGGGCTTATACCATTTTATATTCCCACCAACAAAGTACACAAGAGTCCCAATTTCTTCACATCCTCACCAACACTTACTTTCTGTGTCCCCCCCCTCAAAGATTTTATTTATTTACTTTTAGAGAGAGGGGAATGGAGGGAGGGAGAGAGTGAGAGAGAAACATCAATGTGTGGTTGCCTCTCAAACACCTCCAACTGGAGATCTGGCCTGCAAACCAGGCATGTGCCCTGACTGGGAATTGAACCCATGACCCTTTGCAGGCCAGCACGCAATCCACTGAGCCACACCTACTGGGTATGAAGTGGTTTCTTATTGGAATTTTGACTTTAATTTCCTTAATGATTAGTCAAGCATCTTTTCATGTACCTACGGGCCATTTGTATATCTTTGGAGAAATGTAGAAGTCCTTTGCCAATTTTTGAATTGGGTTGTTTATTGTTGTTGTTGAATTTTAGTTCTGTATATATCCTGGGTGTTAATCCCTTATTACACATATAATTTGTTTCCTTCCATTCTGTGGGTTGTCTTTTTACTCTGCTGATAGTGTCTTTTGATAAACAAAATTTAAAATTTTCATGGAGTCTATATTATGTTGTGCGTGTGTGTGTATGTGTGTGATAGTCAAGAAATCATTGCCAGATCCAATATTGTGAAGATTTTGCCCTATGCTTCTAAGAGTTTTATAGCTTCAGGCCTTACATTGGATCTTGACCCATTTTTAAAAAAGATTTTATTTACTTATTAATTTTTTTAGACAGAGGGGAACGGAGGGAGGAAAGGGGAGAGAAACATCGATGTGTGAGAGATACATTGATCGGTTGCCTCCCATACTTCTAACAGGTGACCTGACCCATAACCCTGGCATGTTCCCTGACTGGGAATTGAACCAGCCACCCTTTGGTTCACAGGCAGGCACTTAATCCGCTGAACCACACCAGCCAGGGCAAGATCTTGATCCATTTTTGCATTAATTTTTGTTATATGGTGTTAAGTAAGGGTCCAACTTCATTCTTTTGTATCATTTTTAGTTTTTCCAGCCACTTTATTGAAAAGATTTTTCTTTCCTTCTCAAGCTCCTTTCCTTGTAGATGAGGGGCTCTCTATTCCTTCTGAGCTCTGTGTTCTGTTCCTTTGGTCTATAGGCCTTTATATCAGTACCATACTGTTCTGATTACTGTAGCTTTGTAGTAAGTTTTGAAATCAAGAAGTGTCAGTTCTCCATATTTGTTCTTTTTTAAGGGTTCCTTTTTAAACTTTTACTTATGCATTTATTTATTGATTTGCTATATGAAGTCCTTGAGAGTCCAAGGATCCGGAAATCATTGTTCTTGCTGGGTACGCTTTGGTGGCGTTGTGGGTGCTGGGTGCACAGTGGGGCTGTGGATGAGAGACGGAAGGGCAAAGGTAGACAGAGTACCTTAGCCACCATTACCTGGCCCTCACCCTGCCCTTTTTCTGCAGTGGGGCCGACTTACTTGCTGTCAACTCCGATGGGAACATGCCATATGATCTCTGTGAGGATGAGCCCACCCTGGATGTCATCGAGACATGCATGGCGTACCAGGGTAAGAGCGTGACATGTACCATAAAGTGGCCTCGGAGCAATGTTGCAGTGAACAGCTCTTAAATCAATGCAGGTGAACACATTAGCAAGCTGCCTCAGACTCCCCGCTCGGGAAGTGGGATGGCTCCCCATTATTATTATCATGTGATTACCAAGATGAGGACACACTCTGCAGGAGGGAGGTATTGTTCTCCTGTGTCAGGCACACATGGCGGGAGGCCTCCTCGTCTCCTCTTCATCAGCTGTGACAATTCAGTCAACCTTCACAGTAAAGATACATTCCCATTTGGGAAAATAATAAAAAGTCAGAAACAACGGGTGCCTGCCAGGCACCACCCAGGCTGCCAGGGACTGGGATAAACAAGATGTGCTATTTTCAGTCACAAATGAGCTTCAGAAAGGAAACAAATGTAGCAATCAGAGAGACCTGCCCCCTGCCCCCATCACCCCAGCATATAGAATCTGAAGCTCCTCAGAAAGAAATCGGAAATCTAGACCCCACTCTGCACCCCTAGGCCCCGTCTGGGGCCCTGCCCTGTGTTTCTCCCCGAATCCCAGAGATGGTACCGATTTGATGTGTCCATTTCCGGACGTCCAGGCTTTATGCACCCTTTGAACCATTTTTATGTCAATCTTGTGACTCTATTGACACCTTCTCAGAATCATATTTCTTAAATATGGTTATCAAAAGTGTAGGATTATAAAGGAAGCCAACTATATTAAAATAATGCTACCGAAACAGGTTTTTAAAATATCTTATTTATTTACTTTCAGAGAGAGGGGAAGAGAGGAAGAAAGAGGGGGACTCAGTTGCCTCTTGTACGCCCCCAACTGGGGACCCAGCCCACGACCCAGCCTTCTGCCCTGGCTGGGAATTCGAACTGGTGACCTTTTGGTTTGCAGGCTGCCACTCAATGCACTGAGCCACGCCAGCTGGGGCCCCAAACCGTTTTAAATGTGTTATATACAAACTGTTAATTCATGAAACAGTACATAATACGATATGATGTTGGTGAGAATGTCATAGGCACTGCTAATCCCACTGTGGGCTTAAAATGCCTTTCTGGGTCCCTCAAGCTCAATTTAGTCAACTCTCGATTTGAAAGTTACACAGGGGGTGGGCAAAAGTAGGTTCACAGTTGTGAGTACAGGAAACACAGAGCTTAATCTTGTATTATTACTTATTAATTATTGTACTGTTTTCCACGGGAGCCACCGTAACCCTACTTTTGCCTACTCCTGTGTAACTTTCATTAGCTCAGTCATTTCTATAACAAAAATTCATTGAGCCTTGTGTCCGGTGCTGTGAAATCAATTGTGCGCAAGATGAAGGATACTAGCAAAGAGATCCTGGTCAAATAGGGCAGTCAGGAGAGGGCAGCTGGGGCGGTGGTGAGCCATGCTGGACCTAGAGGATAAGGTGGAGCCAGCCGTTTGAGTGATTGGAGATGGTATGTGGATGGTAGGGACTTTCAGGTAGAAGAACAGCTTGTGTAACAGTAACTGATACTATTACAGTACCTACTGGGTGCCAGGCAGGAGCGGCCTTTGTTCTGTGGGCCAGCACAGGGTGTCTGTGCTCATTGGGCCTGGAACACAATGATGGGCAATGCTGTCTACCCCCCTTGACTGGGGGAGCAGGAACCTTGCCCTCCCTGATCTGTGTCTCCTCCCCCCAACTTGGGACCTGGCCTGGGGTGCTCATCAACCCCCCTTTCTCCCTGCAGGCATCACTCAAGAGAAAATCAATGAGATGCGGGCAGCTCCCGAGCAGCAGATGATTGCAGACATCCAATGTATGATTGCAGCGGGCCAGGACCTCGACTGGATCGATGCCCAGGGTGCCACGCTGGTGAGGGCCTGGGCCAGAACCAAGACCAGCTCGAGCTGAAGTGGGCCGGCCCATGGTGGAGGCCACACCTCTACAGTGGGGGCCCTGTCTCCTCCCAGCCAGTCTTCTGCTGGCTTCCGAGGGCTCTCACCTCTGTCTCCCACCTCGGCTGGGCAGTTGGTTTCTCTTTGCCTCATTTCCTTCTTGGTCCTTCATCCATTCCCATGGTGCACTTTGTGATAACTTAGGGCTCTCTGAGAATGTCAGTCACCTCCAGAGTGTTCATCATGTGCTAAGTATTTTATGTCTTTTCTGGGAGATTGAACAATGGGGCAACTAAGGTCTGCAAGGTGGCGGCTACCATCGGAGGCCTTGAATGGTGGCAGTAGAAGAGCATGAGGCTTTCCCTTTATTGAATGTGTTGGTTCCTATTGCTACATCAAAACTCAGCATCTTTAAACAGCAAGAAATATTCATCATCTCCCATAGTTTCTGTGGGTCAGGGACTTGGGAGCAGTTTGGCTGGGAGGCTATGGCTTGGGGTCTTTTATGGGGTTGCAGTGAAGATGTCAGCCAGGGCTGCTGTCATATGAAGGCTCGACTGGGGCTGGATGATCCACTTCCAAGGTGGCTCTTGGCAGGAGTCCTCGGTTTTTCACCTCCTTGGGACCTGCCTCTCTTTAAGGCTACTTGAGTGTCCTCATAAGAGGTCTGCTTGCTCTAGAGTGACTGATCCAGGCTAGCCTAAGATAGAAGTAGCAACGCCTTTTATGACCTCACCTTGGAAATCACACACTGCCCCTTCACAATATTTGACTTGTTAGAAATGAGTGACTCACTCTGGCCCACACTTAAAGGGAAAGGAATTACACTCCATCCTTAAGGGGAGACGTGTCTGAGAATTTGGAGACATATTTTTAAACCACCCTGTTGGAGCCCTGAGACCTCTTCCACAAGGCTCGGTGAATAGTAGGGACTCGGCAGATGCTCTTGCCTTAACCACAGGAGCTTTAAGATCAACCACGGGGAAGAAGAGCTCACCTCTTTGCCTTACCTCCTAGGCCCGTATTGCAGATGTAATCATTCTCTGCAATGTGGCTGGCATTCTCTCCTCATTCTGGTCCATTCTACTGGTCACAGCATGATCTAAGGCTTGGGTGAGGGAGAGGGCCATCCTACCTCCAAATGTGGGACTGGCCCCGCTAGGGGATGCTCACTGTTTTTCTCTTCAGTTGCACATAGCTGGAGCCAATGGATACCTACGAGCAGCTGAACTCCTCCTGGACCATGGAGTACGCGTGGACGTGAAGGACTGGGATGGCTGGGAGCCCCTGCATGCAGCTGCCTTCTGGGGACAGGTAGTTTTCACCCACAGGGCTGCGGGAAAGGCCAGAACAGGGTCAACTGTGGTCCTTTGGTCTGGCAGTTGGTTCAAAAGACCTTAAAGTGTCGACTATAGCTAGTATATGGGATATGAAAAGACCTAGAGAGCTTGCAAAAAAATTTTTAGTATATTTTATTGATTACGTTATTATAGTTGTCCCACCTTTTCCCTCTTGCCCCCTCCACTTGGTACCCTCCAGCAAAACCCCCTTAGTTCATGTCCATAGGTCATGTATATAAGTTCTTTGGCTTCTCCCTTTCCTATACCATTCTTAACATCCACCTGCCTATTTTGTTCCTACCAATTATGCTTTTTAATCCCTGCACCTTTTCCAAATTTCTCCCCTTTCCCCTCCATGCTGATAACCCTCCAAATGATCCCCATATCTATGATTCTGTTCCTGTTCTGATTGTTGCTTAGTATTTTTTGTTTGTTTTTTAGATTCATTTGATAGTTGTGAAGTTGTTGACTTTTTAATGTTCATGGTTTTGATCTTCTTCTTTTTCTTAAATAAGTTAGCTTAACATTTCATGTAATAATAGCTCAGCAGTGATGAACTCCTTTAGCTTTACCTTGTCTGGGAAGCACTTTATCTGCCCTTCCATTCTACATGATGGCTTTACTGGATAGAGCAATCTTAGTTGTAGGTCGTTGCTTTTCATCACTTTGAATACTTCTTGCCAGTCCTTTCTTGCTTGCAAAGTTTCTTTTGAAAAATCAGCTGATAGTCTTATGGGAACTCCTTTGTAGGAGTTCCCAAAAGAAAAGGTATCTCTTTTCTTTTCTCATGATGCTTTTAAGATTCTTTATTTTTTAGCTTTGGCATTTTAATTATGATGTATCTTGGTGTGGTCCTCTTTGATCTAGCTTATTTGGGCCTCTGTGTGCTTCCTGGACTTGAATGTCTATTTCCTTCACCAACTTAGGAAGTTTTCTTTCATTATTTTTTTCAAAAAGGTCCCAGTTTCTTGTTCTTCCTCTTTTCCTTCTGGCACCCCTATTATTTGGATGTTGGTACGTTTGGAAATGTCCCAGAGTCTTATTATACTATCCTCATTGTTTTTTTTTTTTTTTTAATTCTTGTTTCTTTTTTCTGTACTAGTGGACTATTTGTTTCTTCTTTATATTTGAAATTGTTGATATGAATTCTGGCTTCCTTCCTTTCACTTTTGGTTCCCTGTAGATTTTTCTTTATTTCACTTAGTATAACTTACTTCTTTCTTTATGCTTTTGCCATACATAAGACGTTTTCTGAGCATCCTGATAACCAGTGTTTTGAACTCTGCACCTGATAAGTTGGCTATGTATTTTGTTTCATTCTTTTTCTAGGATTTTGTTCTTTCATTTGGACCATATTTCTTTTGTCTCCAAAATTTGGCAGCCTCCCTGTGTTTGTTTCTGTGTATTAGGTAGAGCTGATTTGACTCCCTGTAAAAGGCACCTATAAATTGTGTGGTGTGGAGCCTTAGGTAATTGCCAGGGTGGGGCAACCCACTTCACCACTTCGTGGCCCTGTGTGAGGGGCAGGCCCTAGACAGGGGACTGTGCTGCTGCCTGGCTTCTGAGGGTTTGCCTGGCACTCACCCTGTTTCTAGTAACTTTACCCACTCCCCATGTGTGACTGGTACCTTTCCAGTTATTGCCCTGATGTTGAACCCCAGGGAGCGTGGGTTTACATATGTTCTAAGTCTGTGCGGGCCTTTAAATAGACTTTCCTGAGAAGCCAATAGTTTCTTCCACTGCCCTAACACCCACTGGTTTTTACAGCTAGAGGTCATGGGGCTTTATCTTCCCAATGCTGGAACCCTGGGCTGTGTGGTCTGGCCTGGGGCTAGGATTGCTCACTCCCAAGATATCTCTCCCGATTTTTATCCACCACATGTGAATGTGGGACCATCAGTTGGCCATCGCCTCTCCATGCCACACTGTGTCCCTGCCCCTCCTACCTGTCTGGATGAATGTGTCTTCTTTAAATCCATGGTTGTTGGACTTCCATACAGTTCTATTTCCTGACAGTTGTGGATGTTACTTAGTTTGAGATTTAGTTGGAATTCTTTCTGTGGTTGTGTGAAGAGGTGAAACATGTCTACCTGCACCTCCATCTTGACCAAAAGTCTGCAGAAACCTTTGACAAGTTGTATTCTAACAGGATAATATTCAAATTTGCCAAATTAGGACACTCCCGGTGTTTCTGCCTGAGTAGTTTCTCCCTTTGTTCCCAGATATAAAACCGTGATGGCAGCTTTTGCAGTTCTTCCATAGACATCTGATAGCTCTAGAGTTATATCGGACTCCTTTTACTTCTGTCCCTTGGCCTAGGGATACTGGAAGAGGTGTCAGTTCATTGCATCCTGGGAGTCCTGGCCCCAGGGTTCAAAACCTTCCCTGGGAATCAACTTTGCCTCAGCATTCTTCAGGTCACAGGCTAAGAGATCTTGGTTGTTCTTCTCACCTCCTAGGCTTTCTGAACCCTGGGTATTGAGAATGTGGGCATCTTCCTGTGTTTCAGATGCAGATGGCAGAACTATTGGTATCCCATGGGGCCAGTCTCAGTGCTAGGACATCCATGGATGAAATGCCAATAGGTAAGTCCAGCACAATACCTGGTACATGATAGATTCTCATCAGTTTTTTGATGGGTAGAGGGATAAATTGATGAGTATATGGTTGGAAAGATGCTGAAGTGGTGTGTAGATGGATAGATATGTAAATAAATAAATTAATGGATAACTAGATGGATGGATGGCTAGATAAATGTATAAATAAGTAGATGAATGTATGGGTGGAGTGTGAAATATGGATGGATGGATGGATAAGAAGATAGGTGGGTAGAGGACAATCCTATGGAATAATGAGTGGGTTGGTGAAGAGGTAGACAGGTAAGTGAAAGAATTAGGTGGGTTGAATAGATGGAGATACATGATTTCAGCATCTTCCCAAACTTTCTTGCTTGGGCTACAGGGTACCTGCTTGTTTCTGTTGATACTTCCTATGTCATTGGAGAGTTGATCATTTCTACTGGAAACTATCAAAGGTGTATGACTCCTTCAGTCATAGCTAGGAACCTTAGGAGTTGTGACTGTGCATGGAAGCTGGGTTTCCTGTTCTCATTCTCCTCTAAGGATGTAGTTATAGTCCAGGAAATGAGGGTGGCTTTGTTCGACCCTTCCCCTGCATGCTCCAAAGGATGCTGGGAGTTTTCAGCTGGGTGGGAGGGCAGCTCCTCTGGCCTAGAGGGCTCTTTGCAGGGCCACAGGGCCCTGTGCTACCTCCCACAACAGACCCCACTGCCCTTCCAGACCTATGTGAGGAAGAGGAGTTCAAGGTCCTGCTACTGGAGCTAAAACATAAGCATGACGTGATCATGAAGTCACAGCTGAGGCACAAGTCATCCTTGAGCCGGAGAACGTCCAGCGCAGGCAGCCGTGGGTGAGTGAGGGGCCGGGCAGCCAGGGGTCCCCATGCATGCTCCTGCCTGTGGTGCCCGGATGCAGCCTCCAGCACCCACTCTCTCCCTTTAGGAAGGTGGTGCGTCGAGCCAGCCTGTCGGACAGGACCAACCTGTACAGGAAGGAGTACGAGGGGGAGGCCATCCTGTGGCAGCAGCGGAGTGTGGCCGAGGATCAGCGGACCTCAGCCTACAACGGCGACATTAGGGAGACCAGGACAGACCAGGAGAATAAGGACCCAGTAAGTGTCCTCCTGCCCAGCCCCGCTGTCAGCCACTGCCTTGGGAGGGGGACAGGGCCCCAGCCTGGCCTGGCCTCTTCATCTGAGAACCTTCAGAAGGAGGTTAGCAGGGCAGAGCTCTTAAACCAGCTGGACCCAGTCTGATGGTGGCGGCAGTTGTGTCCAGTAAGGGGATCCTAGGGTGGGTGTGAGTCAGAGTTGGGAGCTCTGGCACCCAGTAGGGTCCCATCGGCAACAGGGACTGAGTGACGACCATGTGCCTGGTTCATGATGCGTTAGGTCTAACTCTGGGCTTCCCAGGAAGGAGGTTCAGTAAGGGAGCCACGCTGGGAGCCAAGGACACTGAGACTCCCAGGGTGTGGTGGGAGGTACAACAAAATTGGAGACTTGTGCCCCCCAGAACATACTTGGTGAGAGGACATTTATTGAAAAACTGCGTGGGATGCTGGTTGGACCGCTGAGTGCCTGCCCCATGGTGGCCAATGGTCCTGGGTGTTCCTAAGAGGACACTCTCTCTGCTGGTGGCTGAGCCCTGCTCCAACCAGCTGCTGCAAACTTGGAGCTTCGAACAGCAGAAATTTATTCCCTCCCCGTTCTGGAGGCCAGAGGTCGAAAAGCAAGATGCCAGCAGGATTGATTCCTTCTGGGTCTGAAGGGGAGTCTGCTCTGGACCTCTCTTCCAGCTCCTGGTGGCCCAGGCATGGCTCCTAACTTTGGCTCAGGCGTCACAAGGCCGTCTTCCTTATGCGTGTGTCAGTGTTTCTGCCTTCTCTTATGAGAAAGACACCAGTCATTGGGGTGGGGCTCACCCTAATCCAGTGACCTCATCTTCATCGCACCACATCTGCAAAGATCCTACTTTCAAATAAGGTCACATCCAGAGACGTAGGGTGGACATGAATTGGAGGGAACACTATTCAACTCAGTAGCCCATGCACTGAGGTCCATTTCTGGCTGTGTTGACTGAGGGGGCAAACGTTTGGGGCCAGAGTGGAATGCTGGGCACAAGAAGGGAGAGGCTGGCCCTACCAGCAGGCATGTGTCTTTTTGGTTCCATCACCATATGATGAGCAGTTGAAAGCACCTCTGGAGAGTATTGCTTAGGGAGGTGCAAAGTGATCAGTTGCCCAGCACGCCCACACATCTCAATGGGACCCTGCTTCCCCAGTGAATGGGGAGGCCACGCATGGCTTTTGTCTCACCAGTAGGGGTGATGGTGCGGGTGGAAGGGAACCCCCATAAAGAGGCTGGCTGGGATGGAGGGGGCAGTCTGGAGGCTTTGTTCCATCTCGTCCCCAAGCTTGGGGGCTGGGGAGAAAAAGAATTGTAGACAGACATCAAATCACATTTCAGATGCCTCCAGCTGTGCTTTCCTTTGTGATATATCCGTCTTTTGGAGACCCCTGGAATCCCCAGGTCAACTCATGGAGGCTGCCTTCATTCTTAGCTGAAGAATATTACAGTACAAGGACATGTTGCAGTGTCCCATCTATCCAATGATGGCTCTCAGGCTTTGTTGTCCTGGGGGGAGGGGGTGCGTGTGTCTGAAATGAAGTCCTGGAAATGAGCTTGCTGGTGCAAAGTATTCATTCTGGTCTAAAAACCAAGAGGTTGTGACAGCTTGCATGCCTAGCTAGGCTCCCACACCCTCACCAGCACTGAGGAATAACACGTTAAAAACACTGGTCAGTGGCCCTGGCCAGGTAGCTCAGTTGGTTAGAGCACCTGTCCCAATGCACCGAGGTTCGATGCCCGGTCAGGGCACATGCAGGAATCAACTAGTAAGTGGAACCACAAATTGATGTTTCTTTCTCTCTAAAAATCACTTTAAAAAAACACTTGTCAAGGTGATAGGTAACATTTTTTTGTTTTAAT
This sequence comes from Noctilio leporinus, assembly GCA_004026585.1. NCBI lineage: Eukaryota > Metazoa > Chordata > Mammalia > Chiroptera > Noctilionidae > Noctilio > Noctilio leporinus. Next base: position 268,038 of record PVIW01001274.1, on the reverse strand, counting down.
TTTTATGTCATTAATTGTTAGGTTGAATATTTTCCCCAGGTTTACACACTATATTTTGCTGTGAGCTATATGTTAGTGTCTTTTGTTGATTTTTTTTCTTTTGGGTAGTAGGGGCTTTTGAAAGTGGATTTTTTTTTCTTTAAATGTGATTTTTTTTTTAAAGATTTTATTTATTATTTTTAGAGAGAGGGAAAGGGAGAGAGGCAGAGTGGGAGAGAGACATCAGTGTATCACCTGCCTCCAGCCATGGACCTGGCTGGAGACCTGGCTTGCAACCTGGTTATGTGCCCTGGCTGGGAATTGAACCAGCGACCTTTGGGTTCATAGGCCGGCGCCTTATCCACTGTGTCACCAGCCAGGGCCTTGAAAGTGGACTTATAAGAACTCTTTCTTTATTTTGGAAATTAGTCCTTTTTCTGTCATATATGTTGTGAATATTATTCCAGTTTTGTCATATACCTTTTGACTTTTTTCATGGTGATTTTTGCTAGTGTTTACACTATTGTTATTGTCAAATGTATCAACCTGTTCATTTACAGTTTCAAGGCAGCTCTAGTTATCCAGGGGTTTCTGGGTGTAAAGAAGCTTTAGGTAAGAATGTTTGGAGTGGAGATGTAGCGGGAACACAAAGGAAGGATTACAAGTGGCCAAATAACCTATTAAAGGTGACTTACACAAAAAAGGAATTTATGGCTCATGTAGCTGGAAAGTTGGGCTCAGCTGAATCCAGGGGCTCAAAACACATCACCAGGGCACAGTCTCTCTCCTTCAGTCGTCCTTCATGTCAGCCTCACTGTCAAGCTGGCCCTTTAACACGGTGTTTCCCCAGCTCTCAACTTACATCACTGTCACCACCCATATTTCTATAAAAACAGGACTTCTCTTTCCCAGTCATTCTAGCAAAAGTCCCAAGATAATTTCCCATTTCCAAACCCATTCATGTAGCGAATGTGTTGGCTCTCCAGGCCTGGGGTCATGGCCTAGCGCTTGGAGCAAGGGTGGGGATTGGTCCGCTTTATCGAATAAAACACATTAATTGGTGAGTTCCCCAAGGCAAAATGGAGGCCCTGTTGCCCAGTTAGGGAACACAGATGGAGGACAGGTCCAGACAATAATGCCCTCAGCAGCGGTGCAGTTGGGGAGCGGATGCAGACCCTCCAGCCAGCTGATGATGTTGTCTTTTCACTCTCAGAACCCCCGGCTGGAGAAGCCCGTGCTGCTCTCTGAGTTTCCTACCAAGATCCCACGAAGCGAAGTGGACGTGCCTGTTGAGAACGGCCTCCGGGCTCCGGTCAGTGCCTACCAGTACGCACTGGCCAATGGGGATGTCTGGAAAATGCATGAGATGCCCGACTACAACATGGTCTATGGCAGCCCCAGCATGGCTGACGCCGCCCCGCCCTGGAGCGGCTACAAAGAACAGAGCCCCCAGACGCTTCTGGAGCTGAAGCGGCATCGGGCTGCGGCCAAGCTGCTCAGCCACCCCTTCCTGAGCACCCACCTGGGCAGCGGCATGGCCAGGACGGGCGAGAGCAGCAGTGAAGGCAAGGCCCCCTTGATCGGAGGCAGAACTTCACCATATAGCAGCAACGGGACCTCGGTGTATTACACGGTCACCAGTGGAGATCCCCCCCTCTTGAAGTTCAAGGCCCCCATGGAGGAGATGGAAGAGAAGGTCCATGGGTGTTGCCGTATCTCCTAGTGACAGAAGAGAGAGACATGTTGCGGAGGGGGTCCCTGGGATCCGGGCCAGCCCAGCAGCCCTGGTCAGGGAAGCCTCAGAGGGCACCTGGTAGGGAGGTGGGCCCTGCTTTCCCGCGGAATGCCTACCCCACCTCTCAGCCAGCTGCCCCTAGCATCGCCCGTGCTTCCTGCTGCATTGTCTGCCCCCAGAAACAAGGCCCCTAGTGGCTTCCTGACTCACCCTACGGTCTGGTTTGGGGAGGGAGGGCTGGGTTCCAGTTCTGTTGTTGGTAAAGTCTTCCCTGGACCAGTTCTCGCATGTCGCATAACACACACAAACACACATGCTTCATCAACGTGTACAAATGACAGCTGGGCTCATGGGAAGCAGGTGGGAAAGAGAATTTGTGGGCTATGCCCAAATGGACTGGGGTTAAGACAGTTTTTGTCGCACTGCCAATGTGGCTGTAACTGGGATGGGGGTCTGCTAAGCTGAGAACCCGAGTCCTGTCCAGAGTCCTTTCAGGGTCCGTGCCACCATTTACATCTGACAGGAGCAGGCAGTCCTCTCTGCGTTCACAGGGAACCTTGAACCAACATGGGTCGATGAAATGGACACAGGCCTGTTGCCCACAGCCTTGCGCCTGCCAGGAGCCAGCTGTGTAACCACCCAGGGACCACGGTGGAAAACCAAACTGTTCCATTCCTGGAAGAATCCAAATCACTTTCTGCTTTTGGATGGAGGTATCGAAAAGTGGAGGAGGGAACAAAATTAGTGTTTCCAGAAGTGCATTTGATACAAGAGTTGTTTAAGACTGTAAAACTCTAGGCGGGAGGTAACTGAACTTGGCTGCTTGCATAGTTAATGTAGGATCACCAGGTTTTATTGACCTGTGCTGGAAAAATGAACTTGAGGAGCTTCCATTAGAAGGGAGTTTCCCAGGAGAAAAGTGAATTCTGTTGGTCATGCCTCAGCCAGACCTCCTCGGACTGAGCCGTCAGTGAGCAGTGGGGGGCTGTGCCTCCCACCTCCCGCCCCCACTCCCAGAGTGAGTGCTCAGGGCCTCGGGCCCAGCGTTGCCTTTTCTGCAACCCTCGGTGAAACAAGTTGCCAGCTGGCCTTCGTGAGGCCCTGCCAGGCCCGGGGGCTCCCGGCCTGCTCCTGCCAGAGTAGCCACACGTCAGGGCCGCAAATGCAAGGTGCCCATGGCCAACACCCTAAACAGCATTTGGGAGTGTGGTGGTGGGATTGGGGTTGGGTCTCAACCCAGCCCTGCAATTTCATAGCCACCATCTCCCCAGAACTGGGGAGGTCCGACACAGGCCTGCTCCTCACGGCCTTTCCCGTGCCAGGAGCCAGCTGTGCGGCCACCCCTTCCGTTCACCCGAGGGGCAGGCTGCCCACCACCTCTCCACAGCAGTCTCTCTCATGAGCCCCTTCGAAACTGTCACCCATAAGTTGGGCCCTGTCCACCGGCTCAGCCAAAACCCATTGGTGTAACTAACGAGCAGGCTTGTTCCCTGCTCTGTGCGCCTTTTGTCCTAAAACTACCTCCTTTGAGCTCTGAAGGTGCCCCCTAAATCCAGATCCTGTGACTCGGGGGACAAACCTGGGTTCCCTTTAACCCTCTTTCTGAGCCTGTGAAAAATTCTCCCTGGGGGGCACCTGGGCCAGGGGGCTGTGGCTGGAGATGTTCCCCTTGGGCCACAGCCTTAGTAATGGGTCTTGTTTGTCAGTCCCGTTCCCCCACCGAGGCCCGGACCCTCCCCATAACCCAGACAGGGAGCTGGCCCCCAGGGAGTGGCTGATGCTTCGCCAGGAGTGGGGCGGCTGGGCAGGAGAGCACGGGGCTCAGGAGGGCCCCTGTGCCCCTGGGGCTCTTGGATGCAAGGAGAGTCACAGCACCAGGCCACACTTCCCACCCCAATTCCAGGACAGTCCAGCCCAGGGTGGCAAGGCAGGTCAGGAGTCTGCAAGTAGGTATGTGTGATGTCACCTGTGTCCCTGGGGTCTAGGGTGAGCTCTCCATCATCCCAGCTAATGGCTGGAGCAGGGCAGGGATGATCTAAAACACACGTACCTTTGGCTTTACAACAGTTTTCAGATCAAGTTAATGAGATTCCTCTTGACAAGTTCAGCTGCCAGCTGGGGGTTGCTGAGGGAAACCTATACTCCTCCGGACAGCCAGCCGGCAGGTTCTTGGATCTGTTTGCTCAGGGCCCAGAGGCTGAAGGCATTTAGCGCCCACTCCCAGTCCTCTGGCCACTCCCTCCTTTCCCCTTGCTCCCTGCCTCCTGGGCCATTCTTCTCCACCCAGAAGGCTGGGAATGGAAGACCCTGAAGCCCAAGCTCATATTTTTCAAGTCAGGACTAAATCATTCCCTCTTGGGGCTTCTAGAAACCGAGGTACTTTTCCTGTAGGTCTCTTGGGTGTTGGAGGACAAGCTGGAGCCAAGGTCATCCACTTGTTCACTCATGTAGTTTGTTAAGTAGCTGTGATGTACCAGGTGCTATGCTAGGTTCTGGGGCTAAAGGAGGAACGAGATAGAGTGAAGAGACCGCCCTTTGTAGTTGTCATTCCTTGACCATGGGTGTTAGCAGCAGCCCAATCAGTTTTGAGACGAGAGTGACCGCATCCTACTCCTATACCCCTTTGCTTTTCAGCTCCCAGACTCCCTAGAGAATGAATCCCTTTAGCCAAGGAATAGCTGTCATGGTCACTCCTAGATGACATTTGCCCCTGAATGCAAATGCTGGATCTTCAGTTCCAGGCTGACACCATCCCAAGTCTACATGGAACTCTCAGGGCCCCTAGCTGCCTCCAGGTCAGCATCTTTGAGGCCCTATGTAACAGCAGTTTGAGGTCAGCGTCTAGAGGAACAAGGAACCTAGAATTTGCTGCCAAACGCATCTCAGGTTTTTAAAACTCCAGTGTCTCTCCCTCATTTTTGCTATTTATTATGTAGTCTCCCTTTGCCACCAATAAATAACGGGAGGAAAAAGAGCTTCTCCTTTAACATCAAAACTTCCCTTGGGAGTTTTTCAAGTGTGAAGTTTTTCACACTTGGGCTGGAAAAACTCTGTTCTTGGCAGGTGAAAATCAAGGAGCTGGGAGAATGCTGGCGAGGTTGACCAGATGCCCAGCTCCTGCCAAAACCCAGGTCTTGTGATATAGTTCCTGGCAGGCTGAAGGAGGCTACTTCCAAAGCAGATGCTACACGGCCCATTGTGAGCTCTGGTCCTTGCTCCCACCTTATGCCTCAATTGAAAATTGGTAGCTCTCACCAGATAGAGAGTTTCTGGCCAGTAACTTAAGGATGCTGAATGAACCCTAGACCCAGGTCTACTGAAGACTTCAGGATATAGTTCTCCCATCATGTAGGCAGCGTCAATGAAACTGCTCTGCACTGTTTGGTCAACTTAAATGAAATCACAAAGGTAACAAGCAGGTATGTCCTCTGTCCTATTCCGCCAGAGTTTGCTGGCTTTGTAGTAACAAGACCATTTGAGCTATCGGTGTCAGATACTTTGGATCTTGAGCTCTCTCTTCCACCTGCTTTCCCAGAGCAGGGTACGGGGCCCTTCCCAGAAGGAGCTCCTTCCAAGATGCTCAGAAGGACTGTATTTAACTCTTGCTGTTGTAACCTGGGGACAGCCTCCCCTCCCCAAGGGCACATAAGAGCAAAGGGTCATGCGTTCAGTGAAGAACTCCCCAGCAATGATCCCTTTGCCAGAAGCTGTAGCCCTGTCCTTGATAGGTGTCTCCTTCTGGCCAGTTGGCCAGAGGACCTGCTTCCCATGGGCATGCAAGTGCCATAGTGCGGGGCCTGGCTCTGCGCACCCAGGATAGGTCTGCAGACCCCCAGCTCTCCGCAATAATTCACCAGACCAGAAGCCACTGATGTACAGAGAACACTTAAGAAAAATGTATTTTATGTGAAAAAAAAAAATTTAAAACTCTGTATACTGTATCAGCAGCTTTGTGTAAAAAATGGCAATCAAGAGAGTCTAATATATTTAAAACTTTTTTAAAAAAAAATCCTCTCGGATCTTTGATATTGTATTGAAATAACTTTCAGGTCACTCCTTGCCATGCAGCAGTGGTGGGTCTGGGTCCGAGACCGCCGCCCAACCACATCCCAAAGCGGGGTGACCCTGGAGTTGCTTCCAGCTGCCAAGGCCTGTGACGGAATTTGCTGTTGAGTTTTTAATTAAGATTATTAAATTCCTTTTAATAACACCTGTTGGTGTGGCTGTGGTCATTGTTGTGAGCGCTCTTGAACTGTGCTGCATTGAATTCACCAAGAGGTGAGGCCTGGGATAGAAGGTGGAGAATCCCTGCCCTCCCTCCCAGAAGGCTCTCCCAGGAGGCTCCTAATACAGAGGCAACTCTGAGGTCTCAGACATGGAGCAGTGTCTTTCCAGACTGGGAGATGGTGAAACCTGGTGAGTCCAAGAAAAGATGGATGGTTGGGAATGGCCTTCACTTTGTCAATGTTCCCTTTGAAGTTAACATAGGGCCCTGCAATAGAATATATGTATATTTACACTTTCAAAGGTTTGATAACATGCAACAGGACTGCCCCTCTATTCTTAGAGTGCCCTGACCTGTCCTGTCCTCTTCTCCCCCAATCCCACCCCAAACCTTTTCCTTATATAGCTTATAGTGAAGAGGTAAAAATCTATATACGATTTCACATGATAACAACAACGTAGCAGGTTGAGGCCCTGGTTATTCTTACTTTTCTTTCAGACAACAGAAGTATTTGACAAGCTTTGTGGTTGCATAGCCCCCAGATCTTGGTCCTTGTCTTTGTCATTCGCTGATATTTGTGGGTATCTTGGAAGAAGATGGAAAGAGTGCTTTCTTGGACCATTCTGGATGCTGGAAGCCAGAGCCTGGACACATGGAAGGCCCCACCTTTGGGCTTGAAAAACTTCACAAACAGGCTGGGGTTGGGAAGAGGTGGGAAAAAGAGGTATCCTTGCAGCAGTGAGCATTCATCCACTTGCAAAATGTATTGGTTTCTAAATAATAAGGCAAGCCACGACTGGTGGCACAGTGGATAGGCGTGGGCCTGTGAACCCATAGGTCGCTGGTTCGACTCCCAGTCAGGGCACATAACCAGGTTGCAAGCCAGGTCTCCAGCCAGGTCCATGGCTGGAGGCAGATGAAAGGCAACCATACACTGATGTTTCTCTCCCACTCTGCCTGTCTCTAAAAATAATAAAATCTTAAAAAAAAAATAAGGCAAATCTCTCACATTTTACAGTTTACATATGCTTTCTCATTTACATGCAGAAATGAGGCCCGAAAATTGATTACTGGATTTGGCACTGTGGAGCTCATGATGATCTTCACAAGGAATGGTAGAGAAAAGGAGACATAAGCTTGAACGGACAGTGTTCAAGAGAGAATAGGAGGAAAACTGGAGCCAGCAAGTATACACAACTCATTTGAGGTTTTATGCTATCAAAGTGAACAGAGAAATGAGGAGGAAGGTCTAGAGGGCTGTAGGGTCAAGAGAGGGTTAAGATGAAAAATATTTCAGTAAGTTTGAATGCTGATAGCAATGAACCAGTAAAGAAGGGAAATGGGTGGTCCAGGAGAGACTGCTGAAGAGACACAGGTTCGCAGTAGCGAGGCTGGCAGTTAGCGCCCAAATGGGAGGGACACCTGGTCAACAGTAACAGAAGACCCAGTGTGTAGGCAGAGATGAGGATGGGTAGTGAGATGTGGAAGGAGATGTGGAAGTCTTCTCTGATTGCTTTTTCAGTGATTGGAAGCAAGCTAAGAATAAGAGAGAAGAACGGTAGCATGAATAAGGGCGTAGGTTAGCAGGCACTTGAGATCATAAATTTAAGGCACAACCAGTCAGCCAGGTTGCATTTTCTTTTCCCTAGCACCATACGACTGCCCAGGTGCGGGTGCAAAGCAGGTAGAGGTTGGGGGTTTGCTAGGCAAAAACAAGATGAAGTGAGAGAAGAGAAAGCTACCTGAGGGTATAATCAAAGGAATGGCTTTTACGACAGAATGACATTTTTGAAGGAATAAATGAATGATTAGATCCCAGTGCCTAAGTCTGATCGCTCCGGGCCTAGGAGGGCGGGCCAGCAGGGGGCGCGCTAGGACAGCGGGGCTGGACTTTCCGGCTTCAGTTCCTACTCCGTACCCTGCGTCAACGTGAGCCGTACGGCCGATCGGGCCCGTCCGCTCTTTAGCTGACAGTGAAGAGATCAGTGCCCCATAGGTTCCGAGTAGGACTTTCTCGGAGCAGGGGAGAATCGCCAAATATAAACCCCAACGGCACCCCGGTTAAAGCTAGGGGTGGCCCTAACCAGCGTCCAGTTCAGAGACGCGGGGCGGGGCCGGGCGGCGGGGCAGCCAATGCACGTCAAGGGGCGGGCCGTAGCGGCATGCACTACCTCCGGGCTACCCCGTTAGAGGGAGACAGCCAATGGGAGCGCCCGGGCGGGGCGGCGCGGCCAATGGCGCGGGCCGGTTTGATTCAAAGGGCCTATAAAGCGGCCCGCTGCCCGGCGTTCTTCCCTGGTCGAGTCCCAGCACCACCATGGCTTTGCTGTCGGAGGGCTTGGATGAGCTGCCTGCTGCCTGCCTGTCGCCCAGCGGGCCGCCCAACCCAGCCGAGCTGTACAGTGAAACGCAGCGCCTGGCGCTCGAGGAGCTGGTGGCCCGCGGCCCCGACGCCTTCGCGGCTTTCCTGCGCCGCGAGCGCCTGGGCAACTTCTTGAACCCCGACGAGGTGCGCAACATTCTGCGCGCCGCCGAGCGACCCCGCGAGGAGGGCGCGGCCGCAGAGGTCGAGGACTCCTTCGGTTCGTCGCAAGACTGCTCGTCCGGTACTTACTTCCCCGAGCAGTCGGACCTGGAGCCGCCGCTGTTGGAGCTCGGCTGGCCGGCCTTCTACCAGGGCGCCTACCGCGGCGCCACGCGCGTCGAGGCGCACTTCCAGCCCAGCGGCGCGGGCGCCGGCGGCCCCTACGGCTGCAAGGACGCGCTGCGCCAGCAGCTTCGCTCCGCGCGAGAGGTGAGCGGCCGGCCCCCGCCTCTCGGGACGCCGAGGTCCCTAGTCGGACGGGGGACCGTCTCCAAGAATGGGAAACAGGCCTTCGGGGAGCGCGGGCCGGTGGCCCCAGGGTCCCCAACTTGCCCCATCCTGCGTGTCACCCCTCGGGATCCCTGATCTCCCAGCCCCTCCTTACGGAAGGAGTCTCAGTCGCCAAGAATTCGAGTTCTGTCGGAGTGCCAACTTTTCACATTCACGTTCCGAGGGAAAGGGGATGAGGAATGCTGCCCGTTTCAAACTTTAGTTCAACCAAATCAGATTGCCAGTTTTCCTGGCTGTCAGCCAACACTGGATCCCACTTTCGGGGGCTTCTTAGTAGCAACTTTACAGTAAGCTCGTTTCCTGGGGGAAAGTTCCTGAAAACAGACAATGCCAGGGCATGAGGAATCTAATATTGCTAGTCACCTCCTCGTATCTTATGTTGGAGAAAGCAAATACGTACACAGAGTGGAGGGAAAGTTGCTTCTCCTGTGAATGGGTGGGGCAGGGGGGTTGGTCCCAGTTAGCGTGGCTCCTTCCTGAAATGCAGATCCCCTGCAGTAGTAGGTCGACCATTCACAGTGGGTTTGGTGCAGTTGCCTGACTCTTAGTGTGACATGGTATTGGGGTGCAGTGGGAGGCCTTGTCTTGATGCCAGCCAGGATGAGACTGCAGCTGGGTACCTGGGGGTCAGGGAGGGAGAATGCAGCACACAGCGTGGGTGGAGCAGGCACCGTGTGTGTGTGTGTGTGTGTGTGTGTGTGTGTGTGGTGGACATCTTAGTCCAGGGTCATGGGCAGTTGCCGACTTGTTTGCTGACTGGCACTGCCCGGCTTCCTAGCTGTCTGTGCTGTGCAGGTGGCAGTAAAACCCTCAGCCATGGTAAGACTACTAGGGCTTGTACTTGAGTGTGACTGTGGCTTTTATCTACACATCCAGTCAAGGTGAAATAGCCAAGTCCAGGAACAGCCCCTAGGTATTTCTGATGCTGGCCGTTCTTTGCCTGATGGTGGGGCTGTAGTGGGTAGGGATGCAATAGGCTAGTACCTTGCCTTTGGGACAGTAGATGTGGACTGCAGCTTACCAGTATCAGCCCTGCGTTGCTACGGCTGTGCTGAGGGCCCTTTTGATGCTGCAGATACTTGCAGTTTCCGTGAGAGAGTAAAATGATGGGAAAGAGGCTCGATTGTGGGAAAGATGTGCATTCCCAGTGCCCAGGATGAGAGAGGACATGGGCACTGGGAACCCGAGAAAAGTAATGAGTGGGTCTCCATGAAGGAGGGGTTGCCCTCGCTTCTTGCCCAGCTCTAGTTTTCACTGGAGCTAACACTAGAGGAAAAACTGTAACCTTTTAGGCTGGCGTTCAGACTCTCCTTTGTCCTGGAGGCGTTCTGTAATGCTGGGGTTCCTTCTAGAACCTCCTGTTCCCTTCTTTGCCCTAGCCCAGCCACAGACTCCTATTTTTGAGATTCTCTATTTGGGACCTGGGTGATTTTAGCTGATAAAGACGGCACATTGCCTTTATATCCAGTAAGTACTTCGAGGGCCTCTGCCATATGCTTAATGCTTGCTTATTCATCGCCTACTGTGTGTCAGGCACTGTGCCATGGGCTAAGGCCCAGGCGAAGAGCTTGATCCTTGCCTGCGCTTGAGAGATGACTGTCTGCTGGTGGGAAGTGGAGAAGGTTGCTTTAGGCAGTAGGGGAGGGGCTGAAGAAAGAAACCTTTAGGACTGGTGGCGATTTTAGAGTTGGTTCAGGGGGTAGGTGAGGCTTGCCAGTCCGAAGGATAGGGACTGGCTCAGAAGTGTGAAAGGGCGTGGTGAGTTCTTGAAGCAACAAAGTTTCTTGGGGCTGCAGGGAGAGTCTTGGAGGGTTAGTGGTGAGAGAGGAGGCTGGAGGAGGACATGGACCAGGCTGTCAAGAACTTTGAGCACTACTTGAAGGAGCAGTGGGAGCCCTAGGAGATTTAGAGGAAGGAGAGAAGCATGCTCAGGTAGGTAGGTGTTCCTGAGTAGTAGGCAGGTGGGTTAGAGAGGGGTGAGATTGGTATTCAGGATGGTTGTAAGGAGGGAGCCATTGGGCCCTGGCTGGTGAGGCTCAGAGGATTGAGTGCATTGATTGACCTATGAACCCCAAAATCACTGGTTCAGTTCTCAGTCAGGGCACATGCCTGGGTTGCAGGCCAGGTCTCCGGTTGGGGGTGTGTGAAAGGCAGCCACACATTGATGTTTCTCTCCCTCTCTTTTTCCCTCCCTTCCCCTCTCTCTAAATAAATAAAATCTTAAAAAAGGAGGGGCCATTAGATCTACGCATTACAAAAGGGTCTATGCTAAGGCAATGCTAAGGCAGGGTGGTGGGGGAAGGGAGAGAATCTTAGGTCGAATTGAAGGACTTGGTCATTAGATGGCCTGGAAGGGTAGTGAGGGAAGGGGCAGGAGAGTAGGCAAGGCCAAGGAGAGGAACGTATAGGAAGAATCTAAGAGGATAGAGATTTTTTAGCTTGGGTGGGTAGTGATGCTACCAAACTAGAATACAGAGGAAAATAAGGCTGAGGGTAGGGATGGGGAGATGAATTGGAGTTGAGACTTGCTAAATAAGGTTCAGACCATCTCTTTTTGTTCAACAAAAACAGTATTTTCTGTGCCAGGCACTATTCCATGTAACACACTTTGAAGGTAATGGAATTAAAGTGTAGAGGAGTTTAGTTGCCCTGAGGTCACCCAGCTGGTGAACAAAAGGAGCCAGGACCCAAGCAGAGGCATGGCATCTGTTAACCACCATCAGCCATAACACTCTGCCTTGGGCCACGTGGAGATAAGAAGCCATTTTTGTCTTCAGGTGGGCAGAGGCTTCTGGAGGAGACAGATAATAGAGAGCCAGTCTGGTGGCTGGTCCAGTGCTGCTGTGTATTGTGCGCAGAGGAGGGGCCATAGCCTTTGAAGACCAGCACCTGTGACAGTGGGGACTGCGGAAGATGCAGGTCTCAGGAGGTTTCGGGTTGAGATGAGAAGCCTTTGCTGATGTGATTGAGCACTTTCAGTGGGTCAGTTTCTGTGCGAAGCCCTTTTCCTGGATTCTCTAACTTAACCCTCCTAGGCCTAGGAGGAAGCCAGAATTAAGAAGAGACCAGGCACAGAGAGGTTAAGTAGCCTGCCCAAGATCACGGTTTCACGTGGGACAGAGCAGGGCTCAAGCCCAAGTCTGCCGGCTCCGGAGCCTGGCCCTTACTGACTATGCCACTTGGCCTCCCTGCCGTGAGGAGGGACCGCTACCTTGGTAGTTCCCAACAGGCTGAGGATTTGTCATGATTTCTTAAGATTTGGACTTTTTAAATTTCCTTATGACATACCCTGTGAACAGGAAACTGACAGTGATAGTACTAAATCTGTCCTGGTCAGGAAGAAGACCGAAGTGCTCAGGGTACAGGCACAAGAGAGCAAGGTCACTTAGTAAGTGGCAGTGTCTAGTCCTGGCTTTGTAGCCTGAATGGATTGTTCCGCGACAGGTTTGATCCTCACCCAGGGCTCATGCTGCGTTTTGGGCTCTGTAGGCTTCTAGGGCATCTGGTGCAGAACGGGTGCCCTGGAAACACTGTGGGGACCTATCACATGTGCCTTCGGTCATTCTGCTACATGCATGGGGCTGGGGAGTAGCAAGGAAGAGAATGAAATAGGTCAGGTGATTCTGCTGCCTTTTTATATAGCAAGTACTTGTCCCATAGTGGATGTGATTGGGGCAGTCAGTCTGTCAGCCCCTCTGTAGGCTCAGTTTCTACGTGCCTTTTAAAGGGGGCCATTGCGCCATACTAAGTGAGGTACACCACTTGTTTACAGCATGGCTTCTGCATGCAACCTGACCACTGACCTCGTGCTCAGTCGAGTGTCACCAAAGCTGGGGGAGACATGGATGGCTTTGAACTTTCTGAGAGCCCGGATATTTGCTTCCTAAGGAGTTTTCAGGGTAATTTGGAACTTATACAGGATTTTCCCCTTACACACCTACTCCAAAATCCATTCCTAAACGATTGTGTTTGTTGAGAATCATGAGGTTCTTTGTCTCTGTTGCTATGTGAATCAATGAAGTCAAGTGGGAGTGGAGACCTTGCTGGAGGTGCCGCATGGCCGAGTTTGGCCATGTCCTTCCGCTCTGGCTGTGGGGCTGTGCCTGCTTTCTACCTGGGAGCTTGGGGGTAAAGCTCATCTCACCAGGAGGTTCCTCCGTCCTCAGCTCTTGTTCCTGCTGGCTGCCTATTCCCTGTGTGCTTTTGTTCCAGAGTGGCACCTTTACTGTGACCTCATCTTCAGGCATCCATTTGATAACCTGATCATTAGTAGAATGTCATGGTGTCAACCAAGAGTCCTGCTGGGAGGAGTGGCAGCTAAGGAATCTGTTGGAGCCCCTGGAGTGCGAGTGGATGTATCTAAGTTAAGGCTGTCCTGATGTTGCCCAACTGCCCTGAGTTACAGCAGAACCTGTGTGGTGTGACCCGTTCCTGTTCTGGGTGCTCGTATCAGCCCAGGCTTTCTGCACTTTGTCACTTGCGATGTTTGGGCCAGATAATTTTGTCCCAAGGAGCTGTTCTATGCATTGTAGGGTGCTGAATAGCATTTCTTTTTGATTGTGGTAAAAATGTACATAACAAATTTACCACTTTTCAAAGTTAACATTAAGGCCCCGGCTGGTGTGGCTCAGTAGATTGAGCGTCCGCCTGTTAACCAAGAGGTCGCTGGTTGGATTTCCAGTCAGGGCGTGGGCCTGGGTTGCCGGCCAGGTCCCAGGGTCGGGGTGAGCGAGAGGGAACCGATCCATGTATCACTTGCACATCGATGTTTTTCTCCCTCCCTTCCCCCCTCTCTAAAAGTAAATTAATAAAATCTTGAAACAAAAGGAAGTGCATGTTAAGTACATTCACGCTATTGTGAAACCGTCACTACTGTCCATCCGTACTTGTTGAACGCCCTGTTCCATCTTCCCAGCCCCTGGTAGCCACCGTCTTGTTTTCTGCCTGCCATTTCATTTCTTTATCCACCTGTGTCCATCAGAGTGGCGGTGCGATTATTTTGCAATTCCTTTTTGGATATAGGGTAAGTTTACCCAGGAATAAGAAGTAGTGGGTCTACCCTGGCTTTTTAAACGATAAAACCTCTAGACTGGAGTTCAGTGGCAAAATATGAATGCACATATGTAGCAGGTTATATTTTGTAGTACTAATTTCATAGCAAAAGACTGGAAGAGCTCAGACATTCTTCAGGGAAGGATTGGAGAGTACCTTGCAGCTCTAAAAAGGAAGGAGGGCTAACTATTTTTTAGTATGAAGTATCTAGAACTGCAGAGACCAATGAGGTAGCCATTCACCGCACATGGTCATTTAAATATATATGCATCAAAATAAAATACAATAAGAAATTCAGTTCTCTGTCACACTAGCCATATTTCAAGGATTTAATGCTCACTTGTGGCTAGTGGCTATCATGGTGGACAGACAGATGTAGAACATCTGTCATCTGAGAAGGTTCTGTTGGACAGTGCTAATCTAGAACAACATGTGTGAACACATATATACACATGTATAAACACGATATACGTACAAGCTTACATATGGTAACTGTTTATACATACATTCATTTACTTATTTTTATTTGAAAAAATGGAACCATAACCCTGACTGGTGCGTGTTGGATGGTGCTCAGTTGGTTGGGCATCATCCCACAAGCGAGAGGTCTCTGGTTTGATTCTGCGCAGGGCGCATGCCTGGGTTGTGGGTTTGGTGCCTGGTTTGAGGCCCCTATGAGAGACAAATGATTGATGTTTCTCTCCCTCCCTTCCCCTTTCTCTTAAATAAAAATAAGTTTTAAAATCTTAAAACAATAAACCAGAACTAACTAAAATGATCTTAATGGGGAGGGAGAAAGGGAAAGAAGACAAAGGAGGGAGGGAACAAGGATGCAATCCAGGGTCTCGGAATGTACCTTGTTTTGTAGATTGGGTTTTGGAACCAGCCAATTGTTTTCTGTAATTGTAAAATAAACTGAACTCAGAATGATAAACTGACAATCCCCCTCACCATGCAAAAAATACCTCTTAATGCTTTTCCTCCCCTTTCTAAAGGCCCAGCCCACCTGTATGCTTCAGGCTGGAACAGTACAGAGGAAATGTAGCTGGGTGTATGGTCAGTCTCTTCACAGGCCAGTGAAAAACTGGTGTCCTAGCCTCTCCCTTCCTGGAGAAGCCTGTGCTGTTCTGCAGATGGAGGCTTTACCTGCACTTTAATCTGATACTTGAATTATTAATTGTAATAACAGCTTACAAAATCTAGAGAGCACACACAAATGTAGGTTTTGCTGTGGAAATTCACTTTTTTTGTTTTTATTTTTAAACCCTGAAGATGATATTAAGATAAAGATTTTAAAAGAAATTCCAAGGAGAGGGCCCTGGCTGGTAGCACAGTGGATAAGGCACCAGCCTGCAAACCCAAAGGTCACTGGTTCGATTCCCCAGCCAGGGCACATAACCAAGTTGCAAGCCAGGCCTCCAGCCAGGTCTGTAGCTGGAGGCAGGTGGAAAGCAACCATACAGAGATGTTTCTCTCCCTTTCTTCCTTTCTCCCTGCCCTTCTCTCTCAAAAAATGAATAAAACCTTAAAAAAAAAAAAAATTCCAAGGAGCGAAATTTATGTTCTAAAAAATGTAAAAACTTCTCAGAAAATATGTATTTTGCTTATTTAGCATGAGGGTCTTTAGAAGAAAGGGCAAGAGCCTTGGGGAACTGAAGGAAATCAACTTTGGTTGTCATGTGGTCAGTGTGAGGACTCAGCAGACAGGCTGTGTTGCCCACTGGACACGTTGACGCATCTCTGGATGTATGTAGAACTTTGGTAGAATTCCAAGTATATTGTACACATGTTCTTGCTTTATGACTATGGATGGGAAGGGAGGGAAACAGGTGCAATAGGAAGGGGTGATTGACATGAACATCCTGCTTCATGCAGAGGAAGAACTGGAATGACTGAGTGGCCCCTTGAGGCTGCTCACGTGCTAGGTCAGGGCCGAGACCAGCCCATCACTGGTGCGTGAATCAGACTTGAGCTGGAAGGGGCCCTGTTTGAGGACACTGAGCTTAGATGGAATGACTTGCCTAGGAGTAGTGGCAGAATTGGGACTAAGTATCACTAGTTGCCATATGAAGACTTTCTTTACGCTAGGAACTATCAAATGTTTACATGGACTATCTCATCGACTGAACTCCCAAACACTATAAGATATAGGCAGTATTATGTGCATATTATAGAAGCTAACAGAACTTAAGTAACTTGCTGGAGGGTACATGGTGCTGGGAAATGGAAGAGCCAGGATCCATGTCTTGGTCTAATTTTGTGGCCTGTTCACATAACACCTTTGTCTCCCCTGAGGTGTCCTGCTTTAGTCTGTTCTTGAATTAGCAGTACCACCTGCAGGGAGAAGGTATCCGCTGTCCTAGGGAGTTCCCAGTTTCCTCATTGTTCCCTGTGAATTACTGTTGCATGTTATTTGTAATCATCCTTTGTGGTGGGCTTGAGCCCCCAGACTTTATGAAGTACTGTACTGATCCTTTCAGGACTTAGCCCAAGCTCTCAGTTGTATGAAGACTGAATGTTATTAGACTTGTTTGGAGTAATATTTTGTTGAACACTTTAACATATAGCTTGGGTTGGAACTTCAGATCCTGCATTTGCCTAAGTGTGTGTCACTTTGAGCAAGTTAGCTAACTTCTCTAAGGTTTCGTTTTCTTATCTATAAACTGGAGTTAACACTAAAGGAGTTTGGAAATCTAGATGTCTCTAGAGCTTTTGCTCAAGAAGACACAGAAAAGATTCCACTCCTATGTGAAAAGTAGCATAAACAGGGTTGTGCCCTCCCCAAAGACCAAGAACACCACTGAGATTGCTGCTCTGTAACTATGTGGACCATCTATCTATTCCCTTGGTATAAATCAGCAAGGGGTAGTTGGTAGGGTGGGGTAAGACGGGCTTTGTCACCTGCAATGATGACATTGACTTGACACACAGGTGTGGCTGCTACAGATGTGGCTGGAGAAGTGTAGACGCAGTGTCAGGTACCAGGAACTATGACCAAGGTGCATTGAGTTTCAGATGGGTATTGACACTGAAATGGACTCCTAAAAGCAACCATTTGCAGAGCTTTCTAGCCCGAAGAAAGTGGGTGAGCTCTGCAGCACAGGCTGGGACAGCGCAGTTCCAACAGTGACCAACAGTGACCCTGTGTCTCTCCTTTGTCCATCCTTACGTTGTGTCTCAGGGAGGGAGCAGTGACTGGTTTCTGTGCCTCTTTCAAGTCCAGGCATACTTCTGGGGCCCAGCATGAACACCGTGGAGCGGGCACCAGGCTGGCTAGTTAGTGAATGGGTCTGGGTCATTGTTGCATGAGGCTGGTGGCGCTGAGGAGGGAGAGCAGAGGGGAGAGGGCTTGGATCTGGAAGGAGGATTCATTTCCTACTGATTGCTCCCTCGGATAGGGCTCTTCCTTCTATAGAAGTCTTAAGAGTCCTGCTGTAGTGAGAGAGAGGAGGGGACGTTGGGTATAGGGGGGTTGGGAAGAAACACCTTCATTCATCCTTTAAACACCCTAGGTGTTGGGACCAGCATTCAGATCCAGCCATTTGCTGTACAAGGTTGAAACTTGAAAACCTAACAGTGAAACCAATCGCAAATTAGTTGCCTACTACCTAGCAGAGCTATTGTTTGTACAATTGTTTTATGGAGTGGTGAATCTAAACTCCATTTGGCAGGTGATTCATACTAATGGCCTTGCTCCTGGGTCCCTGCCTCCAGCAGTTCTCCAACCTCTGATCCAGCCAGCGGGGCTGGCTTCCTTGGCCTCAGTTCCAGTAGCACCCTGGGTGCACGTCTGTCAGCCCCTGGGTCTATATTTTGGTGGCACCCAAGGGCATGTCCATTGGCCCCATCACACTGTTACCCCTGGCTTGTCCTCTGTCACCCTTATTAGACTGGGTTTCTTAAGGACAGTGATTGACCCTGGGTCTTCAGTGCCCAGCACCAGGTTGGGCTCATGGTAGGCTCACTGAATGTTTGAAAGAATAGTGGGGTATAAGAGAGGCAAGCAGGTATCTGTGTTCCTCTAGTGAGCTTTACTCCCAGTAAAAACTTTAAAAACTGTATTTTAGAGCAAGGGTCAGGGAGGGAGAAAGAGAGGGAAAGAAACATCAGTGGGTTGCCTCCCAGATGCACCCTAACCAGGGATGAGGCCAGCAACCTTTGGCTTTGTGGGACAACGCTCAGTCCACTGAGCCACACCAGTCAGTGTGCTTTACTCTCATTCTTAAACTTGTGCAGGTAGGACCCCTTTATGAAGGTTTTACTGTCGCCTCAAAATCAGTTTCAAAGCTTCTCACTCAAGCTTTCTTGTTCAGTTTCCTGCTTGTGTAAACTTGAACCTTCTTTTGCCTCTTCCCACCCTTCCCTCCTTCTTTTCCCCGCCAGCCCATGCAGCCCTTGCTTGGTTCTCCCGCGTCCCCTTCTCCCCTCTTTAACCATCGTTGCTGGTTGGCAAGGCCTGTATCACTGAGTTTTCTTCTTTCGCTCTTTAGTCTTCCTAAGTGCTGGCTGGACCTAAGGCGTATCCAAGTGCCCATGTACACGGACCTGTGCTGGAGGAGGTGGGGCCAGATCCCCAGTCTACCCCTGCCTCTCAGTATCAGCCTCTTGTCCTCCTGGGGTCTTCGCTTTGAACTCATCGCACCTTCCCTCTGTTGGCCGTGCGATGCTGATTCCTTGGTTGGCATTCAGGGCCTTCTATGATCTTACTCATTCATCCGTCTCCCAGTCACGTCCTGTTGCTCCCTTTCATGCATACTCCACATGCCAGCCAAACTGGTGCATACCCCATCATTTCCTACCTCCTCCTCTGTCATCACATGGCCTCCTGCCAGGATGTCCTCCCCTTTACTGCTGTCCTGCCCCAGTCTTGCCCTTGCTTGCGATTCAGCTGGCGTGCCCTCTTCTCCAGGACTCCGGTTTGCGCCTCTTTGGTAAACAGCAGTGCCTGTAGTGCGTGTGCCCCTGCAGGGCAGGTGCTCTGCTGCCCCTGCCCCCCGTGCCCCCTCTTTGCAGACAAGTTGGGTCTGGGTCAGATTCTTTATAGCCGCCTTTCTGCCTGGTACACGGTTGCTTCAGCCCGCAGCAGGCTCTGACGGGTGCTCTGCACCATAGAACACCAGCTTCAAGCCTGAGCCCCCTCCAGGCCTGTCCCACTTGTCCCCGCAGCAGCCCTTGCCGCAGCTGCTACCGTCTTCCAATCCTCCAGAGGAGGAAACTGGCGCCCGGAGTCACGAAGCAGTTTGCCCAGGGCCGCGCAGCTGGTAAACAGCAGGGCTGGGATTTGTGTGCCAGGCTTTCTGCCTTTCAGCCGCTGTGCTACATGACCTGTGTGGGTGGGATAGATAACTCAAAATAGGGTGTGTAAAAACCATCCGAGGATATAAACTTCCAAAGATGCCACCAATTCATAAAGAATGCCTTATATTTTTTACCTGACTGTGCCAGTGCACGTCACTGTACTCTTTACCAGAACGGCGCAGCTGGGGTTTCATCAAGGTTGGGGAGGGGAGGCAGAAAGGGAGGCAGCACTGTACTCTACCAGAACGGCGCAGCTGGGGTTTCATCAAGGTTGGGGAGGGGAGGCAGAAAGGGAGGCAGAAAGGGAGGCGACCAGAGAGAGAAACTGACCTTCCCAGCCTCACAGCAGCGACCTCCCAGGAGCAGCCATTTCAAGGCTCTCCTCCTGGTAGAAGAGACTCGGGTGTTGGAGAAAAAGCAAAATTGCCTCTTTGTCTCTGCACTTCTCCTTTAAACAACCCCCCTTACACACACACCAAATACTTCAAAGGGATAATGATTGTTAGGTACCACCCTGAGTCCTCTCGGGCCAGCGATTGAATCAGTCCCATTCAAATGCCTCTGAAAAGAAAACAAGTTAATGTGATTCTGAAAGACAGGTTTTCACTGTTGAGGTTGGGAGGAAAGAGAAGCCCTTGCAGCTACGGACTGTAAAAGGGCTCCAAACCGTGGCTCCAAGGGAGCGGTTTGCAGGACTTGTTTCTAAGCCTGGGTCTTCTGACACCCTAGCTGAGGGCCATGATTTAAACGGCGAAGGTATGATTAGAGGCTGCATGGCCAAGGCCGAGGCTGTGGCAGGAGCAGCTTCTGGGCAAGGCCGGCTGGGAGTTGGTGAATGCCTCGCGTGGGGCCGTCTGGCTGGCTCAGACTCTGGGCTGGCCAAGTGAATCAATGCACAGGTAGTTAAGGGATCTTTTGTTTCTTGCGCTTCATGAGATGTAGTCATTCAGTTCTCACTACAAGCCTATTTTGCAGGTAAGGAAACAGGCATTTGAAATAGCTGTAATTTTTGCAGAGACACATGGCTGAGGCAGCTCTAGACTGTAGTCTAACGCCAAGTGTGGAAAGTGGGTTAGGAGGTGGGAATGGAGCCATGTTTTTGTTTTTTTCATTGTTGTTTATTATTATTATTGTTATTATTTTTGAGAGAACTATAAAGACCACCTTTCGTAGAGGGGAGGTTGGTCTGTGGGAGCCACATATTTGGATCTGACTGGTGTTAGAGAGGCAGAAGTGGGAGGATCTGCTTGCCTGGTTTGATCCTTTTCCAGCCCTGGGTTGGTGGTGGGTGGGGTGGGCCTGTCTCATTTGTAACAGAAAATCAGAGCTTATGATCCAAAATCAGACAAAAATCAAAATCACAGACTTAGAGAATGTTATACCAAGAAGGGCCCTCACAATCTGAGGTCTTATTTACTTCTACAAATATGGAAAGGTGAAGCCAGTGTGGAAGCAACGGGCCCAAGATGATAGCGTGTTCCCACGGAGCCTAGGCAGCTTGCTGGTCTGAGCTGAGCACGTAAGACGGGCATTTTCGTAAAAGAAGAGGAGTTGAATGGAACAGGTTCATAGGAGGGCAGGGTGCGTGGATGGAAGTGTGTTTCGGAGAAATTTGCCAGCGTGGAGGATATTAGCCAGGCCCAGGCCAGGTTTGCCGCCTCCAGTGGCCGGAGTGTCTTCGGAGATGGGAGGGGTTCAAGGTGAGGGGGATGTTGCTACTGCGGGAGAAGGAAGGGAGAAGGAGGGGAGAAGGAAGGGTACCGAGGGATGGCAATCCCTCCCCAGCTCTGAGCCGCATGGGGCCAGGGTCCGGACCACGAGCCGTGAGGTGCTGGTGCTGTGCGCTAACAGCTGGCTCTTTCTCGACCTCGCCCTGCCCTGCAGGTGATTGCGGTGGTGATGGATGTGTTCACAGACATGGACATCTTCAGAGACCTGCAGGAAATGTGTCGGAAGCACAGAGTTGCTGTGTACATCCTGCTGGACCAGTCTCTTCTCTCTCAGTTTCTGGACATGTGCATGGATCTGAAAGTTCATCCCGAGCAGGAAAAGGTTGGTGCTACGCTGTTGCTGGTTTCACCACAATCCAGACTAGGACCTATCTGCATGGCAGTTGGTAGTTGTGTTCCCATTACAAGAGAGGCAACTGAGGCCATGCGCAGAGTGATCTATTTACCCGAGTCTCGCAGAAAGGGAAAGGGGGAGGCGGGAGCCAGGTCTTGGCCCTCCCTCACATCCCCCTGCCTCCTGCCAAGGAGCCTGACAGTTGGTGTCAGAGCAGCCTTGGGAGCTGCTGCTTGCACTTGTGGTGCTGGTGGGCGCCAACTTTTGTCCTAATGACCACCCTTTACGGACCTGCCTTTGGCACTGTCCTAGGCGCTTGACAGATGTCATGGAACTTAATCCTTACGGAAGCCCTTTCAAGGGAGTGGTATTCTAGCTAAGTTTTAGATCAGAAAGAGGTGGCGCAGGGAGCCACTGAAAAGTAGTGGGACTGGGGCCTGACTCCCCATCTGCTGTCATTGTCACATGGTGCCTCTCATCTCTCATTATTATAAAATTAAACTTTTTATGTCCTTTGCTCTGAGCATGAAAGTAATTTAAATTTAAGCATTTAAATGTAATACAATTTAAAAGGTTATACAATTTAGCTATCTTGGTCTTTTTAGTGCAGAGAAGCAAGAAAAAGAGTCATATTTATGCCATTTTTAAAAAATGTTGAGCAACTTAACATGTGAACTTCAGAATTTAATTTGTCGATTTAGCTTATCACCTGTGAGACCTACTATGAGCTGTTCTAGGTACTGGAAATAAAGCAGGCAGCAAATGAAGCAAAGCATTTGGGTTTTAATACTATAGGATACTGCATAGAGGATATAAAGTTACAGCCTTGTTATTAAGCAATTTGTTTTTGCAAAATTTTAGCTATTTAACTTCTCCTATAGAATTCTTATTGGTTGTTTTCCCTAATGGGGAAACTGAGGATTGGGTTTAATTAGGTAGTTTCCATCTTGTCGCTAGTGCTATAAAGCAAATCACAATTGAGACCCAACAGTCAACTAGAAAATAAGATCAGGTGGACTCAAGGAACATGCAAGTCAGACATGGAAAAGCCTACTATCCTCTAGCCTATCATTCAGTCTGTGGGTGCTCACATAGAGCCAGGTGGAGGAATTGAAGGTATCAGAGTTTAATTTCAAGGCGCCCTTTCTGTAATTAAAGTGGTGTGTTAGCAGCCAGAAGATAACAGAATAGTTCCAGCCACAACTTTGATCAAGAGACTGGCTGTGATTCATCTAACTTGGCAGCAGTTTAGACTGCCATCTGCCTACCCAGCTGCCCGCTGCTGGTTGGTCCCTGTCTGGGTGTCCAGATCCTCTGTAGGAGGAGCTGAAAGGAGGTCTGTGCCTCTGGCCTTGCCGGTTTTCAACACTAGGGAAAACCCATCTTACCTGGCCATTCCCCTCACCTGGGCATGTCTTTGCTGTGACATGTGCCCTCACCTAGCGGGGGCTGACTTCCTCTCCCAGTACTGGCTCTGTGGCTGGCTCGGTGTCCTGTCTGTAGGAATTTGGTCATACATTTGTGTGCAGGCTGCAAAAATGCTTCGGCCACAGTCACAGAGGCCTGCACCACATTCAGATAAGTGCCGAAGAGTAAGATGCACGAACTTTGCCTGAATCTGCTCCTAGTGATATTTCTCATGTCTGTTACTATATGTTGATCCTTTGAAGCTCTGCTTCAGAATCATCACCTCCTTCAGGAAGCCTTTCCATGCCAGCTCCTTGTGTTCCTCTGTGGAAGTTAATAGTCTTTTATTTTTTTAAATTTAATTTCCATTTTAAAATAATTTATGAATTACAAAAACAACATAAGCAAATAAGGAATTCCTGAATACTCTTTGCCCAAATTCCCTAAATATTACCATCTTAACAAACCTCAGGTGCAAATTTGAAAATCAGCAAGTAAACTTGATATGATACTATTATCTGAGTGAAAGATCTTTTACATTTCACTGATCTTTCCATGAAAGTCCTTTTTCTTATCCAGGATTTAATCTAGGATCAGAGCTGGCGTAGTTGTGTTGCCTTAGCTTCCTCTCAGCTGGGACCTTCCTCTTTCTGTCTTATAGGGTCTTGACACTGAAGAGTACTAGCCAGTTTTCTGTGGAATTTGGGTTTGTCTGATGTTTCCTCATGGTTAAATTCAGATTGTGTATTTTGGTAGGAACACCACTGAAGTAATGTTATCTTGTCATAGTTTTTTCTGTTTTGCTTTTTGTTTTTATTTTTGAAGTAATTATAGATTCATAGAAATTGCAAAGATAATATAATAGGTTTCCATGGATCCTTTACCCAGTGTGCCCCAATGGTTACATCATGTAACTTGCAGTGCAATAGCAAAAGCTGGAAATGGGCATGGGTACAGTGTGTGTCTGTAGTTCTGGGCCATTTTATCATGTGTACATAAGTGTAACCACCACCGCCATCAAGATACAGAGCTATTCTATGCCCCTGAGATCACCCTGAGCATGTTTCCTTTGCTACTTTAATCCCCCAAATTTTATTTCAAAAGTCATTTCTTAGATTCTGTTTATCACCACCAAAAAGCAAGTCTTCTTTTAGAGCACGTGCACACTTGAACTAAGGGTCTCAAAAATAAATAGAAGAAGTGCATGAGGCCCTGGCTGGTAGCACAGTGGATAAGGTGCTGGCCTGCGAAACCAAAGGTAATTGGTTTGATTCCCAGCCAGGGCACATAACCAGGTTGCAAGCCAGGTCTCCAGCCAGGTCTGTAGCTGGAGGCAGGTGAAAGGCAACTATACATTGAAATTTCTCTCCTTCTCTGCCTCCCTCCCTTCCTCTCTCTCTAAAAATAATAAATAAAATCTTTAAAAGAAAGAAGAAGCATATGAGAAGGTGGACTGAATATGAAGCAACATTGCTTGAGTCCTGAGGATCACCTGGTTAGTGTCCCGGGTGCGTTGTTACTGGATGATGACCGTGAACGATTCATCATCGGTCAATAAATGTGTCTGTTTGGGAATTGTAAACTAAGCCCTCTTGTCTTAATCATCTGTTCACGAGAGCGTTCATTTCTTTCCCCTCCTCTCCCACCAACAGCTGATGACAGTGCGGACTATTACAGGAAATCTCTACTATGCAAGGTCAGGAACTAAAATTGTTGGGAAGGTCCATGAAAAGTTCACACTGATTGATGGCATTCGAGTGGTTACAGGTTCCTACAGGTAAGTTGCTCACCAGTCCATGCTTGTTGGTTCCAACTTCTAGAAGGAGCAGAAGCTTTTCCCCTCTGTAGCCTGCCATCCTGAGATGTGTGCATGTGTGTGAGTAGGGTAGCCAAAGCTGCCGCGTGTAGGAGGCGCTTGGGGTGGGGGTCACCTTCCCTGCCCTGTGGTCCACAAAACAAGTACAAGGGTTGAAATTGCCTGGAGACCCCACAGTGAGCGAGTTGTAGATGCAAGCCTCGGGCAGGCCTACAGTGGATAAATTGAGGGCTAACAGTGACATGAACAGTCCCAAGCCTCGTTCCTTGGGCACTTTGAACTGCTGTCTCCGCTCACTGGAAGGAAAGGGCAGTCTCAGGCCTGGCCTCTGTGCGTACAGGGCGGAGCCAAAGCCGGCAGCGTCCTCTTCATCCTTCCCTTTGCTTCAAGCCATGTAATCTGCGCTTTAGTCTAGCAGGTGCTCATCCACGTCTGGCCCTGCCTTGGAAGTCTCACTTTGGCAATAGCAGCTTAAGGGAGAGTGCAGGGCAGCTGAACAGAGGGTGGAGGTAATGAGTGGTTACCGCTGATCTCCAAACTGAAGGCGCGCTGTCGTTTTCTCTGGCTGCGGTGCTCGGCCACCTCTGCATTCACCGTCCACTGGGGTGCACGACGTGTGTCTGTCTGTAGAGCTTAAACACAGCAAACTCCGCTTTGAAGAAGCACACATTCCTGAGTGATAGTTATGTGTCAGCCCTGGGTGGAGGCGGTAAGATGCAAGTCGGGTACCTCCTCCTGCAGTACCGTCCATGCTGGAGAGCTGTGTGCACTCTCCCTGGACTCCTGTCGTAGGGAGTTTGTAAGTTACAGGGGAAACAGGGTTTCACTCAAAGGAGGGTTTATCTACGTTTGCCAAACTTAGCTCAACTGGTGTTTGGCTCTTCTAAAATATGAAAATATAAAAACTGCCCTCCACAAATGAAATATGCTAACATCGAGGATGAGGGTGAGGATAGCTTTCATTTGTTGCAGATATTTATTTATTTTTTTTAAAGATTTTATTTATTATTTTCAGAGATAGGGGAATGGAGAGAGGCAGAGAGGAAGAGAAACATCAGTGTATGGTTGCCTTTCACCTGCCTCCAGCTACAGACCTGGCTGGAGACCTGGCTTGCAACCTGGTTATGTGCCCTGGCTGGGAATCAAACCAGCAACCTTTGGGTTTGCAGGCTGGTGCCTTATCCACTGTGCCACCAACCAGGGCTTGCAGACATTTTCTAGTCCTGGTTCTAGACAGGTGTCTTATGTGATCTTGTTGGGGGTTTTCAGAAGAATCTCCCTTCTCTCGCAGTGGGGTGATTGTGTAGAAAGCCAGCTCAAACTATGCAAATGGAATTGATTGACTCATGTGACTTATACATGTAGAAAGGTTTTTAGCTCTTCTTCACCAAAGGCCACACATTTATCAGAATGTGTCTCCTGGTGCTGTTTTCTCTAGTTGGTCTTTAGTCTCAGTCACCCTCTCCATTTGAAGGCAAAGATCCAAGCTTTCTTATGTGGCCTTTAATAGCTATCTCCCAAAGAGAGAGCCTTCCTTTTGCTTAGCACTGGTATCAATCCTTGAAAAATTACTTGGCCCAAGGTGGGTCACATGCCTGCCCTGGGTGGCTCCCTGTATCCAAGAGGATAAGACAGTCTGACTAGCCTAGCCTGTACCTACCTCTCTTGTGATTAGAGAGAGTGTGTAAATGAAGTCCTTTTTGGCTAGGGTGGGCTTGGGTTCTGTCACCAAGGAAGGAGGAGGGATGCTGGACAGGCAGGGGCACATGGCCTAATAAACTCTCTATGTGCTTCCAGCAAGGTGCCATAGATGGAACAAGTGTCCCCTGTGACACTGGTGGCCGTGGAGGCAGCACTGAGCACTGCACTGGCCGCTCTTAAGGACCGAGCCCGGTGCAGGGCCCACCGTAGCTTCCTGCTGTGAAATCACTAGCCGATGTCCTCACTTTGAAAATGAGGGCACTTTAGAAACTCATTCTAGTTTTCAAAAACTCTGAGGCTGATGATATGTAGGTTTTAGTGTGTTGACTAAACACTTGGCCTTTGCACTTTTACATTAACCTACACATGTCATATACCTGTTTAGGCTGGTTGGATTCACACGGCATAAGAGGTATGCTATCATTGGAGTTATGACTCTTATGTAGCAGGATATATGGGCTTTATTGCTCAGATTGACAATAAGTACATTAATATTGCATATTCTTAGCAGTTTCTGTTTGTTTGTTTTTAATCCTTAAGTTTTACATGGACAGACGGCAAATTAAATAGCAGTAACTTGGTCATTCTGTCTGGCCAAGTGGTTGAACACTTTGACCTGGAGTTCCGAATCCTGTACGCGCAGTCGAAGCCCATCAGCTCCAAGCTCCTGTCCGGCTTCCGGATCAGCGGCAAGTTTGACCATCTGGTTGACCGGCAGCCACAATCCAAGGAGCTCACGGTGGGCAACCTGCTGCGGCAGCGGCTGGCCAGGCTCTCAAGCACCCCCAAGAAGGCCGAGCTGGAGTGTGGGGCGCCCAGCAAGAGCAGGGCGGAGGCGAGGCGCCGCGACTCCGAGTCCTCCACCATCGACGAGGAAGATTACTTGAACAGCCGCAAGGACGAGCTGGACGCGGGGAAGGTGACGGATGCTGCCACTCAGACGGAGCCAGGAGAGGAGAGGCCGGCAGTGCGTGTGAGTGACGCGGGGACACAGACCAGCACCGCCATCACCAGTGCTGGGACCCAGACCACGGTGGCCACCAGGGCAGCAAGCTCCCAGACCGCAGTTCGGTTCATGTCGGCCACCACCCAGACTGACACGGACGAGAATGCTCTCTTTCCTCGGGGAACGCCGTCTAAAGAAGGGTCACCCGTATCAAAGATGTCTGTCTCGAGATCTTCCAGCCTAAAATCGTTCTCCTCGCTGTCTTCGCAAGGCTCCGTGGCAAGCTCCATCGGCTCCCAGAGCTCCCTCCGAGCCGCCGACCTCGCCCTCCCCGGGCATTACAAGTACTGGGGCGCCCCCTACTTTGACTCCTTTAGGAACTTGAATAAAGAGCGGCAGTTGCACTTCTCTGGCGTCAGGTCCCGGCTCCACCACATGCTGGCCCTGCTCTCAAGGAGAACGCTTCTTACAGAACACTACCTTGGCTTTAATTCTGGAAATTTCACCAGAGCACCAGTTCACCTCCTGGCTATTAGAGATCTGGCCCTCCACCCCTCCTATCAGTGACGCCCCGAGTCCGGAGCCTGCTCGGTTATCCAGGCTCGCAGCAGACATCGCCTGAGCATCCTGCTTTACCAAGTGCCTCCTGCCCTGACTGTTTGTCTTGTAGTCCGCCCGGTTGTCTTTGAATTCTAGAAACTACATTTTCCCCATGCTTTTATTTTTGTCATGTGTAAACCAGCTGTTGGTTACGGATACGGTTTCTTTGTACAACTTTAATATTGATACTGCTTTAAAAAGAATGTTTCTGGGTTCTCAGGAAAGAGAGATGATAAAGTATGTTTTGCATTTTTCTGGATTGGTATATTCTTCTACAATCACTAATTTTTATGATCAAAATTCCTACTTAGAATAAACGGTTTCTTGTCTCATTAGGATATCTGTGTTCTTAGAATTAACTAAACTGAACAATTTTTATTTGGTGATTGAGTACCCTTCTTTTTTTCTTTTTCAGGTATTTTTCTTTTAACTCAAGTATGTCACAAGTAATTCACCCAATAGCTATTTACGCAACTTTTAAAATATTGGTGCATGGAGAAAAAGCAGATGATCCAAATTGTAGAAGGGAAAATACTCAAAAGTTAGGACACATAAAGAAACAAGGGTCAGGGTTACCCGTTTCTTAGCAATGTAAATATCTATAGTTTGAGGACACTTGCTAAAATTTGCAGGTCTTTTTGTGTGCCTCTAGCTCACCTTTTTCCCGAAAAGGTGTGAGCTATTTAAACAATGGTCTTGGTTCTCTGCTTCTCTGCCAAAGAAGGCCTCAGCTGCATTTCTGGATTCACCCCTGATACTAACTCTCGTGGCCCCATGGGCTTAACTTCATGAGATGGGTGTATTGACAGTGATTTAGCAACCTTATGTCCTGGAGTAGGGGCAGAGAGGACACTAGCAATTATCCCAGATTCCTAGGCCATTGGCAGGCAATGCAACTGGTTTTTACACCCTGCTAATAAGGGTTGGTGTGGCTGCTGAATCTTGTTTTTGTCTAATCTTATTTGCATGAACGGACAAAAGGAAGAAGGTTAACACTGGTTTCCTCCTTGTCCTGATCCAGCTAGAGCAAAAGAGGTCTGTAAAAGGGGAGGATGGCACAGAGACACATGCTGATGCACCAGGTCATGAGCACACCTGCAGGTTATCATGCATGTACCAAGTTTTTTGCTGGGTTAGTTTTACTGTCAGAGCTGTGAAGCAGATCAAACAACTGGTTTGTGTCTGGTTATGGACAACTCTGTGGTCTAATCCTTGAATAAACATGTTATTTGAAACCGTTTTTTGATTTAGATAATTTCCTATGTGTTATCTTTGACCCTCACAACAGCAGAGTGATTGGATAGCTGTTATTCCCTATTTTAAGGTGAAGAAACCGAAGGTCAGATTAAGTAGCAAATTCAAAATTACATGCCTGATAAATGGGGACACAAAACATTTGTTTTCAGATTCCAGGTTCAGTACTCTGGTACACTACTGCTCCTTTACAGCAAGAATGGAGGTGTTATCTGCCTTCAGAAATGGCAGTTAATGCAATGATGAATTGAAAACATAAATTTTAACCTCATAAACAAATGTGGGTGTGCCTGAAATTTCACCTCAGTGTGTTCTATGGAACTATCCATAGGCATTCATAACAAAGGTTCTGTGTTCAAGGAAATGATGGATCAAGTAAATTTAAATAGGATTCTTCTCTGTAGGACTACTCAGGCTTTTGAATGAAGTAATGAGCACATTGATTTTCAAAGAGGAGGGCAGGTGTATGGCCTATCACAGGCTTACCTGACCACAGAGTCCTCCTTTTTGTGTATAGGACTCAAATCCATTCTCTGAAAGTATTGGAAGGGATGAGAAACAAGAACGAAGGTGTGTAGGATCCTAGGAAAATGGCCAGATCTCTCAGAGTAAGCAAAGTTTTTCTGGCACTCATCTGGAGAGTATCCCTTTAGAGCAGTTTCTCAAGGTGAGATCTGAGAACCACCTGCATTGGAGTTAGTGGGGTCCTTGTATAAAATGCTGATGATTGGCCTCACTCCCCGGGGAGGGCGGTGGTGAGTGTGGTCAACTATTTGGCTCAAAAATATTTGTTGCCATTCTCTGGGAGAGAATTATATTTCTTTATCTAATATCAGACTTGGCTATTGCTGACAGGGTTGTAAATATTTCGGTATGTACCTAAAAGTTTACCTAAAAAAAAAAAAAATGACCCCGCTCTACATGATCACACCTAAACAACTTTGATAAAAATGCCTCAATATCATCAGATAGTATTGAAATAGAGTTGTTTCATTGTTTTCCCTCCCTGATTATTCTGTTTGAATTAGAGGTCTATACAATTTCAAGGTCAGCCCAATCAGACTGCAGGGTCAACATTCTCTTGAAAGACTTTAAAAAGACAACTGAAGAGATGGCCTCGCCTCCTCTATAGGTAGTTGGGCTAGGGAGTCTCTACCTAAGGGACCCAAAACTACAAGATCATGTAAATGAAAATTTATGTGACAAGCCCTGGCTGGTGGCTCAGTGGAGAGGTGCTGGCCTGCGAACCCAAAGGTCACTGGTTTGATTCCCAGCCAGGTCCCGGCCTGGACCAGGACCCAGCCAGGTCTGTAGCTGGAGGCAGGTGAAAGACAATCATACATTGATGTTTCTGTCCCTCTCTGCCTCTCTGCCTTCCCCTCCCTTTAAAATTAATAATAAAATCTTAAAAAAAAAATTTACATGATAAAAATCTAAGGTTGGGGAATACAAAATGAGTCAGGAATGAGGCTACAGGTTCATGGCCCAGTGAGTGACCAACACACGTATTTTGGGTAGGCCACACATTTAAGTTCTCAGTGGCCAGGACAGAAAGAGAAACCTGGCTGGGTCCACCATTCACAAAGTCTCTAAGATTAAGGTAAATCCAGGTACAGGAAGAATAATCCTTAGTACTAAAATCAGGTAAGAATTTCTCACGAGTATCCTGTTGTCAAAACAAAAATGAGGAAGGGGGAAGAGGAGAAGGAGGCAAAGAAGGGGACAGTTTAGTCAAGGAACTAGCATGGATGTCCCACTGACGTGGACAACATTTGGGACTGACTGGGGGTCGGGGAAGGGGAGAGCAGAGGGGGAAAAATGGGATGAATGTAATACAACCACAATAAAATTAAATTAAAAAAATCAAGATGACAGTTAAGCATTCTGATTGTATTCTGGGTGTGCCCAAATGCTAAACTCAGAAAGGGTAGCTGTACACACTGACACGGATGTGTTCACATGTATTGCCTGAGCATGGAACATATGCCTTATGCTGAATATGTTCAGGTTCCCTGGTGCCACACACCTGGAAATATGCCCCAGTTCGCATGGCAGGGTTGCAAGTCATGCCTGTAAACACCCCATTTCATTCTCAAGTGTCCCAGTTTGAACAATAAAGCACACAGTCTTCCTATCTAGAAAGCTCCGCACTGACCTCAAGGAGGTCCTCCCCAACACATCCAACTCTACAGAGGCGCACGTTCCTCAGATCAACATGATAGGCTCCCCTGGGGGCTGCGGTGTCTCCTTCCTAGTGGATCTCTCCACACCTCTGTACCCAAATCCCTGGAGCTAAGTAACCACTTATGCTAATACATGTGTGAACTTGATCCTTTAAGTGCAAGCCAACAGCATGTGTTTGTTACACAGCCTTCAGAGGGCTGCACCTTAGACTCAGTGGAAAACCCCAATATAATACAATTCAGTAAAAGCAATTAGACAAAGGACCACCTCTTTTCAGCCAGCGGGTGGCTCTCTGATCGGCTTGATGAAGGATATCCAAAGGAAGTTAGGATTTGTCTTCGGAAGGCAAGAGTTCTGGCATGTGTCTATAGGGCAACTGTTAACATTTTTCCTTCCTTTATTCATTTACCCTCTGACTCTTTCCCCCTCAGATTTCCCTCTGAGAAACCATTCTTCTCTCCGCTGTTAGTCCACGTGGTTCTGGTGAAGCTGACTACACCTATTTGTAGTGGACCTAGGTGTAAGCCAGTACCTTATGGTTGTTGGCCCTTGTGCCTGATTCAGGAATGGATACATGGCCAGATACTGGTGCCATGGATTTTTGGGAAAAGCCTTGATGCCGAGAGGATGAGGTGGCTAAGCTGACCCAGCCACCTACTTTTTACACACAGGACATCTGTATCAGTAGAAGACTGAACCATACTGATCACAAACACAGCTATGTCCCAAGTCAGAGCTACTCTTGAACTTCATATGAGCTAATTTTTGCTTAAGTGGGAACATCACTTGGTACATAATAGCATTTACTGGTTCAAAGATGAAAACTCCTAAATCTGCCTCCCGAACAAGACCAAGATGGTTGGAGTGGCAACAGTTCAAAGCAGAAAGTAGTCAACCATTGTGCACAGAAAAACTTCTACCATGCACTCATGAAACGAGATTTTGAGGAGCACTTTTCTGGAAGATCTGTTATCATTTAGTAGTTGCCAAGATGTATTCTTATGTAACAAAAATGATCAAGTTTTGATAGAGTTGTTGGCAATGAACTAAAATTCTGGATGCCATCTCAAGACATATGGTTTTAATTTTAGAGTTGTTATTTTAGGCCCCTCTTTCTGAAAATAGAAAATTAGGGATAGTTTCCTGAGACTGACCATTCCTGGAGTTTGTGACAGTAAAACCAAACCATCAACATCTAGGTTATAATATTTAGGTGTTTTCTTCAATAGATATCTGAACGCAAAAACAATCCCTTAGGAGCAGCTGGATTTTGAGAACTTTCTAGGACAGTTAAACTAATTTCATCTAGGAGAGTTAAGCTCTGATGGCTTTCAACGATCCACGTGGTTGGAAAACAAACAAAAAACCCAAAAACAACAAAAAACGTTATCCAGGAAATTAGAAAGCCCGAGTTCTAGTTTCATTCAGTCCTGATGCAAAATTAGCTAATTGATTCTGACCAAGTCCTTTAACCTCCACCTTTCAAAATATTAGATGCCAGCCTGGAGCTAGGAAGTGGCAACGTTAGGACTCCAAGTCAGGTCTACTTGTTTCCGACCCTTGATCTTTCCTCAGCCACGTCATTTCTCTCAAAACAATTGCATAATTTTCTTCACAGCCCTAAACACGCATAGATCCTGAAGCCTCTCACTTCCTTCCAGCTAGTTGCTTACCCAGAAACTAGTGCCTCTACTTGAGCTTATTAGCTCCCCTTTGGATTAGTGAAGTCACTCTGAAGCGTGTTGATTAAAAGGATCCTCTGTGAGGCTTCTTAAAATGCACGTTCCCAGGCCCTGCCCCCGGAGATGCTGACTCAACAGGCCGGGGACGGGTACATACATGTATTTTTAACAAGTATTCCAATCATACGCACAAACTGTAGGAAACGCTGGCTTAGGGTCCTAGTCTAACTGGTCATCCCATTTCTAAGGCTCTTAGTCCAAACCATTTGTGTCCCCGTTTTTCAGCATGACTCTCAAGACCCCTGAAGGCTTCCTTCCGTACCGTTTACCATATTAATAAACACGGCTGTTCACCAAGCATTTTGTTACTGTTCATTCTCGCCCACCCCTTGAACAGAAAAGGGGCTGCAACTGCAGTACCTGGGCGCTCCGGGCATATTTTCTGAACCAGCAAGCCCACAAGGTGGGTACTATCATCCTTCAGCGTAAAAATGTGGAGGCGCGGAAAAGAGAAACGGTAAAGATGAACTACATTGCGACATAATTCGCCTTTAATTTGGGGCTCAGCGTCCCGGTTCCCACTACCTTCCCCAAAACTCGCCTTTCAGAGGCGACCGCCCCCCACGCAGACCACGCCCCGCCCACGTGGAACCTTGACCAGGGAGCCAAGGCGTCCTCGCCTCCCAAGCGGCGCTGGATCACGTGGGCCTGGGGGCGGGGCGGGGCGCTCGCGGCGGGCCGCTGTCGGTCACGTGGGGCAGAGGGGCGGTACCTCGGGGGGCGTGGTCGTAACGCCCAGGGAACCTCCGGGTCCAGACTCCCGGCGGGCCACACCCCCCCGTTGGCTCCAGGGGCTCGTGCGCGACAGAGGGGTGGAGGGGAGGGGCCTCCTCCGTGACCTTTCACCCCAGCATGGCTGCGCCCATGGGGCCGGTGAAATTCTGGCGACCCGGTAAGGCTTTCAGCGGAATGCCGGGTAGATGCGGCGGTCTGGCTTTGGGCTTGGCCTGGCCGCCGGCGTCCGAGGCCTGCGGACCTGCTCGAAGGCCTGAGCTCGGCGGGCTGGATGCAGCCGCCTGGATGCTGGTCGGCTCTGAGACTCCGACTCCCACAGTGGTGCAGGAGGATTCGGGGGTCGGCTCCCAGCTGGGGCAGTCGTTCTCTGCGTGACCTTGTTCGAGTCTCTCAGCCTCTTTGGGCCTCATGTCCCTCATGCCTGATGCTTGCTTTGCCCAATCCGCCAGATGGGGAAACGCTAAAGCGTCCACGCAAGTCCTGTTACCTCCCCGGGGCTACCCTGCAACCGGAGTGGCGGTGCAGCCTAGGGTTCAGGCTATGGAGTTAGACTGCCTGGGTTCGAATTTTCCGCTCCGTCCATAGTAGCGGAGTGCCTTTGGGCAGATCACTTAATTCTGCTGAACCTTGGGCTCTTCAAGTGTTAAAGGGGTGGAATAATAACATTGATCCTGTGAGCTTGAAGAATGAGCGCGACGAGGTGTCCGACGTAAAGTGCCCATAAAGAAGGGAACGTGCCTTATTTTGTTTTATGGTAGTTCTTGTCCACTCCGACTGTTTACCAGAAAGTGAGCTCCTTCGTATTCGTTGCCATGCACTTCCCCTCTTGCAGGCTAGCATGAATCTCCGGCCCAAAAATGCTATGTTTTAATGTTCTCTTTCAGGATTTTATTGACTGTGTACATGTGAGACTCTGCTAGATGCGTTACTTCCTCCCCTTCCATCAATTTCTCCTGAAACACCCCCCCCCCCCCCCCCCCCCCCCCCCCCCCCCCCCCCCCCCCCCCCCCGCCACCTTATTGCTGTACCTCTGCAGATCTGGGTATGCAATGTATATTGCAGCGAAAATGAAATGAGACAGAGAAGGTAAAACAAGGAAAGCTTTTAGAGGTTATTCTGACCATGCATGTAAGTGATGTGGGAGATAAACCCATGCAAGGGATGTATTAATTCTTTTTAAAACTCTGTACTTTGTCACTGAACAACAATTACGATTCTGCATTTCAAATCATCAGCCAATTATCCATCCTGAGCTTTATTTGCTTCCATTAGGTAGCAAGGTACCCTCTGTTTAGTTTTTTAATAATAGGTCAAAGTGTTAAGTGTAATAAAAGCCCGAATGAACAATTGTAACTCAAACCAGGACATTATTTTAGTTAAAGAACATGGGATAACTCTAAGAGTTTTACTCCATTATTTAATTCATTGAGGGTATACTTACTGAACACCAAATCTCGTGGTCAGGTGACAGATATAGATGACCAGGGCACTACTTTCTCTTGAGGTTTATTCTCTGTCTCTCAATTATACTATGAAGTAGAATACCCTTTAGAAAGAGATTTTAAAACAAGGCAGAAAAAGGTGATGTGATTATAAGGAAAATGGTCTCTTGAATCAGGCAGTAGAGCCCATCCTTGACTATCATTTACTAATTCGGTGACTTGACTTAGTTACGTAAGTGCTGAAAGTCTTAGTCACCTCATCTATAAAATGGACATAACACCTACCCAAAGTATTGTTTTTTGTTTTTTTTTTTTTAAAGATTTTATTTCATTATTTTTAGAAAGAGGGGGAGGGAGAGAGGCAGAGAGGGAGAGAGACATCAATGTATGGTTGCGTTTCACCTGCCTTCAGCCACAGACCTGACTGGAGACCTGGTTTGCAACCTGGTTATGTGCCCTGGCTGGGGAATCCAACCTGCGACCTTTGGGTTCTCAGGCCGGCACCTTATCCACTGTGCTACCAGCCAGGGCCCAAAGTATTGTTTTGAAGATTGAGTGCAGGGACAGCTGTTAGCACTGGACACTTATTAACTATTATCATTATATGGAAGTATAGAGGAGAGGGAAAGATCGAATGTGTGGGCAAGAAATATGTCATAAAGCTAGTGATATTTTTTTTAAAAGATAGTGATCTTTTTAAGGTGGCTGCTGAAGCAAAAATAAGATTTTGTTCCAAGGAGAAGTAGGAGAATGGAGCTCTAGGCAAAGGGTGCAAGATGAACAAAGGCAAGGTGGGATGCATGCATGCCTCAGCAATGTCCGAAATACCAAAATAATTGAATAGTGTGATGGTGTTAAGTGGTGAGGTATACAGGATGGGGCAAAGTAGGTTTATAGTTTTTGCCAAGCAAGTTTTCACCAGGCACCCTGTTCATGCTCTGTCTCTCGCACTTCCAGCCCTGTTGGGTGAGTGAATGAGTGATTGGTGGAGGAATTGTGGGCCTGAGCTGTGGCACTGTCACAGCCTTGATTTCAGCTCCTGTAGAGAAGCCACCCTAAGGGATGGAGAGGAACTTGTCGAAAGGAGCAGAGATGAGAGAAGAAGAAAACCCAGGCTGCATTTGAGCCCCTGGTTCCTGTCGTCCTTGAACTTGCTGAAAGCCTACAATAATAGGACTCATCCTTTGTTTCAGCTAATTTCCGTTGGGTCTCTGCCACTTTTATTAAGTATTAGGTAATAATAGAGGCACAGAGGCCAGAACTAAGCATTGTCTTCTATAACATATAGTTGTGTGTGGCCAATTTGGAGCCCACTGGAGCTGTATTTCCTTTGTTCTTGCAATTGCAAATGAAGCCTATGGAGAATAATTTTGTCTTTTTATAGGTGTTGTACTTTTCTAGATGCTTTCCTGAAGTTAAAGTTTACTATCTCTTAGTAGTTTGAGGTCAGATGTATTGCTTCTGTTGCATAGCTTCGCCTTTGAATTTGTAACTTTTGCACATTTTTTTGTCCACTGTATCAGAAAATCTGAAAAACAATTTCTGTTACAGGTACAGAGGGACCAGGGGTCAGTATCTCTGAAGAGAGACAAAGTGTATCAGAAAACTCTGCAACAACTGTTGTCTACAACCCTTACGCTGCCCTTTCTATAGAGCAGCAGAGACAGAAGCTTCCAGTGTTTAAGGTACATGGAATAAGCATGTTCAGCCCACGGACCCGAAGCCACCTATCTGCAAGAGCTTCATACTTGGCACTGAAGCGATAGAGTCCTTTGACTCTTAATGATTCTTTAGAACACAGAGCTTTCAACACCCTTCTCTGGAGGGATTAACTTTTTAAAATATGTGTGTTAACCTTATAAATCTTTAAAGTTCAGATTTTTTTTTCAGTTAGAGCTTCTGTATTGAAAACTGTAAGAAATGGGATGATCTTTTTTTTCCCTTCTTGGTTTTCAACTGTGGACAAGTTCAAACATGCAATAAAACAAAGAAAATGGCATGGTGAACTTCTCACATCCAGCTTCAACAAATTACCAACTCTGGCCAACTCTGGCTTTCTTTCAAAAGGCATATTTCTTTAAACAAGATTAATTGGGAATATGAGGTGGTTTCTGTTGAAGAGGTTAACTCCCCTTGAGACAGCGATGGGATTTTGGTGTGTTTATTATGGACCATGTGCACATCCAGACACTGGCTTTCATTAGTCTTGTGAAATGGATGTATCTCCTGTCCTCTCACAAGAGACTGAAGTGTAAACTAGAATTCAGAACACGTTTGTTTGTAGTGTATCATAGTTCGGTATAGATGGACCTTACCCGTAGACACGTTTCTTCCCTGTTGCCAAGTCTACTTTGGAAGCCCAGTTGTAATCAAGAAGTGAGCTCAGAGCTCAAGGTGATTTAGATGTAGTTGAAGGGTATTTCTTAAAAGAATATAAATATAAATATAGCCCCTGATGCAAGGTGATGATCTCTCCCTGCCTCACACCAGACCTCTGGATGACCCGAGTTGGGGTGGCCACCAGCACCCCTGTCGCTCTCTCTCCTGGACAGTGCTGGGTGAAGCCTGCCAACTTCTTAGGGAGTCCCATTGTCTAGACTGGTCGTGATTCCTTTCTTATAATGTGTTCTTTTTCCAAATGGGTATTAAATAGCCGCTTTAATCATTTAGCCAAGTGCCTTTCATGAGTTTTATGTGGCCCCACACATTTTAGTCTCTCACATACACTCTCTGGGGTTTCTTAGATGGTTAACCTCATCCATCATGTGTGAATGTCAACCACTTTGCTCTCAGGAGATGAGTGTATAGGTCCACCTTTGCTTCCTAACCACAGAGGAACACAGTGCCTGGACTTGAGAGTTCAAACTCAAGCTTCATCATTTGTGTGCTGTGTGACCTTGCTTTACCTCCTGAGCTTCTGCTTTCTCATCTGTAATAGGAGATGAATAGTACCTTCCTCATAGGGTATAGTATGGGATTAATAGTACCTTCCTCATAGAGTTGTTATGAGGACCGGATGAGGTAATTCATGTAGGGCATTTAGCAAGATAGCTGGCATGTAGAAAATGCTCCAGTACAAGGAAAATTATCATTTACCACGTATTTAATTTTGGCCTTTTCTTGACTGATCCCATCATCCAATTATAAGATATGATAAATGAAACTGCAAGTGAAAAGAAAGAATAAGCAAGAAGTTAACATATTGATGAAGTTAAAATGGTGAGGAGAGGGTTATAAAATAATGATAAGCAAAGCCGAGTTTAAGCATAGTTAAGATGTCATATGATGTTCAAGATAAACCTAGGAGATTTATTCACTCACTACCCCCACCCATATTAAAACTCAAAGTAGCTTTAAAAAGAAGTCGAAACTGAAGCGTCAATAAATCTAAAGTTCAACCCCTTTCTCCCAGTGCCATCACAGGTGGCCTTCCCGGGCTGCCTTCCACAGGCGGGGCCTTCTGTCTGGGCCCTGGATGCTGCTCAGCGAGGTTGTTCTTTTCCCTCACACTCAGCCTCTTTAAAGCTCAGCTGGTCCTCCTCCCTACTCTCCTTAATTCCCTATCTCTACCTCTCAGTGGTACTGTCATTTTTCCAGACTCCAAATTGGAAGCCAATTTGTCATTTCATATCAGTACAAGTAGACATTTGTTCTTTTTTTTAATGAGTGCATATTATTCCATTAGTGGGGCATTTCATAATTGATTTAACCAGTCCCCTATTGGTGAACAGTTAGGTGGTTTGAGGTTTTGGTCATTATAAACAGTATGGAGGTAACTGTACTTGTATATTCATCTTTGGTCATATGTATTGGTTTGTCTGTAGTATAACGTCTTATAATTGAATATCTTGATTCAGTGGGTGTGTGTTATATAGTTTTTTGTTTTTTGTTGTTTTTAGATTTTATTTATTATTTTTTAGAGAAAGGGGTAGGGAGAGAGGCACTGAGGGAGAGAGACATCAAAATATTGTTGCCTTTCACCTGCCTCCAGCTACAGACCTAGCTGGAGACCTGGCTTGCAAACTGGTTATGTGCCCTGGCTAGGAATCCAACCAGCAACCTTTGGGTTCACAGGCCGGCACCTTATCCACTGTGCCACCAGCCAGGGCTGTGCATTATAGTTTGATAAGTTGTTTTACTTGAATTGTTTCAGCTTATACTGACTCCAGCAGTACTTAAGTGTTAGAAGTACATTTTGATAGTTCTTTTAAGAATTTCCTTTGGTAAACAGCTTATAATGTTTAAATGTATTTGTTTAGGTCTTTTGAGAAAATGTATGGCTATTTACAATGTCCGGTTCTATGTTTTCAGCTTAGGAATCATATATTATACTTGATAGAAAACTATCAGACAGTGGTGATTGTTGGAGAAACAGGATGTGGGAAAAGCACACAGATTCCACAAGTGAGTATGTATTTAAACGTGTCTTTGTACTTAGATTTGATTTGAAGGGCTTTCTGTAATGAGAACTTTCTTTACCATCATTTGCATTTTTACAATCTTCTCTCAGAGAGGTAGTATTCAACCCAACTAGATATTTTTATTGAACTTTTGGGGCTTATAATTTCTTTGATTAGTACTGAAGTAACAGTCTTCGATTTATTATAATTCCAAAATAATAATTGACTAGCCGTGCTCTGAAATGAACATGGGGACTGAATCAAAGAGGTTTAATGTTTAGTTTTTGCCCTCAAATAATTATAGTTGGAAAGGAGGAGTAAAATTAATTATTAAATAAAAATTGACTATTATAGAATTACAGAGGGATATAGGAGAAGGGTCATGTTAAATTGCTGACATTATCAGTTAGAGAATAATAGTAAGAAATAATAAGTACTATATAAAATGACCACTTTAAGTAATCCTTTTAATATTGTTATCTATTTTGGGTTAAAAATGGATATATAATCAAATAACTAACATATACAGCAAATAAGTATAGAAATCAGATAAATACATATAATCAAATTTTATGTATACTGATATAATTCATGGCACATATGCATGTATATAAATTATTTTTATTTAATCTCCTAAAACTTTCTGTATGGTTGATAATTATACTGAGCTAGCGCTATGTGTGTTTTAAAAGCCTGTTCTGCTCTGGCTGGTGTGGCTCAGTGGATAGGCGCCTGCCTGCGAATCTAGGGTGCTGGTTCAATTCCTAATCAGGGCGCAGACCTGGGTTGCAAGCTAGGTCTCCAGCCAGTCCCCTAGCTGGAGGCACATGAAAGGCAACCATACACTGATATTTCTTTCTCTTTCTTCCTCCCTCCATTCCCTTCTCTCTAAAAATAATGAATAAAATAAAAAAAAAACTTTAAAAAAAAGTCTGTTCTGTACCTTTAGGACTGTTTTTATTTTTCCTTCCAAACCCTTAGCACTGTTCTGAGTGACTCATGGATATGTGTTGTTCATTGAAACAGCTCTAGTACATAGAAATTTTGTAAAACTGGGGAGTCAGAATACTGAATTTTGCCTTGGTCCTGATTATCAGCTCTGATGCAAACTTAAGCAAATTACCGAACATTTCTAAGCCTTAGAACTCTCACTTACAAAGTAATTTCCAGAATGTCTGTTGGGATAAGAACCATCTGTTATTTCTTTTCTCAGTGATTTTAACACAATACAGAGTGACCTTGGGGGAGATTGTTTCTGGAGAAGTGGCTGTATGTATACTTAAGTGTGACTTTACTTGTAGTACCTTGCAGAGGCTGGCTGGACAGCTGAAGGAAAAGTTGTAGGAGTGACCCAACCTCGAAGAGTGGCTGCTGTTTCAGTGAGTTTCTGTTTTTAAAATTTTTTTTTGCATTGAAAAGATTCCACCTGTACCTTCTATTTCAGTGATATCTTTGCTTGTTCCCTAAAACCTCGAAATGAATTGATGTTGCTCCTTAATAATTTAGTTCTTCATTTTAAGAAGAACTATGACCTGATTATTTTTATGAAATTTTTATAAAATTGATCTCTGTGCATTATGAACTTTTTAAGTGGTAATAAAGTACAGAGAAAGTTAAAATTAAAAAAATAATAATAATAAAGAGCAAAAAGAAAAAAAACCTAAATCTCACTGTCCAGCAAAAACAATGTGAAAATTTGTGAACATCATTCCGGGGTTCTTTTATTTTTACATAAAGAAGATGGCTAGCTGGATTGTTAGAAATAGTTTTATAAAAATGGGATCATAGCCATGCATTTGCTTTTGTTGAATTTAACAGAAGAGGAAACTGAAGTGAAATAGGAGTAGTTATACTGAATTTTGGATAAATATTTGTTTCCACAAGAGAATTTATTAAATCTTAAAGAAACAAAGCAAAAAGATTAGAAAAAGCTTTAGGATTTTTTTTTTGAAACTATGTTAAAGCTAGTTTCCTGTTATAAGAGTAAATTAGCATACTTATTTTTTCCATCTTTCCCCCCTCCATTTCTTATAGATGCAGTGCTCTAATTTTTATTTCAACTTATAAATACAAACATTCCTATCACTTCTTGGCCTCATGGCTAAGATCAAGTGTAGTAAATATAAACATTCTTTTCTATAATCAAAACTTCCCCATCAACTCCTAGTATTTCTTTGCACATATTTTCTGTACCATTTTCTGAGATTTATTATATATTATTCTCTGGAGTTAAAAGGGAAACAATAACAATAACACAACTGCCCCAGTGAAGTACTGGTTATTGGCAAATGTAACTTGCAGAGGTAGAGCAGTGTAGGATGAATTTCTGGTTTCATAAGATGTTTTGAAAGACTGCGTGGTGCAGATCATCAGCTGCTGGGTGATTGCTCTGTTTTGGCCTGCCACATCTGTAGTTTCAGGTCGTGAAGGCAGAGCCGCTTCTGACCCTCCTCTCTTCAGTTTCTTGAACACTAATGGCCAGGAAGCTCCTGGTGTGCCTGGCGTGGGCAGCTGCATGCACAGGGCAGCTCCGGGCTCCTGAGCCTGAAGCTGCTGTGGCCAGAGGCCGGAGCAGCCAGCTCTGTGCAGGACACCTCCCATGACTGCACAGGACTTGGGGACTGCGGGGTCAGCTGCCTCACGTTGGGTGGGTGTGCAAGGTGCCCAGGAAACCTCTATAGTATTGCTTTCTTTAGATTCTTTTCAGCAATTGACCAGGCCTGTCCCGAAAGTATCGAGCCAATGTCAGTATAATTAAAAGCTTGCGCAGCCAGTACTTGCAGGACAGTCTTCGTATACAGCAAATGTTACACTACTTTAAGACAAGTCATAAACTTACTGCTTTTTCACTTTTGTATTTATTATGTCAAATGTTTTCTATTAATAACCTTTGACTGTCCTTAGGGAGGTAGGAAATCTTGCTGTTGGATTTTTCTGATTCCTACACTCACCTTTTATTTGTCATATATTGGTGGGTGAAAAGTCTGCCAGATTTATGGTCTTCATAATATATTATGCATTTTGTTTTCTAATTTTACCTTATTATATTAACTTAGATCCTTGGGGTTAATCTTCTCATTGCCCCATCTACCCTTTGTTATTTTTAATGTGCATTCTTGTCTTTATTTCCCCTTTTAATAGTTTTGGTAATTGGGACATTGTGGTACATTGTTTTAGATTATCTTACTCTGGAAATATTATTCTTTTGCCTCCAAAGAGAAAATGAATTTGGTCTGGTGTTGGATTTGGTCTTTCCTGTCATCCTGCCTTCATGGCCCAGGGCCCAGTGACAGGTGCTTTTTTTCAAGGCATGAAGGCATAAAAGTTTGTGCCCAGTTTGTGTTCTAAAGAAAGAAGGCTTTCAGAAAAGAGTGAATCTTGTCATTTCTTCTGCTTTTCTTTTTGCTTTGTCAACCAGGAAATTTACTTAAATAACTTTCTCATATCTATGTTTCAAATTTTTTTCTCATTGGCCTGGACCTTTTGAATTTCATCTGTCATTTCTTTGTTCCTGATCCGTAACATCATCATGCGATTTTGTTTCTGTTGCATACACTCTTACAAGTTGCCTCAAGTTGATCCTAGAATGAGATGAGATGTGTAAAGTTAATAGATCACACTTATTCTCTAATGACCTGCTCCTTTTTATTTTCCACTGTTCACATGCTGTGTAAAAACAACTGACCTTTATTTAGCCCTGACTGGGGTGTCTCGGTTGGTCGAGTATCCTCCCACAAAGAGAAGGGTTGCTGGTTCAGTTCCTGGTTGGGGCACATGCCTGCGTTATGGGCCAAGGCCTCGCCCGGCACGTGCAGGAGGCAGGCCATTGAGGTTTCTCTCTCTCACATTGATGTTTCTTTCCCTCTCTTTCTGTCTCCCTTCCCCTCTCTCTAAAAATAAATAAAATCTTAAAAATAAGTGACCTTTAGATTTTCCGTATGTGCTCTGTGCAGTAATTCCTGTGTCTCTGTTTTCGGCATGATCTTTCTTCCCGAAGGTTGCAGGGAGAGTCGCCGATGAGAGGGGTGCAGTGCTGGGCCACGAGGTGGGCTACTGCATCCGCTTTGACGACTGCACTGACCCGCTGGCTACCAGAATCAAGGTGAGGCGCTCAGGCTGCTTTTCCTGTTGGAAACAGGGAAGAGGCTCATTCGGGGGAATGGAAAACATGCCACATGACTGCTGATGGGACATCAATACCATGGCCCGCAAGGACCACGGTCTGCTGGGATGTACACAGCCTTGAATCTTAGCCCTGAAAGGACCTTGAAAGTAGGGTTAAGCCCTTGGTTGACGGATGAAGAGGCTGAGGACCTGGCGGGTTGAATGACTTGCTTAGTGTTATGTGCCTGTCAGTGATAGAACCGGGACTCAAAGCTGTCCTTTCTTATGTGTGTTTCATTGTTTTTCCACTGATCCATGTAGCTGTGAAAATGTAGAACTTGTCTGTAAAAGGCCTAAAAACAGAGATAAGGTAGTATAACTTGATAAAGTTTAGAATTTAGTTTTACGAGTTAGAACTTTTAAATTTTTATACGATAATGGATTTTACCTGTGTGTTCTTTGACCTACATGCTAATGTTAAAATAATTAGTATCAGCAATTAGCATATAGTCAGCCAGCTCAACAGAGTATCTACTGGGTAGCACTATGTTGGAATCAGCCTAATTAAACAGTACTCTAAAACCATGAATGAAACTGCTCTTATGAAATGAAAGTTGGTTATTAAAGTTTCAATTAGCTGTTCAATTTGCAACAGGTAAATTGGAAATAATCAGATGAGCTAAGTGAACAATGTAGTGATTTGTAAAAAATATGGACCTTGTTTTCCAAATTTTATATTTTGTTATTTTTACATGAATTTTACTAGGTAAAAGGAATATTCTTCTGTACCATTAAATATTATTTAAACAAACTTTTTAAAATTAGATTATATAACCAAATGATTGTTTTTAAGTCTTTCATGAAAAGCTTTTGTATTCCTTTTGGTCATAATTTCAGGGCACCCAGTTCTTAACTGGTAGCCTGTCATTGGTTCTCAGTTTCACCCCAGGGTGTTTATGTGGCAGCTCGTACTGGTTCCAAGAAAAACATTAACGGAATGCATCCTGCTTTTATAAACCAAGTAAAAACACTAAGAGACAGCGTGTAGCGGGGGATGTTTAGCTTTGTTAAAGTACTGAGCTGTTTTTGGGTGAGAGTAACCAACTTTTTGGGTGGAATAACAATAAAATTCTAGAGCATTTTATAAGCATTCGTCAGTCCTAAATGATAACAGCTGACATTTTTGAACACTATGTACTGGGTCCTGTGCTAAACACTTCACATGTACTGTCTTACTTAATTCTCGCAA
Source organism: Noctilio leporinus (assembly GCA_004026585.1). Lineage (NCBI taxonomy): Eukaryota > Metazoa > Chordata > Mammalia > Chiroptera > Noctilionidae > Noctilio > Noctilio leporinus. Next base: position 223,230 of record PVIW01001274.1, on the reverse strand, counting down.
TAGCCCTTTGAGGTAGATGCTGTTGTTATTTCCATTTTACAACGAGGAGTCAGGCTCAGAGAGGGTAAGTAACTTGCCCAAGCTTCACACAGCTAGTAAGTGGCAGAGCCAAGAGCCGAACCCCCAGCAGCCTGACACCATGGCCCATGTTAACCACAGTCCCTTCCAGCCTCCCTCAGGTAATATCAGTTGAAGTTAATTATCTCAAGAGCTGCAAGCCCATAGTATTTGGGGTATTTCAAGCACAGTTATCTCATGCTCCTGGCATTCCCTTGGGTAGGCACAGGGTTGTCCTTACTGCCTGTCCAGTAGCACCTGCGGAGCCGGCCCAGAGGAGACGAGGCCTGGCTGACATGCAGATAGGAAGTGCCGGTGAAATTCGGCTAAAAAAATTTCGGACCCCAGCTGGAGCTGTCATGTTTGAGCCTGAAAATCCACCCTTGAAGTCTTGCTTGTGAGCAGTTCCATTGCTTGATAACTAAAATGTTGGGGCATTTCCTCATTGTCTGTGGGATTGTTTCGTACATGTGCCGGTGAAGGGGTTTAGTTGCACTGGAACTTTTTAGAAAAAATAATCATTAATAAATAGTATAAATGAATTATTTCTATTTTAATTTTGTTGTTGTTGTTCTATTACAGTTTCCCCATTTTTTCCCACTGCTCTGCCCTACTCCCCTCACCACCAAATTATTTACAAAATGTCTATGTTTCTGTTTTTTAGTTTCTCACTGATGGAATGTTGGTCAGGGAGATGATGGTTGATCCTTTGTTAACAAAATATAGGTAAACGTCTTTTTCTTACTATAACTTTCCTAAAGTTTCAGAAGTACATGAGTAGATTGAAAAGTATCATATTAGTAGCTGGGGTTCATGCTCGTGTTCAGCTTGCCTCCAGTCTTTTGTCCTTCCCTTGGCTGTTTAGGCCTTTGATGTTTTCCTCAGAACGTCTGTTGATTTGTCATTTCTTGCCTGTGACGCCCCAGGATTGCTAGTGACTGGAGAGCTTCAGCACGGAGCTGAGTCACATTTGTCATCCAAATAATTACACTTTCTCCCCCCTTATGTGTTTTTGTCCATCACTCAAGGCCTTGAAATTGTCCTACGCAGGCTCTGACATTCTGGGGAAGGATGTCATGTTCATCTCCTTGGTACACATACCATGCAGCTGTCATAATGCACCTCTGTGTGATGGTGTACTTATGTTTTCTGCAGCTTAACTGTCTTTTGTGGCTGAACCTTGTTCTAATTCTAATGTGCTCTATGGGGTTATATGTTTTATTGTATGTATTTTATGTGTACATACATTTAAAATTGGGTATTAGATCCTATTGAAATCCAATGTGGATGGTAAAACTCTTTACGAAAATATTTTTAAAAACATTCCTCACCCAATGACATGTTTATTAACTTAAAAATTTTTTTAAAAAAGATTTTATTTATTATTTTTAGAGAGGGGGAAAGGAAAGAGGCAGAGAGAGAGAGAAAAGCATCAATGTATGGTTGCCTTTCACCTGCCTCCAGCTATGACCTGGCTGGAGACCTGGCTTGCAACCTGGTTACGTACCCTGGCTGGGGAATCGAACCAGTGACCTTTGGGTTCACAGGCTGGCACCTGTTTGTTAACTTTTATTTATTTATTTATTATGTAATTTTATTGTTTTTTTATTACATCTATCCCCTTTTTCCTTCCCTCTGTCCCCTTCCCCACCCCACCCACTCCCCACCAAAGTCAATCCCACTTGTTGTCCATGTCCATGGTTTGTTTATTAACTTTTTTTTTTTTTTAAAGATTTTATTTCATTATTTTTAGAAAGAGGGGAAGGGAGAGAGGCAGAGAGGGAGAGAGACATCAATGTATGGTTGTGTTTCACCTGCCTCCAGCCACAGACCTGACTGGAGATCTGGTTTGCAACCTTGTTACGTGCCCTGGCTGGGGAATCGAACCTGCAACCTTTGGGTTCCCAGGCCTGCGCCTTAACCACTGTGCTACCAGCCAGTGTTTATTAACTTTTAAAGAGAGAGGAAAGTGGGGAGAGAGTGAGAGAAACCTGGATGCGAGAGAGGAAACATCAGTTGGTTGCTTCCCGTACATGCCCCGACTGGGAATCGAACCCACAACCTGGGTATGTGCCCTGGTTGGCAGTCAAACCCACAGACTTTTGGTGCTCAGGATGATGCTCCAACCAATTGAGCTACCCAGCCAGGGAATGAATGGTAAAACTCTTTAAAGATAGCAATAAATACGCCATTTTCTTCACTGGAATATGTTACTGACACCGTTTATATTAGCTTAAGAGTTACCTCCCTGTCAGAAAGCAGTCACTTGGCTTTAGCTTTGATACAAGGTGATTGTATGAGAGCCAAATACCCAGGCATGCCTTTGCTGATCTGGATGGGATTGTGCGGGGTTGGGGAGGGGGTTGTCTGGAAGTTCACAGAGCTCTTTCCTTTGATTCTCAGTGCCATCATGCTGGATGAAGCCCACGAGAGGACTTTGTACACAGACATTGCCATCGGCTTGCTGAAAAAGGTACGACTTCAGTGCCAGACATCTGTTTTTATATATCTGCTTTATTTTGTTGCCGGATTCGGAAAATAAAGGAAAAAATTTTAAACCCTCGTCCATAATCCTAATCTTACTCATGAAGAGAAAACCACTGGTGTGATGTTGGTATGTTCTCTTCTCTCCTTTTCAGTATTCCTTTGGGTGTATCCTTGCATCTGTTTTGGCACAGTAGGGGTTGGATTATTTGTGCTAATTTCTATCTTACGTATTTCTCTTAACATTACTGTCAAGATCATTTTTTGGTATCACTAAGTATTCTTTGTAGATGTCACTTTAAGTGGTTACATAATTGTGTCTCCATCATGAAGTATTTGATTTTGCCCTTTCTGTTAGGTCTTCAGATTTGAAGTTTTTTAAATGTTGCAGTGAGCACCCTTGTAATGAAATGTGCTGCATTCTTATTTTTTTTTTAATTTAAATTAAATTTATTTAAAAAAAGATTTTATTATTTTCAGAGAGAGGGGAAGGGAGAAAGGGAGAGAAGCATCAATGTATGGTTGCCTTTCACCTGCCTCCAGCTACAGACCTGGCTGGAGACCTGGTTTGCAACCTGATTATGTGCCCTGGCTGGGAATTGAACCAGTGAGTGACCTTAGGGTTCGCAGGCCAGTGCCTTATGCACTGTGCCACCAGCCAGGGCTTATTTTGATTTTTTAAACTTTATTATAGAAAGTTTCAAACATACCCCAAATAAAGAGGAAGTTTAATGACTTCCATCTATCCATCATCTAGCTTCAGTAATTGTAACTCGTGGCCAGTCTTATTTCAACCTTACCTCCATCCTCTCCCCTCCTCCTGCTTTTTAATTAATTAATTAATTAATTTTTCTGATTGTTTTCTTTGGATAAATTCTCAGTCACAGGAGTCCGGAAAGAAGTGGTAGAGCAGAGTGATCAAGGGTATTGACTCTGGGCCAGACTGCCGGGGTTCAGAATCTTGACTGCTGAGTTTACGCATCTCTAAAATGGGGACAATAGAAGTGTCTGCATGTGCGTTGTTACACTTTCCTATATGGTAGACTCTAACTACCTTACATTTAAATTGGCCAACGTATAATAAAATAAAAAATTAGGTTCCGTAATCACACTGGCTGTGCCAGGTAGCCACTGTCTAGGACAGAGAGTTTGCTGGCACAGGGCTGCTCTACATAATAATCTGCTGTGAGGCTTAAGTAAGACAGTGGAAAGCTCTTAGGATGGCTCCTGGCACAGAGGCACAAACAGACTGAGGCACGTTTGTGCACTTGGAGAAAGGCGCCCCCGGCTAGGTGAGGGGAGGGCAGCCTGGGTTTCTGACGCCCTGCGCAGGGGCCGGGGGTAGTTCACAGCTGAGTGTTTATTATTCTGTCCCTTGGCCAAGGATTTCGACTTTTGACGTTTATGAGGGCTTATCCTATACTACCTTCTTAGGAACAATATGGTAAGAGGGCTTATTGCGTTGAATCTTGGTCAAGAGTAAATATTAGCCTCAAAAAAATAGACCTTTGCCAATGTGATAGATGAGAAAATAATCTCATCGTTATTATATAGTTTTGCTGTAGTTTGTTATTTCTGTTATTCTTGTTGATCATTGGTTTCTTCTATTAACTGTTACTGTCTTTTACCCATATTTCTGTCTGTCTTGGTGTGATCATTTGTTTGTTTGCTTTTAGAATACTTTTTTATACTTTAACTATATCATGTGGGGCAAAAGTGTGTTTATAGTTGTTCACAGGGGAAATAATATAATTAATAAATAATAATACAAGAATCAACTTTTATGTACTCACAACTACTTTTCCTCCATCCTGTATACGTAGATTCTGTCTATCCAGAGACCCAGGTTTTACTTTTAGTAAATTCAGATTTGATTCTTAAAGCTTTTTTATATTTTATGTGCAATTATTTAAGCTCTTTACTCTGGAAAATTTTATATATTTATGCCATTAGAAAGAATAGAGCAATAAACCCTATTTTTACCTATGATTTTTAATAATTATCACCTTGTGGTCAGGCTTGCTTCATCTGTAAGTTCCTCCTCACCCCAAAAATACACACACAAAGTTATTATGATGTAAATTTCAGATATCAAATTTCATTCATAAATTTTACTGTCATCATTGTGTCATAATGCCTCCGTTTCAGATTCAGAAAAAGCGAGGGGATCTTCGGTTGATCGTTGCTTCAGCCACTCTGGACGCAGAGGTAAGAAACATTCTCCCCTCCCTCCCCTGCCCACCGTGAGCCCTGGAATCACTGGCCGTGTCTGTGGGAAGTTACCGTAGCAAGAGGTCATCTCTGACAGCATGTCCCACCTCCCCTCCCTATGGGGCCATCTGATGACCTAGATGCCATAGAATCAGAGGATACTCCTCTTTAGCCTGGGGGTGGAATCCAACCTGTAATTAAATGAGTTCATAATACCTACCTGTCCTATTTCTCTACATATTGCATTTCTTCTCTCATAGCTTCTTTTTTACTTTTTTAGGCTATGAAGCTATGTTGTATTTATTTATGACTACAGCTTTTATATTTAGAATTTTTGTACAATTGAAGTTTTCTCTGGGCATATAATAATTTCCATGTTATAATTTTATGGCTAAGTTTGTTATTCTCTTTTAACAACTAATATTTTAGTTCAAACAGCAGTTCAACTCCACACATAATTTTGACCTCCTGCTATATGTGTGTGTCTGTAAATAAGTAGGTATTTACAGTTCACTGTGCCCAAGGTGCTGAGGCAGCCAAGGTGGGAGTTCTTAACTGCAGCTGGCTTGAGGGTGTCCAGCAGCTTTCATAGGAGGGACACCCCAGTTGGGTTTGAAAGATGCACAGAAGTTTGTCGGGTGGGCAGGGGAGGAAAGGGCATCCTGAGCATGCGCAGGGGCTGGGAGGCCAGTGTGAGGGAGGAGTCTCCTCTGTAGGGCCCTACGTGGGGTGACCTGCCCCTGACTCCCACTTTCTCCAATGTTCTTACGCACTGGGCCCCTTGCTATGCCTCAGAAAAACCCACAGGTGCATCTGGTCCAAGAGGGACCCTCTTTTCTAGACCATTCTTCCCTTAGATGTTCTCATGGCTGCACTCTTGTTTGATTCCAGTCTTGGTCAGGTATTACCTGCTCAGAGAGGCCTTTCTCGACCTCTTTGTGTACAGTAGTCCCCTGTTGCTGTCCATCTTACTCTGCTTATTTTTTTCTGTCTAGGGCTTATCACTACCTAACATTATACACATATCCAAGTGTTTGTTTATTGTTCCTCCCATCATAAAAAGTGAGCTCCCCAAAGATTGAGACTTTGACTGTCTCCCTCATTATTTTATCCCTTTTACCTAAAACAGTGTTTGGCATAAAGTGGGTGCTGGGAGGGAAGTGAATTTTGTTTGGGGAACAGTAGGAGGTTAAAATGGAAAGGTTGGTGGGAGCCAGATGATGGAGGACTTTACAAGCCACCCAAAGGAAGAGGGACTCCATCCAGCTCCTGGTCAGGCCCCTTGGAGGGTGTGAGGTACATGACTTGACCATATTTCGGTTCTACAAAGATCACTTTGGTCCTGTGTTGAAGAGACAAGAGAGAGAGATGTGGACATAGCAGGCAAGAGGCCAGTTTTATAACCCAGCCGAGCTAAAAAGGACTTGCTTCTAACTCCCTGTGGCTTTAAGATCCAAACAACTTGGAGAGAGAAAAAACTCAGAACGGCTACTAGAGAGGGGTCTACCTGTGTGCCCAGCCTGCTTTCTCAGGCCTCAGGGGTGGGGGGAGCTGTTGGTGTAGGTCTGCCCGTGGTAACTTCTGGGCCAGAGCTCCTCGTTAATGAATCTCGTGCCCTTCGCCCATGATTCCTGCTGGGATGTTCTTCTGAGGACGTTACCAGAGCTCCCCTCACGTCACCCACCCTGTGGCTAAGTTGCACAGAACATCTGTTTTACCTCTTCTCTTTGTTTCCCACCCCACCTTTACCAAATCATTCCCAACAGTTGGTTGTGTTTGAAGACTGTCATGTCCTAGCCTTGCCTTAGAATGACTGACTGTTAAGTAATATTGTTGCTCATAATTGCCTTTTGTAGTCTTTTGGTGTGACACAGAGATTTCAAAGACTGGCTGCTTTCAGTTCTGCCTACAGTAGTTGATCTAGGTGGACCGTCTGGAAGTAATCTTTTGCAGTGTGAAAGTGGAGTATAGGAACTCTGTCATGCCCTGGGGATGCTATGGTGCAGGTGTGGCAGGACCTCGGCAGTGCTCCGCGGGGCCTTCATCCCTTCCTGGCCCCATGCTGGGGAGGGTGAGGTTTGTGTGTGCTGCAGGTGAGGATGGGGCGGCGGGTGAGTCAGTTCTGTGGGAGTGAGGGTGTGGGGTGGATGAGTGGGTGCGTGTCGGGTGTGGTTATGAGTTCCCATGTGAGAGTAAGAGAGTGAAGAAGAGGAATGGAGTGGGCTGAAGAGGGTGAGGGAGGAAGAGGAGGAGTGGGTGTGGGAGTGGAAAGGGTGCGGCTAAGGTAGCCTTTGACTGAGAGGTTCAGGGGTGCCAGAACTGATCCCTGGACCCCCAGCTGCTGGATCTGGGGTGACAGACTGATGCTTAGCCCACCTGCCTGCAGGGATAGAGGGTGCCACCCACCCTGGTGTTGCTCAGGACCCCAGGAGCCTCAGCAGGCCGGTGAGGACACCGGTGACTGCAGCTGGGAGGCATGTGGTTGCCTTCATTGGTTTAGCTGCTTTGTTCTTATCAGCCTAATTAAGCAACCAGTTACAGAAAACATGACTAGGTATAATTACGAAGTACTTATTAACCATTGTATCACATGCTATTGTTTTTTTAAATTTGCTTTTATCCACGTGGCAGAAAACAGGATTGCTGGCAACTCTGACAACCCCCACAGTTTTTTGTCACAGATCCAGCTACTTGGAAAGGAACCGTCTTTCCAGATTACCAGGGAAGGAACTTGGGGTCAGCTGGGGTCAGGTACCAAGGGCCGAGCACGGGCCGAGGCCTGTCAGCCCAGGGTGGACACGTGTGGGCACGGCTGCTGGAAGCCCACTCCCGTGCATCAGGGAGGGAAGACAGCCCACGCATGTCCACATCACTTACATTCCATTTCATAGGATGTCCTCTTGGTCATTTTATGTTTCTCAGCGTGTCAGTGTGACCGCACGTCTTTCAAACCCGACTCAAGCTCTCTCCTTTTTTAGGTGTACTGAACCTATTTCACTATTCCCGTCACTATTCCCGTTCCTTCCTTCTGCCTCAGGACGTTTACACTGTCGCCTCTCTGTTTGTTGCTTTCTAGCTTGTAAGTGTATGTGTATATTTTACATTTCCAAATAAAGACAAAAGACAAAGATCTTAAGATCTTATGCCTTCTCAGTTAATGCTGGATTTTATTTCTTGAAAGAGTGACACTCCACCTTTACTGTCCAACACACGTGTTCCTGAGATGCCGGAGCAGCCAGGTGGCCGCCCTTCCATCAACACTGTTAAGGCATCAGCTTCCTCCCCGTCTGCTCGCCTTTCTGGGCCAAAAAGCCTGTCTGTTGAGCCCTCCTAGAAACCCTCCTTCTCCACTGTGGCTTCCGGAGCCCCTCTGTCCCATCCCCCAGCCTCCCCGATGCCTCCCCACCTCCTTTGTGCGTGAGGCCAGCTTGGCTGCCCGCTGCTGGCTGGTCTCAGACCATCAGAACTCGTCAGCCTGTGACTCCTACCAGCCTGGACTCCGGCCTCTCAGTGGCAAGTCCCTTTCTCAGTGATACAGTCATTCAGGCCCAGGACTTCCATTGCTTGGGGACCCGATTGAGTAAGAAGTAATTCCACCCTCCCCAGCGTGCCTGGGCTTGTGCTCACACACCCCAGTTGCCAGATCCCTTCAGCCATGACCTCGGGAAGGCTTTGCTTTCACACTGTCCCGCCCGATTCACACTTTCATTCTCTCTCCGCTGAGCTGCCACAGTCCCTTCCTTAATTAGTCTGCTGGCTTCCATCTCTTACCACAGCTGCTCTTCTGCAAAAGGGCCACCAGAGCCCGGCATCCAGGGCACAGGTCTGACGACATGCCCATCCCCACTGCCCTTGTCTTGCCCATTGAGTGCCCTGCAGCATGGCATTTGGGCACCTTTCGAGTGAAAACAGTCACTCAGTGTGTGCTCATCCTTGGTCATACTTTGTGTGACCCGCACAACAGTCTTGCAGGGTAGATAGCAGTTTGTTCCTTTTGTGGACAAGAGGCCAGCTTGGAGCCAGGGCTGGTCTGCCCTAAACCCTGGACCTCATCTTCTTCCAGGGGCCCTGTTACCTTAGTCTGCACTCAGCTGTCGTCCCAGGAAGGGGTGTCTCTTCTCCTTCTTGGTCCTCTGCTAAGGCTCAGCCATGGGAGTCTGCTCCCTCCATGCTGTCTGAGAGCCAGTCACTGACCTGTCATTCTCTCCATTTGCCACTTGCAGCTCTTTCCTGGTCAGTCATTCTGCCTTGGTTTGCCTTACGATTGGTTCTGTGCACACCTGCCTGGCTAGATTATGCACTCTTTTGAGGCATTGGGGGAGTGTCTCTTCTCACTTGTTTGTGTATCCCTTCTAGTGTGTCCGTGGTCTTTACATGGGACACAACAGGGCTGAAGTCACTCGGAATTTTCCCCAAGGAGAGGAAGAACGGTGCTGTATGGTTCTTCATAGCGCAGTGCAGTTCTTCAGTTGGCATGAGGCACTTTTATGTCTGTGCTTACTCTCTCAAGTGGCCTTTGAGGTTAATGTAGAGCATCACAGATTTTGTAGTTGGATCCAGTCGACCCTTTTAGAAATGCTTCTCCAAGCCCATTCGTTCTATATTTGTTGCCGCACACTCCTGGGCTGTCAGGTTCCAGGAGCAGGCATGGACACGCTCAGGGAAGGCACCTGCGGGAAGTAAAGAAGACAGGGCTTGTGATCACATAGTAGGTAGGCCTCCTAGGAGGATAAAAACTCATGCCAGGCCTCGGGAACTGGCATATAGTTGGGGAACAGGAAGGTCATTGTGAATTGGCTCCTGACACATGCCACCTAATGGGATGTCGTGTCCCCTTGGCTGCTGGCACAGCAGCTTCCCATGCAGCACTCGCCCTCGAACGAGGCTGGCCACTCAGCCCTTCTCGAGCTCAGCCGCTCTGCGTGTCTTGGGTCATGTTCCCTGAGAAGGGCTCTTTGGTAGCATCTCCCTGCCCCAGTGTTGGCATGAGCTCTCATTCCAGGCCTCCCTATAGATGGCCAGCCTGGTGGTCAAGTGCCATTGAAGAGGATGTGGCCAACTGTTGGGAGAAACTGCCAAGAGCTACTTCTCTCAATACGGTATTGTGAGAGGGTCGGAGAAGTAGCTGATTGAGGCCTAACCCATGCAAAGTGTCATGTTAACTCTTGTAGGGCTTTTTTTTTCTTTTTTAAAGATTTTATGTATTATTTTTAGAGAGAGAGGAAGGGAGGAGGCAGAGAGGGAGAGAGACATCAACGTATGGTTGCCTTTCACCTGCCTCCAGCTACGGACCTGGCTGGAGACCTAGCTTGCAACCTGGTTATGTGCCCTTTCTGGGAATCGAACCAGCGACCTTTGGGTTCTCAGGTCGGCACCTTATCCACTGTGCCACCAGCCACGGCTTTTCTTGTAGGGCCTTTTAACATGGGAAGACGCTGTCCCTGCTGTGAAATAGCTTAAAGTCTACTGGAAAGGTTATGTCGATGTGTATCTATAACTATGGCACCAGGAACATGCCTGCTGTCCATAAAAGGATAAGCTTCTTTTATAAATTAATGACTTGATGTGATTGGGTCTTTGCTTTCCAGATCAGAACCACACATCAACCTACTTTAGCCTGTATTTTTACTTGAGTCATACCTTTTTTTTTTTTTTTTAAATTTTATTGTTGTTGTATTACATCCATCCCCATTTTTCTCCCCTCTGTCCCCCTCGAGTCATACCTTTTGATAGTACCTTTGGTTAAATGAAATACAGGGGGTAGAAAAAGATAAATAATATCATAGCTATATGTTAAGATGTATCAGCGAATATAGTTTTGAAAACCTAACCTTTATTATTTTTATCAAACCTTAGTTAAGTCTGTCGTTGAAATGTGATTTCTCAAAATTGCAATAATAAAAATGATTTTTTAATAACTATTCTGCAACCCGTTGTCTTTATTACATGTATTCAGTCCCTACTGCACCCTGTGCTTTGCTTTTTTTCTTTTATATTCTTTGAGTTACTATGAACCATTTTCTTTATTGGAAAACAGAATTAATTTTTCTTTTTTTTTCTTTTTTTTAAAGAAATTTCGGGAATTCTTTAATCAAAATGAAACCAGTGACCCAACCAGAGATACGTGTGTGATCCTCACAGTGGAAGGGCGAACATTTCCAGTGGATGTCTTTTATCTCCAGAGGTTTGATGATATTTGCATTTTCAGTGATGGTGATTAGATAGCTAGCCCTGTGTTGTAAAATGATAAGCAACTACGTGTTTTCCAAGGGTGATATGGCAGGCTGGCGAGGAGGGGCATACTTACTGTGTCTCCTGTCATTATTTTGTGTCTTCCGTCATTGATAAGATGTTTTGGAACCTTGCTCAGTATCATTGCCAAATTTAGTTTGAACGCTTGACACCGATGTGCAAGTTTCTGTGAGTGTGTGGGCAGCAGCTCAGCGGGGAAAAGCAAAATGGAAACTAGGTGGGGCGAAAGATGGCTTGACAGTCTTCAGAACTTGGGTTTATAAGGCTCCTGTGGGTGGGTGGTGCTGGTGATTTGGATCATTTGGGTCTCAGCTCTCCACCTCCTAGCTAGAAGGCCTGGTTGACATTTTTGGGAGGAGCCCTCTTGGACAGGAAGGGGGTCATCCTAATTCTTACAAAGTCACTAGACAGACAAAGAAAGTGGCTGATAACTCCAGAGAGCCGTGGGCTTGACTTCTGAGTCATTCCTGTTGGACAGCATACCCTCAGCTCCATCCTCCCCCCGATGTTCTACCGTTGGTCGGAGGGAAATGGAAGAGTGTGGGGACTAGCTCTGGGAACGCCACGTTCGGACCGGCCGCACCTCTGCGTGCTAAAGGTAGCACGCCCATGTGCATGGGCCTTTGCAAACAAAGCAAAGAATCATAGTTGAAATGGAGTTTTGAATTTCTTTGAAATGCATTTAAAGACAGCAGAAAGCAAATACTTACTTTATTCATATACTGATTAGTGCTGGGCAGGTCTGTACTAGCTTTCACAAGATTCTGCTGCCAGATTACCATGGTAATTGATCTATAACTAAAGTGTATATTCTAGCGATGACTTTATCTCCTGTATCTTTCAGCCCGGTTCCAGATTATATCAAATCAACTGTAGAAACCGTGATGAAAATTCACCAGACAGAGGGTGATGGAGACATACTAGCATTTCTTACTGGCCAGGTAATTCCATTGAACCTTTATTCTGGAGTGAACAAACATGTTGAGGCAGCATCAAGATTAATACAGAGGCTTTTTACTTTGTTTGTTTCATGTTTTATTGTATTTTGTGGTTACTTATTGCAAAAAAAGGAATTGGTTTGACGTCATTTTTCCACTAACTACATTGTTCGTCGCTGACTCCTACCTGTTCTGTCTGCAGAGGGTCAGATGTATTTTCAGTTTATTAGCTGATTCCAAAGTGTATTACACGCTTCATTCAATAAGCTGTTGTGTTTATGAAAATTGAATGTTGCGTTGGGTACATTTTGCGTTTGCATGTTGCTGCTGTGGGCTTCTTTCCCAGTGACACCTTTACAGCTTATCCTGGGGGTGTCCAGTGGGCACGTCACTGGAAAAATAACTGAACAAGTGCTCACTCACGGTTGGAACACTGTTCAGAACCACCCTCCAGCTGTAATTTTTTCCACTGTTGAACATTTTCCATGGTGCAGTCATTTTTCTTGGAAATGCATATAGTGATTTTATATGCCAAAACTTGTTCTTATGTATGCAGTGCTTTGTCACAGTACCTGAAAGTTGAGCTAAACAGTCACGGCTTTTGTTCATTAGGAGCTCTTCTAGTTACTGCAGATAGTATGGATTTCTCTAATCCGACAGTTGCAAATTTTCACCCCCCAGGCACCATTGTTCAGCAGCCTTTGATTAAATACCACCCTAGAGTGAAATGCGATTACACTTGAAAGTCAGGAATCTGATCACAGTTAAAATCCTGATCCCAACTTATATTTTATTTTCTATCACATGAAGAAGTGACAGGCTTCAAAATGATTTGGTTTCTCTGGTTCCTGGTTTGATGCTTTTTAGGAAGAGGTGGAAACTGTCGTGTCTATGCTGATCGAGCAGGCTCGAGCATTAGGCCGGAGTGGGATGAAGAGACACCTCCGGGTTCTCCCCATGTATGCTGGACTGCCATCCTTTGAGCAAATGAAAGTGTTTGAAAGGGTGTCACACAGTGTCCGAAAGGTGAGACTAACCCGATGACCAAGGGCATTTGCAGACTCTGTAATCACTACGGTGCCCCTTTGCGGTGCCCTGCAAAGATATTTATTTTTTAGATTGAAATGAAACTTGATGTACAGGCAGGTTTCATTACGAATTTTAGGCCCATGTTTCTGTGCATGAGATCTAAAAGCACACAGTAAATAATGTGCACCTGCAGAAGTGCCACTCTGACGGTAATTATCAGCGCAGGTGACTTCTCATTGCCTCTTTCCTGCCTGCCTCATGTTTCCTGGCAACAGTACTACATGGGCTTGAAGGCCCTTGCTGGTTAGTTGATTAGTTGGGAACAATAGATCTGTTACTGTTTCCTAACCCATTTGTTTGAAGCATCATTTTGCCTGTAGAGATAAATTTAAGTCAATTAATTCAAGGTGTGGCTTAAAAATATTTCTGCATTGACGTTGGGGTGGGGAAGGGCGTGGTGGGAAGCATTTGTTGGAGGAGCCAGCAGGCAGGCGGTCCGCTTCCTGTTCATTTTCCCTCTGGGCCTCCTTCCCTTTTCGCTGCCGTTGGATGGGGAAGGCCCGGAACTGGCCCGAAGTTGGCTTGTAGTAGCTATTTATCAGCAGGTGGCGGAGAGTGCAGTAGCTGAGGATGGTCGGATGGTCTGTTCCAAGTTGGAAGAGGGTGCTCGGCCTCCCGGCCACTGGGATGGAGCAAGCCGAGTCAGGAGGCCTGGGCTCCATGCCTGAGTTACTCAGCCTCAAGTCCCTGTGTTCTCAGCCATAAAGTACAAATAATGATGACTCTTAGATAGGTTGATTTTATAGAATAAACTCTTACGTGTCTGCTGTATAAAAATAATAGGAAGATTTTTATGAAATGATCCATGAAAAAGTGCCTTTAAGAAGTTGCGAGTGCTGTCTGTACTTGTCCTCTGCTGCTTCAAATCCTCCAGGGCGGCTCCGGTGCACTTGGAATAAAATGCAGGCATCTCACGGTGGCCCAGAGATAATGCATGGTCTTTCTCTGCCTCCCTCTGACCTCTTCTTGTACTTACTCTGGATTCTGGCCGTACTGGCTGTTTCTCCTGAAACTATCTACCTGTTTTTGTTCATTACTTACTCTCCCAAACACTCCCACTGCACTCGGGAGAGCAGGGGTCTTCTTTTTCTTGTTCCTTGTACATCCCCAGCACCTCGAACAATGCCTGGCAAAGCACAAACTGGCAGAAATAGCTAGAATGGGCATGAATAAATAAATATACATGCACAGGGTGGTAATTTACTTGAGTTGTGCAAAAGGCAAAAACTAACATTTGTTGAATATTTACTGTGGTCCAAGTATGAGGCCATACTCACTCTACGTATATTTCATATTTAATCCTCTCCATGGCCCTGGGAGGGGTAAATGTTATGTTGATGAGGAGCCATGCTCAGGAGGTCAGTTAACTTGTCCACAGTCAGGTACTCTGGGAGAATTCACACCCAGGATGCCTTGACCCTAAAACTCAGGGTCTTTCCATTATGCCAGACTGCCTCTTAAAACATTCTGCACTGTCAGAAATACCTGTACCTCTTTTGGGATTTTGAATAGTATGTTAAAAGTGAAACCAAAGCAAATAACTTTATTTTTACTCTTCTTTCCATGGGGAACTTAGGTGATAGTGGCCACCAATGTGGCAGAAACCTCAATTACAATCAGTGGGATTGTATATGTGATTGACTGTGGCTTCATGAAACTTCGAGCCTACAACCCCAGGACAGCCATTGAGTGCTTGGTGGTGGTCCCAGTGTCCCAGGCATCAGCCAACCAGAGAGCGGGACGTGCGGGCCGCAACCGCTCGGGCAAGTGTTACCGCCTTTATACAGGTTAGTGTGGCTTTCTTGAAGGGTCTTTCATTTTCTCGGTCATCCTGGGCATTGGAGAGTATTATGTTTGCCCTCAGTGCACGGAGCTTCACTTAAAATCCTGACTCACGCACGTGTCCCTATGCAACCTGGCCCCACCGCCTCCCTCACTAGAAACGTAGCTCATCATGTTTCTTGTTCTGGGACCCCTGAATTCTGTGGGGCCCTACAGTGGGTTCTATCTTTACCTCTGGTCACAGCACCTTTGCAGGGCCATAATGGCAAGATCTGTCCTGGGATTCGCTGATAGAAAACAAATACCAGCGAGAGCACGTGACCAGGTTGCAAGCCAGGTCTCCAGCCAGGTCCATGGCTGGAGGCAGGTGAAAGGCAACCACACATTGATGTTTCCCCCCCCTTCTTTCTCCCTCCCTTCCCCTCGCTCTGAAAATAATGAATAAAATCTTTTTAAAAAATGATGGCAAATTTTAGGAAAAAAAAAAAAAGCAAGCAAGCAAATAGTTGGTTAGCCCGGGCTCTGTGCTATTAACCATGCTAGGCTCTGAAGGAGCAAAATAGATGCCATGCAGACTGTTCTGGTCCTTAAGGAGCCTCTGTCCGGCGTGAGGACAGCCTTACCTCCAGACAGTGATGTCCCAGAGCTGCTCTTTCTCTGTACTCCTGAAGGGGGATGGCACGACAGTTTCTCTCAATGGTCCAGACTTCACTGCCACATCGTTTTAAACTCCCTCCTCTGCCCAGTCTCGGTGTACAGTCACCCACCAGATCTGGGGGTTTTATGTTTATCATTTATCTCTTTCCTTTCTGGTTGCCACTGCCATTGCGCAGTCCTTGACATCATTCTTTCTTTTGGCAAATGTTTACGGAGCACCTGCTACATGCCACGTGCAGTGCCAGGGCTTGGAGTTCTAGGGCTAGATGACTGTGGCCTTTGGCCCCACGTGGTCGCTGACAGCCTGTCAATGAAGGCAGACCCTCACACAGGTTGGCATGTGGTGGCGTGATAGGGTTGTCAGAAAGGAACGAGCCTTGGAAGCAGAGAGCAGGGAGTCATCCTGTCGGGCTTTGCAGTCGAGTATTTGGGCCTGATCTTACTGGCAGCCCAGGCTGTGCGGGTGAGGGGATGGGAGTGGAGATCCGATCTCCGCACACCGGGCAGGGAGTGGAGTGCACCGGTACGTGGAGCCAGGGTAGGAAGAGGGTAAGGAGGATCCACGGGGGAGGGAAAGGCAGAACCTGAGGCCAGATAGAACGGCCTTCTACCACTGAAGGTGCTAGGAAGGAATGAGTAGACTGGAACCAGAACCAAGGTACTAAAAAGGCATCTGAGGTTCAGGGGAAGAGAGTTTCAAGCCACTTAAAAGTTTTTAGTGGAGCTGGGTTTGGGGAGGGCCCGTAGACAGATCAGCTTCTATGCTCTCTTGGCTACCCTGTTTCTGATGAACTTTCAAAGAGCTCAGTTCTGAGCAGGTGTCACTCGCTGTGAAACCTTTAAGAGGTTCTCAGAACCTTCCACGACTTTCTCAGCTTATCTTCTGCGGTCCACCTACTCCTCCCCCGCACTGTGCCACAGCTCAGCTCCGCTCTGCCAGGACATACCTTCTGTTTTCCCACACCCAGCCCTCATGCTTTTGATACCGTTCCTTACTGTTCCTTGAGTAGCTTCCTCTGCCCAGCATGTTCTTATTGTTCAAATTCTCTTTCAAATGGCATCTCCCTCATGAAGCAACTTCGAGTGTCTTCTTCCAATAGCTATGCTTCTTCCTTAAGTGTCCCCTTCCTTTGGGTGGACCATGCACTGGGACTTGGTCTCAGAGGTCACTGTTTCTGGCCTTGTCCTGGTCCCCTTCATGTTGCTGAAGCTTCTCAAAGCCATTGTCCTACGGTGCCTACAGCTGGTGGCCCAGTGCTTCATACACTCAAGTCCGCAGTGGAGTTTTGTTCAGTGTCATTGGCCTCTAAGGAGGCATTTGCATCCTGTGAGTGTCCTCTCGGTGGGGTGGTCCTTTTACCTGATGGCTTTGTGTCTCCCTTGGTTAGCACTGTACTTCAAATCATCCTATTTGGAATATCCTGCTGCTACCTGTTGTCCAGAATCTTCCAGTTCGACACCTGCATTTGTCAGTTTGGATCAGTCACTCCACAGAATATTGGCTGTTCTCTCAGGGAAGATCTTTTTGAAGTTCTTCACTGATAGTGTTTGTTTGGTTTGCTTTTTTTCTAGTTAACCAAAGCTTTAATGAACGAAATGGAAGTTGGGCCACTGTTGTGGGGAGGAGGGTGTGCGTAGTTAAAATGTTGACTGATGCGGGAGGATTTTGTGGGCGAAGCATTCTCTGTATATTCCATAAGCTTTCTGAATATATGTGCACAAAATGAATTCATCTCTTCTGCCCTTTCCCCCCACCCTTTTATTTAGCTGTTATTAAAAGGCCTCCCAAAGTCTCCCTCCCTGCCCTCCGGCCCCTCCCATCTTGGCCTGCCTGTACCTTGTCCTCTGTCCTGTGAGAAGCCACCCTTTGTTCCCGATGGTGTGTGTAAGGATTCCTGAGCCTCTGCCACAGCCATTGGGTTCTGAGTATGACGTGTACTTGGCTCATTGATTTTAAAAAGTTAGATTTGGACAATTTTTGTTCTTTGTAAGACTTAGTCATTTGTTATATTTTGGTTACTTACTGTTTTAGTAATTTATCTTGAAACTGTTCTTGGCTTGTATGTACTGTTCTTACCTTTTTGACTGACTTTGTCCCAAGCAGAGGTAATGGTAGCTGGGCACCAGTAGTGAATCAGCAGATACTTGTTGCTTTGATTTAATATTTTGCTGACAAAAATAACTTTAAAAAGGCATTCTGAAATGTAAGGACAAACTTTCATTAAGGTATATTGTTTATAAAAATAGAAATTGCTGAGGTGTTTTTTAAGTAGAGTGATATTTCTTAAACATGAAATAACTTTCTGTCATACCATGTGCACCTGATCCTGGAATCCTAGAGCCTCTTGTTAGAGAAAGAGAAGTGTCCCTTTGTCATAGTGATTGCATTTGATTGTGACGTTTGGTCCCAAATGGTTCTGATTTCCTATCCTCAGAGGAAGCCTTTGACAAGCTGCCTCCGTCCACTGTTCCCGAGATGCAGCGGAGCAACTTGGCACCTGTCATCCTCCAGCTGAAAGCCCTGGGAATTGACAACGTCCTCAGGTTGCACTTCATGTCGGTAAGTCCTGCCTTCCGTCTGGCACCTGGGGAGTGTCAGGACATTGGTATAGAGCATGTCACCATTTTTCCCCACGTAGCTCCTGTGTGGAGTGCCTGTTTTGCACCGGCTGCTGTGCAGGGTGTAGGGAATACGGCAGGCTCAGGTGGACCCAGCTCCTGTTCCTGCCCGCCGGGGAGGAGAGGAAGTGTGGGTGATTACAGTGTGTAAAGCACGGGGGAGATGAGAAACTCAGGTGGCTTTTCCCTGGCTTGGCGCAGGGGTGAAAAGGTCCAGGCCAGTGAGCATGTCTGTAGGCCTGCGTGAGAGACTGTGGCAGGGGGAGGGCCAAGAGGGCTTTGGGAGAGCTGCAGGGAAGGTTCTTGTGGCTGATGACGTTTCTGCTGACTTCCTAAGGCAGGTTTCCAGGTGAAATTATTGGGTCAGGGGCCACAGTCGTTTTGTAGGCCCCTGACACATAGCCAAATCACTTTATAGTACCAACTCCAGCAGCAGGTGAATGCCCGACTCAGCGTGCCCCTGTCATGCCATATTACTTTATTTTAGTTTTGCTAATTTGATTGACAGTGGGAGGGAGAAAGGAAGGTAGGAAAAATACTATCTGTACATATGATTTTGATTTTTCCTAAGACAGTTTTTTAAACAAGTTTATTGTCCACATTATACTTTTGTGTCATTAAGCTATTTATCTGTCAGAATTAGTGTTTTTAAGTGATTTTCAGGAGGCCTTTAACTATTAAGAC
This sequence comes from Noctilio leporinus, assembly GCA_004026585.1. Taxonomy (NCBI): domain Eukaryota; kingdom Metazoa; phylum Chordata; class Mammalia; order Chiroptera; family Noctilionidae; genus Noctilio; species Noctilio leporinus. The sequence continues at coordinate 204,457 of PVIW01001274.1, read as the reverse complement.
ATTAGTCTTTGTCTATAGCATTTCTTGCAAATAATTTTTCTGGTTAATTATATTCTACTATTTTAAAATTTATTATTATTTTTTTAATGTGCCAACATTCTAAACATTTCAAGAGTAAAGTCTTTCTGTCTTTGCCATAGCTTGTTTTCTTGTACGTATGAAACACTTCCTTCTATCTAGGTCAGTTCGTTAATAAAGATTTACTCATTTTCTCTTCTTGAATTTTTATGATTTGAAGACTTGCATTTTAACTCTTTGTTCTACCTCAGCTGTATTGGTACATGGTGTGGCAGGTCAGGACTCTTGGATAATAAAGTACCTAATGCCACATGTGTCATGATAAATTAGGCAAATGAAGGAATAGAAAAATAATAACTCCCCTCCCCAAAGAAAACAATTGTGGGTTTATTGTAAATATGAAGAAAATATAGCCTTTGTTTATTAATGTGTAAGACAAGGAGTTAGAAAGAAAAGATGAACAATAAATACAAATAAAAGGCTTATGAAAAACCCCACATTGTGGGGGAGGGTTTAAGGGAAACCATAAAATGGCAACAATGATAGATCAACATCTCAATAACTGAAGAGTTTTCAAACATCAATTAGAGTAAGTCTAATGACCACTGAAGAAAAGGCTAAGGAAGGGAACATAGTCAGATTTTCTAGAACAGAGGGAAGTGCAATAGCTGTAAAGCACCACTTTAATTAAATCAGCAAACATAAGAGATATAAAATCCACAGCTGACGAGTGTGGGAAAGTAGTTTCTTCCTCAGTTTCAGTCCTCATGGAGACCTTTCTGACATGTTATGAAACGGAAATGCCTTGTATTTCTTCTCAGGGAAATTTCTCTTGAAAAAATAATTCAAAAGAAGGCAAAAAAAAAAAACAAAAACAAACTTGTCCATGTGATGATGTTTATAGCATCACTTTATATTAGATTAAAAATTAAAATAACAAAAACCATGAACATTGGACAATTGAAAAATGAGGAAAGTACATACAGATTCATCTTCATGTCCCTTCTGGTTATTTCTCTCTGAAATGGTGTTCTTCACAATTGAAATCACAGGGTACATGTGATTTTTGTATATTTTGCAGTGCTAATTACAGTAGCAAAGAACTGAAAATATTTCGTTTGCTCAGTAGTAAGTAGATTGCTTATTTTATCAAGTGTGTGTGATCTTGTTGGGATGTTAGACAGCTATCCCAAGCAATCACTGACATCTCTATGGGCACAAGAAACAACAAAAATGGAAAATCATAGTGAGAAAAACAAGCTAAAATTCTACATACCCAGTCCTTTCAACTATGTTAAGCAGTGTTTGCATATGATCCCAAATCAGAGGCAGCCATAGGGAAATGCTGGTGACTGTAGTAGGTGCATGTTTAGGTGAAAATACCATGGGGAGAGGTTTTGTTTTGCTTTGTTGGTTGATGAAAATTCAAAGAGCAGAATTAACAAGGGGACATGGTGATCGATTAGAAATAGGGGCAGGGGTTGAAAGGACTCAAAGAAGACCTTGCTAGTTTACCTAGTTCAGTGCTTTGCTGTTCCTGTGGTCTCTCATGTGATCTCAGGGTAAAAGACCCCCGGAAGAATGAAGCTCCTCCCTGTAGGTGCTGTGTATTTTGGCTCTTTGGTAAGGTTGAAGCCAGCGGCACTGAGGAAACGCTGGAGGATCGATTGCATGATTTGGTCAGCCACGATTCGTTGAAAACCCTCTGTGTATTGAATTAGGTCTAGTGTGTGTGTGGTCATCACAACTTCTAAAGAGCAGCTTTGCTCCTTGGCTGTCAGTGGGTAGAGGAGTGGGAAAAAAACTCAACCTGAGTTCAGTTTCTGGCTTTGCCACCGGCCACTTACCTGACTGTGTTTAAATGTCTTCTACTTAGTGATTCACCATCTTCATCTGTAAAATTGAACTAAAACAGTGTGACACTTGCAGTGTTTGTTATGTGAATGCATTTAGAAAAAGCAGTTTGAAAAGTGCTATAATTTTATTACCTGGCTTATTATAATAAAATAATTTAGCAGAAAATAGAAATGGTGTTTGGCAGTTAGTAGGTGCTCATTAATGATTTGTGGAAGGAAAGGAGGTCGGGATCTAGAGAATTGGACTGAAGGTCACAGTGTCAGCTTTGCTTAACTTCAGTTTGTCTAGCATCCTCTGTTATTTTCAGGAGTTCAAATTCAACCGTATGTCAGTTGCCCCCTTATAGACAAGGCTTGGAACAAGTGTCATATTATGAGACTTCCAGTGTAGTAGGTTGAGACTATGCAATAAAAATTAGAATTGTCTGGTGAGAGTTTAGGAAAAGCAAGGAAGTAGTTCAAGGTAGTCCTTTTCTGATGGAGGGAAGCATGGGGAAGGGCTTGATCAAGCTGAGATTAAAGACTAAGCAGTTCTAAGGATGCTGAGAAGGAGAAGGACAGTTCAAGGGGTGCCAGCCTCGTGAATAGGAGTATGGAGGTGGGGAAGTATGGGGCACATGGAGGGGAGAACGGATTTAAACAGGCAATAGTCACGTTTTTATCTGTCACCTGGAGAAGTTAATTTAGAGGAACTTCTATACTTTTACAGCCCCCACCAGCACAGTCGATGGTTCAAGCGTTGGAGTTACTCTATGCCCTGGGAGGTATGCCTTTCTTTTACTATGTGTTCTCTGATCTGTTTACTAATAGCTAATGTTAGTTAGCTTGTGTTCACTGTAGGGCTCTTAGTATCTTCAGGAATGGAATTGGTTGTCCTCGATAATAGTGCATGAAGTCTACTCATGGCAATGAGTTCATAGAGCATGTCAACACATCAGAAGCTATTAATGGCCATTACCAGAGCCACCCTCCTGAAGCATCCAGGAGACTCTGTACTGGTATTTTAGATGTTACCACTGCAGACCTTTTTCTCCACCCCATCCTGAAAGTGGTGGTTCTGTGCTTGCTCTCTTAACTCCCCTTCATTCCATTTCTGGGGTTCCCTGTGGGGAATTGGATAGAATACCAATCTGAAAAATGTAGTTATTTCCACTAAGGTAGAGAAAATGGTCACCTACACCCCCTAAAGGAGTACTTATTTTTTCTGTGAATTTTGCCCTAAGTAAATCAAATACTCATTTCCGTATTACATTTTAGTGGTAGTTTTGTCCTTTGAGATTCTTTGTTTGCTTTTAACATATTTATTGAGGTGTAACTCATCCATTTAAAATGTATAGTTCACTGGTTCGATTCCCAGCCAGGACACATAACCAGGTTGCAAGCCAGGTCTCCAGCCAGGTCCGTAGCTGGAGGCAGGTGAAAGACAACCATACATTGATGTCTCTCTCCCCCTCTGCCTCCTCCCTTCCTCTCTCTCTGGAAATAATAAATAAAATCTTAAAAAAAAAGTACAGTTCAGTGGTTTTTAGTATATTCACAGGGGCGTGCAACCATCACCACAAGTTTTGAATATTTAGAACACTTTATCACCTCAGAAAGAAACCTGTGCCCATCAGCATGCCCTCCTCATTCCCTTGCCCCCTCTTCCCCCTTGGCCTATAGATTGGCCTATTCTGGATGTTTCATTACAAATGAAATCCTACAATATGTGGTCTTTTATGATTGGCTCATTTCACCTAGCATGGTGTTTTCAACATCTGTGTTGTACTTCATTTCTTTTTATTGCTGAATAAATAACTTTTTGTATGGATATACCACATGGTCTTATCCATTTATCAGTTGATAAGCATTTGGGTTGGTTTCCTCATTTTGGCTAATATACATGATGCTGCTATGAACATTCATAGGCAAGGTTTTGGTGGACATTCCCAACCAGCAGTGTGTGGATGTTTCCAATTTCTCCACATAATAACAAGTTGCTAACACTTGTTATTATCTGTTTTGTATGATAGCCATCGTAGTGGGTATGAAGTGGTATCTTGTTATTTTGATTTGTATTTTCCTAATGACTAAAGATGATTGAGCACCTTTTCATGTTATTAGCTACTTATATATCTTCTTTGGAGAAATGTCTATTTAAATCTTTTGCCCATATTTTTTAAAAAAAAGATTTTATTATCTTCAGAGAGAAGGGCAAGGAGGAGGAAGAAAGGGAGAGAGACATCAATGTATGGTTACCTTTCACCTGCCTCCAGCTATGGACCTGGCTGGAGACCTGGCTTGCAACCTGGTTATGTGCCCTGGCTGGGAATTGAACCAGTGACCTTTGGGTTCACAGGCTGATGCCAATCCACTGTGCAACCAGCCAAGGCCTTTTGCCCATTTTTAATTTGGGGGTATTGTCTTTTTATTATTGAGTTGGAGGAGTTCTTTATATATTGTGTGTACACATTTCCCCTCAGGTCTGTGATTTGTAAATATTTCTCCCATTCCATGGTTGGCTTTTCATGTTTTTTTATGGTACCATTTGCAGAGCAAAAATTCTAAGCTTATAATTTAAAGGTCCTTGACTAGAAGCCATTAGAGATACCAGTTTTTAAAAATTAAATATGCAAAAAAAAAAAAAAATAAAAAAAAAATAAAAATTAAATATGCAAGAGCTTAAAGGAGATATTTTTTTTGACTTGACAGTTCTCTGGTGTCAGATTGAGTTTGGTAGTGTGCATGATTCATCTTTTGAATACCTTTTTTCAGCACTCATCACCTTTTATTCTCTCAACAGCTATGCATCTTTTAACACAGTGGTATCTGCCTTCTGATGGTTCTTGTTCTTTTGGCAGGTCTGGACAAAGACTGTCGCCTAACCGAGCCACTTGGCATGAGGATAGCGGAATTTCCACTGAATCCCATGTTTGCAAAAATGTTGCTTGAATCAGGTGGGTGGAGACCGCAGTTCTCATTGCTTTTATTTTGACTGTCAGAGGAGTTATTTCCCTGCATTCTCTGTGCCCTGGGGAGGAGGGTATGATATATTTAGAGTTGTGAAGGAGCTGTCGTTCAAAGCTGTTGGGTTTGGGGCATGCTGCTAACTTGGGATTCCATGTCGCTCATCATTAATTCAGTAAATGCTTCTGTTTGTTCTCATGGGCCTAGCCCTAGCACCTCCAGAGCTTTCTTTTTAAACAGGGAAGTTTTTGTTACTGCGGTAAAAAAATACGTAACAGAATTGATCATTTTAACCATTTTTTAAAATGTATAGTTCTGTAGGGCATGAAGTGCATTCACTTAATTGTTGTCCCATCACTGCTATTCATCTCCTGAACCCTTTCATCTTTCCAAACTGAAACTCTGTACCTGGTAAACACTCACACCCGATTTGCCCCTCCCTTCCAGCCTCTGCACCCACCGTTCTACTTTCTGTCTCTGAAGTTGGCTCTTCTAGGACCCTCATATAAGTAGAATCCTACGTTCGTTCTTGTGTGGCTGGCTTGTTTCACTTGGCATAGCGTCTGCAGGGCTCATCCATATTGGGGCACTTTGCCGAAATGCCCCTCCTGTTTCAGGCAGAGCAACATTCCATTGTACGTATAGGTCACACTTTGTTCATTCGTTCACTCCTCGGTTCGTGAACACGTATCGATGGTGAATAATGCTGTTCAAGTCCCCGATTTCACAGTGGTTCCATCATTTTGTATTCCTACCACCAATGCACAAGGGTCCTGACTTCTCTAACACCCTCAAATTTCTGTGAGGATATGGGTTAAGGGAGCAGAGTATGACCTGAAGATTTTCCTACACATAGAAATCAAAATCATTTTAGACAAGATCATTTTTATTACCCCAGGGGAGTGAATAATAATTGATTTCTTGCTCTTCTGTAACCTTTCTATTCACTGGCCATCTCCAGAGCTATAGTCAGACTGAGCACGGGGAAAGAGAGCTGTGGTTGGGACTTGGAACAACCAGATGACTGTAGGCGTCTAGGGTTCTAGCCTGGGGTGGAGAGTACGTCGCTCATGAGGCAGGGAGCCCTGGGTGGTGCGATGCGCAGTTGCTCTCACCACGTAGTGTCCTGGAGGGCTAGGCGTTGCACACTCTGGTCCAGGCACTGGCCACAGCAGCAGCCTGCAGAGCGCTTCCTGGGTCTGGTTTGCCAGGAGCACTGAGCCCTGCTGACAGACAGGCCACCTCAGAGAAGGGTCCAGGAGCAGAGAAATAGAAGGGACACAGCCCCACATAGTTCCTGCCCCCTTTCCCTCTCGGGCTTTCTGCCAGGCTTCTAGGTGTCCACGTAAGAGAGTCCGGAGCCCGGGTGGAGCAGGCGTGCCCTCAATGATGGGCCCAGTGTGGCCCCCGGGGGCTCACAGTGAGGGTCTCTCGGCGGTGGGGCTGCAGAGTGGGCCAGCAGCCACTCTTGCGGAGCCCTTCAGCGCCTCCAGTCATCAGGGCCATGCGGGGCCGTTCCACTGGGCAGGGGGAAGCGTGTGTACTGTAAGCCAAAAACCAAGCTATACGCAGGTGTATCGCCTTAGTTTTCAGTCTGGTACAAGGAAAACATCGGAAATGTCTTTCACTTCTCATTGACACATTGCATGTTTATGAACCACACTCTTGGTTTTACAGGAAACTTTGGCTGTTCTCAGGAAATTCTCAGCATTGCAGCCATGATGCAGATCCAGAATATCTTTGTGGTCCCCTCGAACCAGAAGTCTCAGGCAGTAAGTCCTGCTTTCTGGCCGAGCTGTTCGTACTTGTCTCTTTCACTGCGCGTGTTCTTGTAGAGCCACTAGGGACTGCTGACGACCGAGCGGCGCACATGCCAGCTGGCGTTTGCGTGTTGGCCGAGTGCCTCCCCTTGCGCCAGACTTCCTGAGCTTTGTTTCATTTCATTTTCACCAGGGGCTGGGATGGAGGTGGGTGCCACTATAGTCTTTTTTAGAGATGGAAGCACGGGAAGTCAGGTGACTCACTCACGGTTGCACAGCTGTGGCGGAGTTGCCTTTCACAGTCCAGAGTCCCAAATCTTAACCTTTTCTCGTCCTTTAGGCTGCTCGGGGAACAGCTGAGAGGGCCCATTACTGATGTAAGGGGTCAGTGGCCGGCGCCGTAGGCTGACTCTGGTAGCGCTGGAACCAAGCCAAGGAGGTGGCAAGGCCCTGCCTGAGGCCCAGGCACCAGTGGCGAGCAGAATGAATGTCGGAAAGACCGAAGGGAAAGTTAGGGGACTGCAGAGCACGGCGAGATGGGGCTTACTGAGGGGGCAGGGCAGTAGTGAGGTCAGAGTTGTTGCCCCTGGGGTCGGAGCAGGGGCCTGAGGCACTGAGTCCGGCTTCGGATGTGTAGTGGGGCAGAGAGCCATTCTCAGGGGTCCCTGTCATCTTCCCTGACAGATGTGTGTCACAGATTGCCAAGTTTCCCGCTCCGTGCCCTGGTGGTTAGGTCTCCTCTCTCCATTTTCTGTTTGTTTGCCCCTCCGGTAGCCTTTTTTATTTTTATTATTTATTTTTAAAATATTGTATTTATTATTTTTAGAGAGAGGGGAAGGAGGGAGGCAGAGAGGGAGAGAAGCATCAATGTCTGGTTGCCTTTCACCTGCCTCCAGCTACAGGCCTGGCTGGATACCTAGCTTACAACCTGGTTATGTGCCCTGGCTGGGAATTGAACCAGGGACCTTTGGGTTAGTAGGCTGGCACCTTACCCACTGAGCCACCAGCCAGGGCTTCTTTTAGCCCTTTAAACAACCTACCTCAGGATAAGCAAACTCATTTTCAAGATGAAGAAACTGAAATGCTCCAGTGATCTAAAATTGCAACATATCCCCTCACCCCTTTCCATTCCTGTCCCCTGCTTTATTTTTTCCCCAGCACTTTTTTTTTTTTTTTTTTTAAGATTTTATTTCATTATTTTTAGAAAGAGGGGAAGGGAGAGAGGCAGAGAGGGAGAGAGACATCAATGTATGGTTGCGTTTCACCTGCCTCCAGCCACAGACCTGACTGGAGACCTGGTTTGCAACCTGGTTATGTTGCCCTGGCTGGGGAATCGAACCTGCAACCTTTGGGTTCGCAGGCCGGCACCTTATCCACTGTGCTACCAGCCAGGGCTCCCAGCACTTCTTGACACCTAGTCTACTACATATTTTGCTTATTTATTTTGTTTATTGTATTTCTTCCACTACTGTTCTATTCACTATTATACCCCAATTTCATAGAACATTGCCTAGCCTATAGAAGGGGCTCCGTAAATATCTGCTATTGAATGAATGGAAGGAAGAAGGAAGATTAATTATGTAGTATTTGGTGCAGGGAGAAAATTCTGAAGTTAAGAAGTATATGTGTGTTCTTGTACTCATATTGTTGGACATGCCGCTCCTTGAATCCAGGGAGCAGATGGCATTGCCCAGGGTGTTACAGGGAGAACAACGTAGGGATGGGGTCAGTGGTGGCCGAGGAACAGAGGATGCCTGCCATGCGCCAGACAGGTAGCCCCCTGCCCTCCTGGAGCTTTCAGTCCGCTGGGGGCTGGGAGGAGCTCTGCATAGAGCTTGACTGGATAGAGGAGGACGGAGGCAGAATAGAACTTTTGTCTAACAACTGTGCCAGGGACTTGATAGTGGATTATTTTAATCCCACAGTAACCTTGATAGATAGGCTTCATATCCCGATTTTACAGATAAGGAGATTAAAGCCAAGCAAGCTTAAGTAACCAGTCTGAGGTCTTTCAGGAAATGGCAGAGTTAGAATGGTGTAAAGCACGTCTTGCTGGCTCTACAAGCTATGAGCTGTTCATTGTATAGTGTTACCTCCCAGCAGATACCCACAGGAGTCAGCTTCTAAGTGTTGCTTTTTTCTTTCCAGGTTCGCATGCACCGAAAATTTGCTGTGGAGGAAGGCGATCATCTCACTATGCTCAATGTGTATGAAGCATTTATCAAAGTAAGCACAGCTCCCACTTGAAAGGTCTCCTCTGTACACTCTGGGAGCAAGGATCCCAGAAGTTCAGTTCATAAAGGAATGGCCAAGAGATCTCTGTGTTTTCCTGTTAAGATATTGCCAATATTTCTTTCTTTCTTTTCAAAAAATTTTATTAACTTTTAGAGAGAGGAGAAGGGAGGGAGAAACAGAGGGAGAGAAACATCAATGTGCAAGAGAAACATTGATTAGTTGGTTGCCTCTTGCATACCTCCAACAGGGACCTGGCCCATGACCCAGGCATGTGCTCTGACGAGGAATCAAACTTGTGACCTTTTGGTTTGTGGGATGATGCCCAATCACTGAGCCACACCAGTCAGAGTTATTGCCAGGATTTCTAACCCATGGGTTGGCCCCCTGCCTGAGGTTGTGGTGCTGTACTGCCTGGAAGAACCAGGAATTGTTTCTGGCTTTTTCCAGCGTAGAGGTGCGGTGCTTGCAGCAGGACGCTGACCCAGCCCCACCCAGGGTTGCTAGATAGTGCTGTGGGACATTTGAGTAGGACGTTCTGTCACATTTTCTGCAAATCGGTGAGGCTGAGAGTAATTTGGAGGCTTTGGTTGACTGTTCAGAGCTGTTTGTGTAAGTTTGAGACCTTATGTAGTGACCACTCTGCCAGAAGCAGACAAGCTATGAGGATATGTATTCATGTACACTGCCTACATGTAGCCACAGGTGATGTTAATTTGTATTGCTCTTAGTATTCTGTAAAACTACGAACAAATTACACAGCCTAAAGTTCTCACTAAAAAATTGCTAAAAAGGAGCACAGTGAATAAGGCACCAACCTGTGAACCTAAAGGTTGCTGGTTGAACCCCCAGCCAGGGCACATAACCAGGTTGCAAGCCAGGTCTCCAGCCAGGTCCGTAGCTGGAGGCAGGTGAAAGGCAACCATACATTGATGTCTTTCTCCCTCTCTGCCTCTCTCCCTTCCCCTTTCTCTAAAAGTAATAATAAACAAAGTCTTTTTTAAAAATTGCTAAAAAGAGATCTAAAGAGATAAAGACAATGAAAACAGAAACTTGTATAAAGGAGAGGCTGTAAGAGGGACACGAGGTATTTCAGATTTTCAGTATCTTGTATTCATTTTTTTAAATACTTTTTTAGAAGAGGAGAAATACTTTTTGTTCACCATAGATCTGGATGGAGATTATTCAGTCAATGAACAATTTTCAGAAAAACCCGATCTCTTACTGAGATTATTAATTATGAATGAAATCAGTGGAGAATCATTTGTATGGGCATGGTGTATCATATCCAACCTACATTGCATTATGTTGTGGTTACCTTCTATAGAAGTGCTCTGTGATTTACATTTTCTTATTTAAACATTTTCCTGCCTGGGTTAGACTAATTTCCAAGGTACATCCCCATAGCAGTACCTAATTTAAGACGTAATGATCACACTGAAAAATGTAGAACGAAGTGAAATAGTGTTGATAAAGAAAACCGTAGGTTGGGGATAAATATAGTAATTTGGACATTATTTCTAAATTGGCGAGTGTCCTATTGTTTGCCTGGAGTCAAATAAAGTTATCATCTCAAGCCTGCCAAGGAAGGAAAGCTTATTTACAAAGAACCACAGGTAAGTGACTCTGTTTGGGAGTTTGCCACATGTAGGGAGGCATCTAAGATTGTCACTAAGATCCACAGCTCGGCTTGGTTCAAGTCTCTTTGCCCTTTAGGCAGTGAAATCAAAGAGCAGCCAGATGGGGAGCCTGCCAGCCCCTCTCTCGGCACCTGGGTAGAGAGACGGGCCAAGAACGGCTAGTTACCATCTGAAGATCTTGCCTCACTGAGCAAGAGTGAAAAAACAGAAAGGGAAAATCATGATGTAGTCAAGGAGCTGTCTGTGTTTTCCTCCCTCCCTCTGGCTGCCTGCTGTTCAGCACAATAAGAACTCTCAGTGGTGTCAGGAGCACTTCCTGAATTACAAGGGTCTTGTCAGAGCTGCGACAGTAAGAGAACAATTGAAAAAGCTTCTTGTCAAGTTTCAAGTGCCCAAGAAATCGAGTGAAGGTAAGAATCATCTGCTGCTGCTGGTGAGCCTCATACTGGGGTGTGAGGCGAGGCAGAGAGTGGGTGTACTCTGTGTCTGTATCAATGACTAGCTAGTGTGAAAAGAGCATATTTTTCTCCAACAAGGTTCATTTTTATGTCCCAGGGCTGTTCTTGCTAAAACATTTTTATAAGCCCTGACAACACTAAGAATCGTTAACCTTTAGACCATTGAACGTTAGATAGTTAATTTTCCCATATAGGCTTTGTAAGAAAAATTAGTTTTAAGTGGAAGGTAGTTATGGCTATTATGTATAAATTACATTTTACTTTCCAGTACAAATATGATTAAAGCAAGAGCTGTGTATTTAGCCTGGGCCGTCATCAAGGTGAGACAGAAATGCTATGTAAGATGAAGTCTCTGGCCTCTAGCAGCAACAGAAGACACACTAGATTACACTGTGATAGGGATTCTGTGATTATTCTCTCAATCTCCCACTCTGTGAGGTGTAGGTCGTGGTACCTGTGTCTTACAGATGAGTGTCAAAGTGCTAGGGAGAAGGTAGGTTCGGGACAACACAACTGTTAGAGCAGAGCAGGGCCCGTGTGGCCCAGAACATACGCTTTTGAGGAGGTGACACCGTTACTCGTTCACCAAGCAGTTGTCTTCTAAACCCCTGCAGCGTGCCAGGTGCGGGGCAAGCGTGCGCTCAGCACCCCTGTACGTGCCTACGATAGGTCAGGCGGTGTTGTAGTGTTTTCCTGTGTTAATTCCTTTAATGCTCACCATAATCTAGTGAAATATCCAGTTGCTATCCCCGTTTTAGAAATGAAAAAAATGAGGCCAAGAGGCAGTGAGTGCCTTGCTGAAGGCCACAGTGAGTGTGTGGTAGAATCACAACTTGAGCCCAGACACTTTGACGTCAGAGTCTTGTTTGGCTTTTCTACTAAGAACAAGTGCTTGCAAGATTCTCACTCCCAGGAAGCAGTGCGAGGGAAGGGAGAGGTCCACACAGACAGACAGACTGCTGCAGTGTAGTTACCAGCTCTGAGGACGCACAAGAGTAGACACCAGTGACTGGTGGACAGCAGCGGCAGATGAGATGTAGTAGGAGTGCAGGGAAGGTGTCCCGGGTTGGAGCTGGCTGGGAGGTCTCACGGCAGGCCTCGAGTGGCGGCGGGAGTCCGGCTGAGCAAACGATTGACCTAGAAAATAGTAGCAAAGGGCACGCTAGGCAGGAAGGACTCTGGAGACAGGTGCTTGGCGTGAGGAGCATATTAGGCGCTCAGAGAGTATTGATTAGTGAAGAAGCTCATGAGAGGGAAGAGTTGAAACCTGGGTGACTGGATAAAGCTGGTGTCATTGCTACAAACAGAAAGGTTACAGGGCAGCAGTTGGGGGAGAAACTGATGATGATGTCATCACCTAGCAGAGTGATGACGGTCTTCTAGACCTGTGCCTCTTCACCAGTTTTTTATTTTCAACCCTTGCCCAGGAGAAAAGCTACATTAAATTCTTCCTAACGAAAGACATTAAATACTAGGAAATACGATTTTGTAAGGTAGGGTGCACTTTGGAGGGCCTCAGTCCTGTATCTAAGATTTCCTCCCACCTTGCTCCCCAAGAATCAGCTTTCACCCCTTTTGTTCTACATGGACATTTCTCACAGGCCATTGGAAAGAAAGGACTCAGTCTTGGGTCAGATTGTGGTTAGAGATGTAATTTGAGATTCATCAACTCCATGCCAAAAGGAAATACAGAGTAATCAAGTAATTTTGTGATAGAAGAAGGGCTTTTTTGCCGAAACATTGCTGGTAAGAATGCAGTGAGACTGACCTTCTCATGTATTGTTGGTGGTTTCCTCAATTTTACCAGCTTTTGGGAACTGACTTACCAACAAACTATATTTCATTGAATCTAAAACACCATTAGGAATAAGACATGCCGTTATTTTAGATACCAGTAAGAAAGAACAATAAAACCTGCCAATTATGATTATAAAATGCTACCCTGATTTCAGTTAAAGTGTAAAAAAGGAGTGAGTCTCAGATTTGATGAAATATAGTTTGATATAGCCATATAAATGACACTATTTGTTTGCACCCTAATTTGGAATATATCCTGGGGGAGTCATCTAATAAATGGGAAGTCGTTTTCCCTGGAAGATGTTGACTCTCGAAATATAGACAGCAATTAAAATGGAACGTTTGGAAATGTTGAAGAATTACATACTGTAGCTTATAACCACAGAAATAATGTAGTGTTGGTGTCCCACGTTGTGTCTAATGAAGGGAACTCACTCCCACAAGATGTTCTTTTAGCAAGGAGTTGCTAGGTCATGGGCCAGGTAGCAGAGTGCTCTCCTAGGTCCTGGTGGCCCACGAGGGTAGGGGTTGCGAGTTAAAGGACCAGCCCAGCATGCTTCCCTCAGCAGCTGTTGGTGGGGGGCAGGGACTTCTGTAGGTGGTGCCGGAGACAGTTGCAAGGCCTGAGCGCCCAGAACCAACCGCAGGCCAGGGTCTCACCCGTCGTTCTGTTGGCTGCCTTGTGTAGGTGATCCAGATCCGGTCCTGAGGTGCATCATTTCGGGATTCTTTGCAAACGCAGCCAGGTTTCATTCTACTGGAGCTTACAGGTAACGTGATACTTGAAGTCATTTATTAAAGGACAGATCTTAAAAATGATCCAAACTGCATAGAAAGCTGACGTGCAGGGAAAGAAAGGAAAGATAACTTGAAGAGTTTTTCCTTATTTATATCATGCCTCTACCTAAAGATGTGTTGAGTTTAGCTGTATAGCTTTAAGCAAAATGTCTTTTAACTTTACGGAAATGATTCTCAAATACGCAAGCCACCCACATGTTGTATGTAGAAGGAGGACAGTTGACGAGTCAGGAGGCTGGTAATGCTGCCATTCTGATACTAGAATAACAGGACTAGAAGGAACCATTCAAGATGATCTTCTTGAGAGAAGCGACTTGAGTCATTGGGCAGCTCGGACGTTTTTAGAGAACTGTGGGATGGAAGCCATCGCCTGCCCTGATCTAGTTGGGCCACATTCGGTGCTTCTTCATGGGCTCGACCTGCCCATACAGACGACAGCCTGTTTCATTTCCTGGGTGTCACTGATGGCGGATGCCCTCCTCACAGCCTCAATACGTTAAAAGCTAGTAAAAGCAAATACGCAGCTTACTTTCTTTACTCCAAACTAAGTCATTCCAGTTCTTCGAATTCTTCCTTCTAGCCTGTCAGCTCACTTTAGTCTTCGAACCTCGCTGTAGCCCGTTTAAAGTGCGGCGATCCTAATGATCTGCGACTTAATTAGGGAGCAGTCAATTCTCCCCCAATCATCTTTGGATTTCCTCCACATAATGTCTTGTCATTAGCTTTTTGCCCTCAGCAGACATTACTGTCCTGTTCCTTGAGGTCAGCTCTGATGTCCCAGACACGAAGCTTTGTTAACAAGTTCAGAGTCCTATTGAGGACTCCTTTTTGGGCAGCCAAGTCTCTGTCTAGTGTCTTAGTAGATGGAGCCATTGGTTTAGACCTAAGTATAGCACTTTACACTTAATCTCTAGTGTGTTCCATGTGTCACTCCTGGCCTGTCAGTATCATGGTTGTGTGGCCCATGACATGCGCTCCCCTCCCAACACTAGTTGTTCACGTTTGAGGCAACTCTGGGAGGGCCTGGGACCCTCTCCAGGGAGCACGTTACCTTCTTGTCACATTGATCGCCCCCCTCTCCTCAATGGAATGAATCAGCAATTTCTACCAGCATTTAAAAAGATTCTTTCTCCGGGATCCTCAACAAAAGTACAGGCTGCATACATAACAGGCTTCACAGTCAGTGAGCCCCTTTGAGACAAGAGTTCAGTATCCGTCAGCTCAGGACCCCAGGGTGCCAGGTTTACTGCGGTGCCGACATGAGCTCTGCCGTGGCACTTGGAGCGCTGCCCTGACGCTGGCCCCTGGGGCCCACACACCCCAGGCTCTAGTTCTGGGCCGGGCAGTGCCATCCTAATCTATAAGGGTGCTCTTGTGACCTGCTCTTACTGGCGGTTCCGGACTTGGTGAACTTGAGTCAAATCTGAGCTGGAATTTGAAATGTTATCTCAGAGAAATGGACACGTCAGTAATGAGCTTTCTTTTTCCCCCTATTACTTCCCCCATAGTCTTTATTTAGTATCTTACATTGTTTAATAGAAGTAATAATTTATATTATTTCTGTTCCCAAGGGAATTATTTTGAAAGAGAATCTACAGAAGATAAACATAAAGATTGGCAGGGCAACATATTTCTGAATTCTTCTCTAAATGTTTACAAGTTGTTTTCCTTTTGTTCCCTCGTTTGCATGATTTACTGACTCCCGTGAGGTGGCAGTGAGTTGGGAACCCATGAAGAGCACATGAGAAGATGGGGAGAATAGTTTTATTCCTGAGAAGTATCATTTGTATGCATTTTTTATAGTATTAAACACGTCTCTGGGAAGGTCTTGCTATAAGTATTTGAAATCTACTTCAGATATAATTCTTTTGTCTTACAAGGACTATCCGTGATGATCATGAACTCCATATCCACCCTGCGTCAGTCCTGTATGCAGAGAAGCCGCCTCGCTGGTAAGCCCCCCTCCTGCTCAGCCTTGTAGCTGTGTTGAAGCAGAGGCCTAGTTCTTGGTCGTGTCAGAGGCAGGGTCCCTATTGCCTGGCAGAGTGCCTGGAACAGGCACCCAGGTCATAGTTGTTGACTTTGTTACACTCAGTTGTTTATAGAAGTTCTGCTCTATCAGAGATCTCCTAAAGCAAATGGTGATGATCCTCTCCTCACTCATCCATTCAGCAAACATCCCATTTTGCCCTTGGACTGGGTACTTAACCTTGCTCTGGGCACAGCTATGTGGAGATGAAGTCAGGTCCCAGATAAACTCATAGTTTGGATGGAGAGACAGACGCCAAAAGATTCCCGTATGTTAGGAGAAAGGCTTTGATACAGCAGTGTATGAAGGGCTGTGTTGGCACCTCTAGTGCAAAGGAGAGCCAGGGATGGCTGAGATGTTCCGGAAATCACACAGGACTTCGAGTCTTCCCTGTGGATGGACACACTTGTCCACCATGCGGGCCTTGAGGCTCAGGTGAGCGACACCAGTACATGTGGTTAGTGTAGTACCTGGCCCACGGAAGAGATTCCTGTTGGAGGTGAAGGGAAGACACTCATCATCTCTAATTGTTGTGAGTCGTGACTCTCATCGCAAGATGCAGGAAATAAACTCATGTTTCTTTCTTGTTTCAGGGTTATTTACAACGAAGTTATACAAACCTCCAAGTATTATATGAGAGATGTGACTGCTATTGAATCTGCTTGGCTGTTGGAGCTGGCTCCACACTTCTACCAACAAGGAACGGTAGGCACGGCAGAGTCTGCCCTTAAACCTGCCTGTTTGTTTTTTTTTTTTTGAGAATTTATTCATTATTTTTATAGGGAAGGGTAGGGAGAGAGGCAGAGAGGGAGAGAAGCATCAATGTATGGTTGCCTTTCACCTGCCTCTAGATACAGACCTGGCTGGAGACCTGGCCTGCAATCTGGTTATGTGCCCTGGCTGGGAATCGAACCAGCAACCTTTGGGTTCGCAGGCTGGCGCCTATCCACTGAGCTACCAGCCGGGGCCCTGTTTGTATTTTTAAATACACACTTACTCTCCAGTTCAGTGGCTGTCAGATCTGAGCCTATCAAATGATGACAGTGGGGAAAGCTCTGGTCCAGCGGCCAAGAACTTGCACGGAGCCTTTGGGAGGGTTTGTATGCTTTATTGCAGCGGCAGGATGACAACAGCAGGCGTTTCTACACCCACTGTCCTGCTGCAGCAGCTGTTGGGAGCTGGAGAATGCTGGCGTTTCCACGCATGGTTTTCCCATTCTCTTGCAACAGTGCGCAGAGCTTACAGCAAGGGCAGTCTTATATCCACATTGGGACAAAGGACGCTCTATGCCAGAGGGTTACATAGTGGGTGACATCAGCCTGCTGGGAGTCGCTAAGTTGGTTACCCCCAGAGCCCAGTATTCCTGAGGTTCTGGAGATAAGATTGACTCTAAGGCACAGCCATATACAGACAGGGGACTTTCTTCCCCTGACAGTGGCCTTAGGGAGACCTGGCCATTATCATGTCCCCAAACCCTTCTGGGTAAAAGGTCTATACCATTCACTTAAGCGAAGCACATTAAAAAGTAACACAGACAAAGAAAATGTATCTTCAGCTCATTCTTTCATTCTCTGCTCTTCTAAACTATTAAAAACTTATCACACTATGCATCACATTCACAAGGAGTAGCACAAATATTCTCCGATGAGGACTGCCTTGAAAGACCATAAAGAGTCATGTCAGCATAGGCTCGGGATAGTTTGAGCCCAGTGGTGGGTGATGCTGAGCACCAGCATTTCTGTGTGTGTATTTCTTCTGTGGCAGGCCACCTGGAGGATGAGGTTGGTGAGCTATGCAGAGCCAGGTCATAGTTTATGGTTTTCATTTTTATAGAAAAAAAGGAAAGAAAAAGAAATGACCCATTTATTGTTACCTGCCCCCCCAAAAAAGTCAAATTTTTCTAGCAAGTTTTTCAATTGAGAGGTAGTTATATTGGAAGGCTGGCATGAAGACAGATAAATCATAGCTCACAAACTTTCTGACTAACTAGAAGCTAAAGACTTGTTCTGTTCCTCATTGTGTTTTTAATTGATGTGTTCAGTCCAATTATTTTCAATGAATTGTCGATATGGTTAGGTTTAAGTCTACCATCTTGCTATTAATTTCCCGTTTGTCCAGTTTACTCTGTTCCTTTTTTTAACTGATTAATTTGAATTAATCAGATTATTTCAGTGCTCCATATTTTCTTTCCTAATGGCTTTTTATATTTCTTGGTTTTGTGGTTGCTCCAGGGATTATATATGCATCCTTAACTCATCACAGTAAACCTTGAAACTCGGTATTCCACTAGTTAGCTTATAATGTAAGAAACTTCCCCCATCCCATTCCTTATGCTGTAGTTATCAGGTATTTTATTTCTATGTATGTTATTTCTGTATATGGCTTATTTCTCTATGTGTTGTCATATATATATATTTTCTACGCACATTTTATCTTTAAGTGTCATATTTTATTTCTACATGTATTTTATTTCCATAATACAGTGTTATTATTTTTGTCTTAAACAACTGTCTTTTAAAGAAATAAGAAAAAGAAAGTATTTTATATTTCCCACATATCTTATTTCTGTCACCTCTATTCATTTGCATAGATCCAAGTTTTGGTCTGGTATCTTCTTCTTAAAGAACTGCTTCTAATACACTTTTTAGTACGTGTCTTCTCGTGAAATATTCCGTTGGCATTTATCTGAAAATCTTTATTTCATCTTTATTTTTTTAATATATATTTTTATGTATATAGATAGTGAAGTTGAAGGCTTTTGTTTTTTCTTTTTTCATTTAGCACTTTAAAGAATTGCTATCTGTTTTGAATTGTTTCTGTGAAAAGCCAGTCATTTTTATTGTTTCTCCTCTGTGGAATGTATTTCTTTTCACTTGTTGCTGCTTTTAAGTTTTTTTTCCTTTATCTTTGTATTTTAAGCAGGTTGACCTGTCATGTGCTTCTCTTTGTGATTTTCCTTCTTGAAGTTCATTGAGCTAATTGGATCTGTGGGCCAATGCTTTTTGTTTTTTTTAAAGATTTTTATTTATTTTTAGAGAGAGGGGAAGAGAGAGAGGCAAGAGAGGAAGAGAGACATCAATGTATGGTTGCCTTTCACCTGCCTCCAGCTACAGACCTGGCTGGAGACCTTGCTTACAACCTAGTCATGTGCTCTGGCTGGGGAATTGAACCAGCGACCTTTGGGGTCATGGGCTAGCGCATTATGCCACCAGCCAGGGCCTATGTTTCTTTTTATTACATTTGAGAAATTTGAGATTATTATTCCTTAAAATAGATTTTCTGCTGCAATATCTCTGTGCCAAGGTTCTGAAATTCCAATTTATATATATTTTAGAGCACTTGATACTGTTCTATATGTTATGGAGACTCTTATCTGGTGTTTTTTTTTTTTTTTTTTTTTTTTTTTTTTTTTTTTTTTTTTTTTTTTTTTTTTTTTTTTTTTTTTTTTTTTTTTTTTTTTTTTTTTTTTTTTTTTTTTTTTTTTTTTTTTTTTTTTTTTTTTTTTTTTTTTTTTTTTTTTTTTTTTTTTTTTTTTTTTTTTTTTTTTTTTTTTTTTAAAGATTTTATTTATTATTTCCAGAGAGTGGGGAAGGAAGAGAGGCAGAGAGGGAGAGAAACATCAATGTATGGTTGCCTTTCACCTGCCTCCAGCTACAGAGCTGGCTGGAGACCTGGCTTGCAACCTGATTATGTGCCCTGGCTGGGAACCGAACCGGCAACCTTTGGGTTTGCAGGCCGGCACCTTATCCACTATGCCACCAGCCAGGATGTCCATCTTTTTAAAAAAATCTTTTAACATATTTATACAGGGGTGGGCAGAAGTAGGTTTATAGTTGTGAGTACATGAAACACAGTTTATTATTACTTATTAATTATTGTATTATTGTGTGACTATTAATTTTTATACAAACAACTGTAAACTTCTTCTGCTTACCTCATATTAAGTTGTTTTAAGAGCTCGTCTACTAATTGAATAGATCAGGCATTTTCTGGTTTATTTCATCTTTTGATAGCTTTTCCTTCTTGTTATTGGTCTCATTTTCCTGTTTCTTTTGTCTAATAAGTTGTTTATGCTGGATAATATAAATGCTATGTTATGGAGAGTTTGGACTTTGTTGCCTTTTTTTTTTTTTTTTTTTTAATTAATTTTATTTATTATTCTTAGAGGGGAAAGAAGAAAGGCAGAGAGGGAGAGACATCAATGTATGGTTGCCTTTCACCTGCCTCCAGTTACAGACCTGACTGGAGACCTGGTTATGTGCCCTGGCTGGGAACTGAACCAGTGATCTTTGGGTTTGCAGGCTGGTGCCTTATCCACTGTGCCACCAGCCAGGGCTCAAAATTACAGTTTCTATAGGTCAAACCTACAAAGTTAAAAGCAAATAGCCCCAGGAGTGTGAAGAAAATGACAGTCATAAGTTTCTGCATTTGTCTTTTCTCTCCAAATGCTTGTTTTTTCAGCTCATCAGCTCTGTGATCACTGTGATTAGAGTTATTTTTAGACAGGCTGGGGACTTTAGGAATCACCTGGCACCCCAACTTTATTATGTAGGTGAGGGCCCTGAAATTCTCCAAGAACCTCAACCCCTCTTTAACTAAACAGCCCAGAGGTACTTCTACGACTGACTTGTTAGTCCAAAGTGAACTGGTTTCTCTGCAGACCTCCGGGGGCTTGTCCTTTGTTGAGCACAGTGAAGCCTGGTGACCACCCGGGCTCCCGGGCCATCCCCACTGTTCCTGGCAGCTCTGGTGACTTTCCCTTACCGTTATTTTTCAGTGTCATTCTTACCCTGTAGAGGCCTGAAATGGTCCAGAGTCAGCTGTTTCTGTTCAGAAATGAGCACCAAAAATGGTCGCACAGGCACGATGACATCACCCCCCATCCCCAGGCCAAGGCCGTGGGGTATTTAACTTTGGTTGTGGGGCTACATCAGGTAAAGGGAGAGAATTTAGAGAAATTCAACAAGACCAATGGCTGGGGAGAAAAATGGGTGACCTGTTCAGAGATGTGCCTTTCAGTCCTTAAGTTTTCTTCTACTGATTCTCAGAGATACCTTTGGAATCTGGGGAAACTCCTCTTCACCATGGCCTCTGTAAGACCCTGCACCAGTCCTTTTGTGGGCCGAGCCAGTTAGAAAGTCACAGCTCACCTAGACTCATGTCCTGTCCACTCAGGCATCTCTAGCATTGTGCTCTGGGGTGTGTTGAGTCTTGCCCTGCACCCTGCGTCCTTCCAGGGCCTGCAGCTCTCTGCTGTCCCTGGCCAAGCGGCGTGGGCACCAAGCAGCGAGGGCATGGCAGGCTGGCAGTGGGGTGGAAATTCCTTGGGTGAAGATCTCACTGTGGCAGGGCGATGTGCCTTGGGTGTCTCCTGGTTGTTCATGACTATTAAGGGAGTGTCAGGGGTACCTCAGTGGGTGAACAGAAGCCATTTACTCAAAACTTAGGTTTGTACACTCTGCCATAAATGCGTACGTTGGAATTTATGGCACTTTGGGCGAGACTGTTTATCCCCCTCCATCCTGCTATCTGGTTCCCATGATTATAGTGCTCTGCTTCCTTTGTGACTTATGCTGGTAGAGAGCGACATTTCTGAAAGAAAACCATGCCACTAGGCGGTATCCTGGTCCTTTGTGTCTTCCTTGCCTTTGAGGCGGCTGGGAAAAGATGTCTCTCCTCGTTTCCAGTCCTTGACCAGGAAGGGACTCATGGAAACTACGTGCTGTTCAGCCCGAGCCCAGTGCCCTGAGCCAGGAGTTTGGCTGCAGTGCTGCCTGTACCCGTGTGACCAGGTTGAGCCCCGGCCGGCTGGCCTTGCACTGCTGGGACTTCCTGCAGCCGGTTCCTCTGCCGGTCACGTGTGCGTTTCCCCTGCACACTCGTCCCTGAGGGGCCTGGCATTTACTGAGAGAGTGTAGACCAGATGGAAGATTTGATCTGGTCATTCACAAGATATGGAAATTGTCTTGAAGTCTGGTTTCTTTGTCTAACCAACGTAATTGTGATGTTTTCTCTTCTCGTGCAGCACCTGTCCCTAAAAGCCAAAAGGGCCAGGGTCCAGGACCAGTGAGCAGCCCGGGCTGCGGCTGCAGGGCTGCGTGGAGTCCTCTTCTCTGCTGCGGGCCGGCCCTGGCGACGCTGAGCTGGCCTGGGGAGCAGACCTCAGCTCTTGCGGAACCTCCAGCTGCTTTGACGGGGCACCGCCCATTCAGCGGCCCCTCCGTCCCGCTCCCCCTGCATCGGTGTTCCTCTCTGGGCTCCCGGAGGGGTGGTGCGTGGGTGGGCACCCTCGGCACTGCACCCAGCAGCGGGAGTTGGCGGGGCTTTGCCCTTGGTCAGCCGGCGCCTCGCTGGCCCAGCGTGCCGCTCCCAGCAGGCGCCCGTCCCGGCCTAGCGCAGCGGGCAGCAGCGGTGCAGAGGGCGAGCTCAGCGTCCTTGCTTTCCCTGGAGGGGCCGTGGCCGTGTTGCCCGGTGAGGCAGCTGCTAGGGGTGAGCGTATCCGCGAGGGCGAAGACCCTGCAAATGCTGCGGATTCCTACCAGAAGCACCGAGGGGCTCGTCTGGCGGCTCAGGGCTCCCAAGCCGAGGAGCTTCTGTTGCCCCTTTGCCTGGTGTCTGTGGGTGGACAGCGCGCGGGTTGGTGACCGCCAGAGAGGACCCGAGTGCCGGCTTTGTTGGCAGTGAGTTTCCCTGCTTCACAAGTGGGCGTAGCTTTCTCTGCACGAGTGGAGGTCATCAGCTCCACCCCACCGGGACCCCTGCAGCGGGAACTCACAGCAGCATAGAGGCGCTAAGCTTCTGTAGCTCAGGACCGCAACTGGGATGTTTGTTTCAGTTCGTGGGCCGCGTCCCTGCGAGCACACGGGGCAGCTGGGCCAGCAGGCACCGGCTCGCTCGCTGCCTCGGCGTCTCTGCTCTTTGCATCCCAGCCCGTGGCCTGCCCCGGTGTTGTTCCCCGTCTTGTTTCAACGGCGTTAATTTTAAAACCACGTAGCTTGAAAATTTATTTTTTTACTGGTCTTAGTTTGTACCTGCCACTTGGGCACCAAACGCATGTCATTTTTATTTCCATTTTATAAACGTGTTAATAATAGTGATAACTTGTTAATAATAGTAAACCTTTATACCTAAAGTAAACGTGTTCCCGCCCATCCTGGTTCTCGTGGTCCGTGTTTTAAGGTGAGCCACTCATCCTTCCTTGCGAGGACCTAACGAGTGCTAAGAAGCCTGATGCTGTGCCATTCAGCAGCTTTTGGGGTCACAAAAGACAAGGGAAGCCCCACAAGCAAGGCCACAGGACCAAGCGGCCTCAGGTCTTACTAGAGCCAACCGTGGGACACGGTTGAAATGAAGTCCCAGAGTCCCGCTGGTTCTGGGTGGGATCTTCCTGCGGAGGGGTCAGAAGCCCTCGGGGAGGCCTGAGTTTGGGGCTGGGCTGTCCTAATAAGCTGTTGGGGTGGAAGGAGGAAAAGGTGCAGGATCCCTTTGAATCCCTTTGAATCGCATTTTGGATTCAAAGTGAGAGACCACACAAACAGTTGGGGGGTTCAACCTGGGGGAGCACGGGGTTGCTGGCCACCTCTGCCTGGGGGTGTCCGATCCTGAGCATGGCCTGTCCCCCCTCTCTGAGTGCCGCCGTGCCCAGGGCAGCCCCGAGCACTGTGCTGCGCTGCAGTCCAGGGCGCATGGAGGGGACCCCTCACTGGCAGGGGCCTGTCACTGCACAATCAACCTTTAAGTGTGTCTGATGACCTGCCCCGCCCTGTCTGGGAGTGATGTCCTGGCCTGGCTGAGTCAGGTGGGACGACAGCCATCAGGCCTGCTGGCCTAGCAACGCACAAGACTTTATCCCCAGGTAGTTCCATGAGAGTGCGTCCCCTTGGGCTTGGCCTGGCTTTTCAAACTTGTTAGCAAAATTCTCACCACGTTGCCGTGTCTTCTTTCCGGTGCCCAGGAGGTGGAGGGCAGTCTGCGTGGGCAATGCGGCGGGAGCTGCGGGGTCCCTGAAGCCCAGAGACGGGAGCTTTCTGTGCTTGGGGCTCATGCCCTGCCGGCTCTTTCCCACAGCCCATCTCCCCACCCCTAGGGTTGGACAGCGCCATCACGGCGAGTCCCCTGGCCCAGCCGGTGCTCCTTTGGTCACTCAGTCAGCAGGTGGCGGGTGAGCACCTCTGCTGTGTACTGGGCACAGGAATAGGGCGGCTGTTTGACAGTGGGTGACCTGATGGAATGACCAGCACAGAGGAAGGGTGACAACCCTGGGTGGCAGAAATCGCAGAGGCCAGGGCAGCCTCCAAAGGATGCTTCCCAACAACATGACTTTCCTTGTGGATGTACAGATGGTGCTCTTGTTCTGCCCCATCTGTCCCCTCCAGCTGAGGGTTTCACTTTGGCTATGAACTTGGAGAGTGGCAGTTCCCCAGCCCTACGCGCCCTTCTCTTGTCCCGGCATCAGCACAGCCTGTGACCAGCGCTGCATTCACTTGGTGGCCTAGGTGCTGCCATTCTGTTCACTTTGCAGGACTCAGTGCTGGTGGCGTCTGGTCAGTCATTTCAAGAGGCTGAGCGGTGTGGGGCACAAGGCTGAAGCACCTGGTCTGGGTGACCAAGAGACCCATTCGGGAACTACTAGACCGAACCCCTGGGAGTGGGGCTGGGATTCTGCCGCTTGCGGTTTCCAGCCCATGTGATGCTAATGGAGGGAACAGCCGGTAACGGAGACAAGACTTGAAGACGTGAGGACATCAGGCCCAGGGCGGAAGGTGAGCCAGCAGCTGGGAGGTTGGGAGCATCAGATTTGAGTGACAGTTCATAACATTGGATTTTGCACAGGTGGTTCCCTAACATGTGCCGAGATCACCCTGCAAGCCTGCTCTCTGTTCCCCCAAAGCACTGTGATTGGGTGATTGGAATGCCACTCTAAGCAGGCCCTGGCGGTGGGCACCAAACATCGGAGCCCCGGGGAGATGGATTGTCTTGCTGGGCACCCGCATTTCATGGGAACGGAGCAGCTGGGGGCTCCCCGCCTTTTAGAACTGGAGGGATTCAGATTAGCGGGGCTCAGCCCCCCATAACCACTCACCGCACCTTTAGATGAGATCAGCTGTCTTCACGCTCCACGGACTCGTCTGGATTTTTCCTTGGCCTTCTAACCAACTTGTGCTGAAACAGGATGAGGGAACTCCGAGTCTTCTGTCATTTTCATTTCTCTTTTCTGTCCTTCAAACTGATAATAGTCGATTCAATCATTTCAGGCACAGCTGGCCACTTCAGCTGAGTAGCAGCCAGCCTGCATGGCAGATCTCCTGGGTCCTCTCGGCTGCTGGTGGCAGGATTCACCTCTCGTGAATCACGGAGACGGTGCCTGGCGCACTCCTGGGTGGTACTGAGCTAGTTCGAACAGGCTGTCTCCTCGCCTGCCCGAGATTCCCGATGCAGCATTTCTCCCTGGCCCTGGGGCCTCAGTCCCCACTTGTGGGTGCTGCCACAGGCCATGAGCAAGCTGGGGAGGTGGGGTGCTGGGAGGGAGTGGGGTGTGGTGGTGAGGGGCCCAGGATGATGCCCAGGCTGCTGCCGCAGGGCCAGGCTCCTCACTGGCCCCAGGCTGATGGGGTGAAACCTTACATAGTGCAAAGGTTGGCTCCTTCCTATCTCTGGCCTTCTGCATCTACACTCTCCCGCTTGCTCTCTGCCTTTATTTTCCGTCTATTCCCACTTGCTTTGTTTTCTGTTTTGAAGTACAGTTGGGTGTATGTAGTATCTGCTGTTACCGTGTTCACTCTTCGCTGTTCTTTATGTTTGTTTGTTTTCACTTGTGAGTATCCTTTATCCCTGCATTTTTATTTCTTTTGACTTCTGCATAATTCCCCCCTATGTTCTTCTTTTTTAAATCATGAAGTGGCTTCCTTTTTATACTATTTGAAAAGTACTTTTACCTTACCATTTAACTTCTTCATCTTTTTTACACTAGTTTTTAACTTTTATTTTGTACTTCTGGTACAAAAAGAATCTTGTATAGTTTTTATGGCTGTTCAGTAAATATTTACTTTCATTATTTTCATTTTCTCACCTTAATACTCTGATTTTAGATTCACCTTAACATTTACGTTCCATTTCATTTTACTTCTGTTACTCCCATTCTGTCACATCTTAGTATGCTTAATTTTGTTTTCATGGTTAGCCAAAAGCCTGACTACAGGTGTAGGAGCTGAGAGAAGACATTTAAAGTGGTTGAAACCAAGAAAGGGTTAACTGTCCAGAATATACAAGGAGCTCCTGCAAATCAACGATAAAAAGACAACTTCCGTAGAAACAAGTGGACAAAGGGAATGAACACCCTAAAGAAGCAGATCCCCGTAGCCTACAGAGCCTGTGAAGAGATGTTGAAACCCAATCATCAGAAAAACAGAAACAATTAGATATCACCAGATTAGCAAAAATTGCAAAGGTGGGTAATTTCAAGCGTTGGCAGAGATGTGGGGACCTTGGTGCATGGCTGGTGTGGCCATCCTGAAAAGCCACCTGGCACAACACATCAAATGAAGCGTGTGCGTGACCCACTCTCCGGGAATTCCATGTGTGGGTAAATATTCCCAACGAATGTTCACGGTCCATAAGGCAATGTGTGTAAGATGCTCACCTGGTGTGATAGGAGGGCAGGGTGGAGTAATGTCCCCCATGGGGACAGTGGGCAGGGAAATGCTATGGATGACACCCTGGAATACTCCAGAGCAGTTTCAAGCCACAGACAACATCTAACATGGACCTTAAAAATAGCTTAGTGAAAAAGTAAGAAATAGAGATGCAACAGAGATTTACAGACAGTAAAAATACATGCACACACGAAACTACTACGTTGCAAAAAATGTGTACAAACCAAAAGATGTACGTTAGAAAGGGTTGCCTGGAAGGGGGAGGGGGAGAATGGGAGTGAGGATAAGAGCAAATTAAAAACAAAATGAAACAAGAGGAGATGGAAGAAGTTACCTCAGATGTTCATCTACAAGAGACCTGGATTATAGGACACGAATCCTTCCTTATTCAAGGTTTTAGACTGGTTTACCAGTTGCCCCTGGCTGGGGGGTGGTCATCGTGTCTGTGGGGCTGGCCACTGGCCACATTTCTGTATGTTGATCTCAGTGGGCCTGCTGCTGGTCTCCCAGCTCATGCCCCTGCAGGAGCCATTTAAATCCCGGGTGTGATGCTTTGATGAACAATGATGAAATGGCTTAATGCCCATTCATCACAGTGTATTTCTCCTCAGACACGGGTTCCCCTTGTGATGCCTCTGTTAACTAACACATTCTACAGACCCCACGGTGGAGTCGGCTTCCCCCAGCCAGCTGTCTGACAGCCTTGTGTGACCACCAAGGAGCAAGGGCATGCAGCCTGTGGCTCCTCTCAGCAGGGGCCGATGAACCCCCTGGAACAGCCCTCCCCAAATTTATGCCGGGGCCGACTGCTCCAGTAGAGGGCAGCTTGTGGGATTCCCCTGCGCACAGCTCGTCCTGATTTCCAATGCAGGAACCGGTAGGGCCAATGCCCTCATTGTCAGTCCTTCCCGCAGGTCGGCCTCCTTAGGGTGGAATTTACGCTGTCAACCCACAGGGACTGTTGTCTCTTTACTTCAGCTCACAGCACTGTGCTTCCGGGACTTCCTTGCCCTCAGCGCTGACCTGGACTATTAGGAGGCTAAAAAGAATAGGACGTGGCACGACTTGGAAAAATCCCTGGGTAACCTTTTATCATCCAAGGAGCCAATCAACTTCAGCTGTGTTTGCTGCCCCCTGGTGGCCTCCGCGAGTCTTCTTACTGCCCTGCTGTCCTGGGGAACCCTCTTAATTAGCACTCGGTTTTTCAAGAATTGACTCCGAGAGGGGAGAAGTCTGGGCCAGGTTAGTGAGACAGGTTAGTGCAGGTTGGCAGAGACCACTAGGGAACTCGTTAAATTTATGTCTCACTCTAAATTTTTCATTGCTTGCAGGAAGGACGTTAGAAATCCGTCTGGGTTGGGCTGCACACTCAGAAGGAGGGCAGATTCCAGGACAGTGGCCTGTCCCAGCAGTGATGGGGTCATGGAAACCCAGTGTGTAGGGACACAGGGCAGGTTTCTGTTCCCAGATCTATAAACCAAGGTCAGCTCTCCTGGACTGTGGCGGCACCTGGCCCAGTCCTGAGTGGGCCCGGGTGGAGTAAGATTTTTTTACATTTGATTTTTCCCCACCAATTAATCCGTTGTTCCAGCCAGAATTAGGACGAGGGCTCCCCACATCTGTAGCCTCCCCTGAATTGTGCCCAGAAAGAATTCTAACACTGGGGCCGAAAATAACTCTTGCAGGCCACACGGACACACACCTGTGACAAAACACCTGGGTGTATCCTGAGTGGTGGGGGCAGGAGCACTGGAATTGGAGCCAGGATACCCCATTTCAAAAACAGGAAAAAAACCCAAAAACTTTCATTGAAATATAATTTACATGTAATAAATGCACTCATTTTAATTGGATAGTTCAATGAGTTTTGACAAATATGCATACCACCAATGGCCACCAAGATCAATTTTAAAAATTGAGGAAAACACCCACAAAATCAAGTATAGGACATGCTCATCCGAAAGCTTGCCATGTTATCTTCCCCACCCGCCAGCCTCAGGCATCACTACTTCACTACGAAGTAGTTCTGTCTTTCCTAGAATGTCAGATAAACGGGATCCTTCAGAATACCCTCTTCTGTGCCTGGAGAAGCCCCAGTCCCAAGATTAGATAACTTTGTGACCCCTGGCAGGACACAACGTTCGTCTTCATCTCAGCTTTCTTATTTGTAAAATGAGGATGATAATCACAACAGTCACTCATTGGAGCGTGTGCCGGAGCTCCCCCAAGGCTCTGCTCTCAGCGAAAGTCACAGAAGGCCTCTGCTGGCCCTCCCTCCACCCCTATCCTAGCCTCCCCAGTGCCATGATTGACACTGCACCCCCTTCAAAGAGGACTCCTTTTATTTAAATGAGAGATTCGTAGACAGCCCAGGAAAGAACTGGACTCAATGACGAGGGTCCCCAAAATGGGCAGGGGGAACTGGGGCCTATGCTGAAGGGAAGGCTCTATGTCAGAGACATCCACAGAGGCCTGGCCTAAGGCCTCCCTGGCCTCGGGGGTGTGGACACAGGCTTCCTGGGGAAGAAGGTGGACAGGGCTGCTGGACACTCCAGGGCAGTGGTGGCATGAGGGACAGACCCACGTTTAGAACACACACATTTCCTCCAACTCACTCAGGAACAAACCCGATGGATGCCCCCAGGTCCTGCATTGTCAGGCACAGACTCAGTGACATTTGACACACCCAGATCACTCTCAGACCTGAGGACTGCGTGCTCGCGCACGCACACACACACACAGTCACACTCACCCCAACATTCAAGTATGTATCAATTGTCTTCTGTGTACCAGGCACTAGAGGTACAGTAGTGAATGCAACCAGGTCTCTGCTCCCTTGAAGCTCACATGGAAGACGATCCCATGTTTAGGCTGCACCCCAGAGATAGGACGGGTCCTGGGTGGGGCCCTGAGCACCATCCTGTCCTGCCAACCTGTTCCTCTGCTGACATGGCAGAGTGGCACTGTGCTCCTGTCTGCCGGCCCTGGGGAGGCAGCGACGCCCCAGATGGGGTCCCACCCTGCAGTGGGCTGAGGGGAAGAGGTGGTTTTGGTCCCTTGCTTCTGGCAGGGCAAACACGGAGGGGCAGGGGCAGTGTGAAGAACTCCCCCTGGTGGCCTTGTTATACCCGGGCCTAGCCTCCTCTCTGTAGGTACCTGGATTTTCAGTGAGAGGTAAACCAAAGCATATTTTTTAAAAGATTTTATTTTTAGAGAGAGGGGAAGGAAGAGAGAAAGAGGGAGAGAGACATCAACGTGTGGTTGCCTCTTCAGCCACCCCAACTCTCCAGACCCAAATCTCCCAGACTCCAGCCTTTTGAATTACCCTCAGCTGAGACCCCCAACATCCAGGGACAGAGAGACAAGCCATCCGCACCTGCCCTGCCCAAATTCCTGACCCATAGAACCTGTAGGCATAATATAGGGAAGCCTCTGTGTCATCAAGTCTTGGGGCGCGTTCTTAGGCAGCCCTGCCTCTGGCGCACATCAGACTCCAGCCATGATGGACTTGGGCTTCGAAGCCTGGTTTCTGGTCTGCGTAGAACCCACCTGGTAATCTCTATGGGTGAGTCTCTGGTCCCTTCTGGGTCACAACCTGGAGCTCTGGGGCCTCCATCACCTGTGATTCCCTAGGGGGTTGGCGGCACTGACCCGGCCAGCTGTGTGTTCCCTTCTTCGGGTCTGTCTGCCCCAGCTTTATTCTAATGAGGAAGCAATGTTTTATGCAACACCATTTCTCCTGAAGGGTGTTAAGAGAAGTGGCGCACTGCTATTTGGAATTGCAGGAAGTGTCACGCCTGTGGAGGTGGGGGACTTGACCAGAGGAAAGGCAGGACGCGGTTGGCAGGGAGGTGGCAGAGCCCCTGGCGGTGGGGACGGACGAACCCCACATTTTTGTCCCTTGCGAGGAGGAACTGAGGCTCAGACGGCCAGGGGGCCTTGCCCAGGGAGATGCAATTCGCGCTGGATCCACATTCTCGGGCTTGCGCGTGCTCTCCACGCGGGGCGAGGCCGGACACCCCATCTGCCCCAACTCCGAGCCGGGGTTCTGGAGCCGGTGTCCCGAGCACCCGAGTACCCGCGGACCCGGCAGAACGCCGGGTCGGTGCTGCGCGCGGTGACCGGCAGGGGGCGCTGGCGCACCGCAGTTGCGCCACCAGGACTGTCCCGGTCTGGGTCCTGCGGGCCGGGCGCTGAGTGCCCAGCAGCCGGCCAGACCCGTGACCTTGTCAATGCGGCCTTGCCACCTGCCCACCAGGCAAGTTCCCAGCTGCTCTGGTCCCGGCCTGAGCACCTCAGATGGAAGGAGCCTCTCCACCATCGCCCATGACCGAGTCCTCTGCTGTGTGTATCCTGCTCAGAGCTGGACTGGACCCACCGGGTCCTGAGATCTTGACCAACTGGAGGAAGGCATGAATCTCCCGAGTTTACAAGTCAATCTCACGATAATAGCCAACAACACAAAATACCAGTTGACTTTTAAAGAGTTCTACTTACTGACCTGGCTTGCCCAGGGTCCTTCAGATGGAATCCAGGGAGGTGGGTTAAGTCACCCTCACAATGTCCTGCTCCACCACCAGGGGACCTGCAGATGAGACCCTGGTAGGAGGAACATGTGAGCCATGATGCATCTGAGGGACCAGTGGGATGTCCGTACCATCCCAGGCCACCCCATGTCTGCGTTTCTTCCACTGCACCCATCTCTCCTGGAGTCTTGAGTGGTTAGTGTCTGGGTACTGGCCCAGGACCGAGATTGGCACCTGTCAGGGAGCCCAAGGTCATGGTGCTTAGAGCTATGGCCTGATACTGGAGCTGAGCCTGTTTGGGCCAGGGCCGTGAGGTTGAGGCCATGGCCACAGCCTTGTCTAGGGGAAACCAGCCAGGGAGCAGCCCTGGCACGAGGCAGCGTGTATGGTGAGGTTAAGGGCTTGGCCTGGGTTCAGGTCCTGTTGTCACCACCTACCAGTTGTGGACCTTGAACAAGACAGGTAAGTCCTTGCCTCAGTTTCCTCATTTTTAAAATGAAGATAATAAGAGTATACACCCCTGCATTAATCATGTGTATGTGTGTGCGTGTTTTATGGTGCTCTGACATCTTGCAGACTTGCAGACCCAGGGAAGGACTGTCTCTCCCAGGACCAGCTAAATAACCTGCCTTGAGCACACTTTGCCTATGCAAACTGACCTGTGGAAAGCCCTGCCCCAAGCATAGCACCTTCTTTATTGAACTCACTTCAAGCCAATGTATCACCCCAGGGACTGGGACAGAGACCAGACAACTAGGGCACCCCTAGAGCCTGGAGCTGACTACAATTATCCACACAAACCATTCCCAAACTGCTCACAGTGACAAGTCCCTTTTGTGAAGCCACAATAGAGGCCTTTGCCTCCTGACGGCCTGGCCTCGTGTGGGAGCACCCAACTCTTCTTTCAAGGCAGTTGCCTTTATGCCTGTCCTCTGACAGTACCCAAGTACCACAAAAT
Source organism: Noctilio leporinus (assembly GCA_004026585.1). Lineage (NCBI taxonomy): Eukaryota > Metazoa > Chordata > Mammalia > Chiroptera > Noctilionidae > Noctilio > Noctilio leporinus. The sequence goes on along the minus strand of PVIW01001274.1, from coordinate 172,787 downwards.
CCCAGGGACATTCGAAAACAACCCCATACGATTGTTACAGGGATCCAATGACAACTTTTTCTAAAGTGCTTACAACACCGACACAGGGTGGATGCTAAGCAAGGAGTAGCTATTATTGTGACATCCCCCATGGGCAACTCAGAGAACACAGGCAGCAGGAGAGGCCACCAGGTGCCTGGTTGAAGGTCGGCCAGGTGCTGTCTTCCCTGCACCGTGGTGCTGAGCCATCAGCCCCTGCTGACAGCGAGCGCCCGCCGGGTGAGGCCGGCTGTCAGGGGCAGAGCAGGGCGGGTGCGAGGAGCCAGTAGAGGGGACCCCACCTGGGTTGGCCACTGGGCTTCAGGAACTAAATCCCTAAGCAGAGTTTCCAACCCACACCCAAGAGAATCCCCAGTTCAAGTGCTGAACTCACCCATGGATAGTGACTCCTAATAATGGTTGTTAATAATAATTTTACCCAGTGCTTACAGTGACCAGGCACTGCATTAGCATCTTGTGCTGACTGTTCTCAAACTTTTGGGTCTCAAGAATCCTTTATTGGTGCTCTCAAAGCGCTCTTGTTCATGTGGGTTGCATTTGCCACTATTCACCGGAGACGGTCAGACTGTGAAACTGTAATACCATTTGTTGATAATTTATTTTAAAATGGCAATAATGAACAATAATAAAATTTAGGAGGTATAACTGTATTTCCCAGCACAAAACATTGAGGGAGAAGGAAGGTTGGCACAGTTTTACAGTTTCGTGAATCTCTGTAATGTCAGCCTCAATAGAAGACAGCTGGGTTTACATATCTGCTTCAGCATTCAAGCTTTTGCGCTACCACAGGTCACGTAGTCTCTGGAACATTCCACTGAGAGTTAAAAAAAACCTTCAATTAGATGTGAAAAGGACAAATAACTTCTTACAATCTTTATGAGCATAGTTTTAATTATTGTGAACAATAATAATAAGGGTCTCGGAAACACGCCATCGCTCCCCAGGACGTACTTTGGAAACTGCTGTCTTATATACAGAGGGTAGGTTCTAATATGCTCTAGCTTTACAAATGAGGAAACTGAGGCACCGGGGTTAAGGTGATTTGCTCGCAGTCACACAGCTGGGCGTTTCAAGGCAGGTCACCAGGGGGTGAGTAGGTCACCATGAAAAGCTTTGACTTGGGCGCCTGTGGTCCTCGTGCTCAGTGGACACAAAGTGATTGGAGCAGGCTGGGCCAGTGAGGAGGGGAGCCTGGTCTGAAGTGAGGGGGCTCGGAGGGGCTGGGGGATCAGTTAGTCACCAAGTGGTCCTGGTGACAGGGCTAGAGATGGCAGCTGGCGGCGGATGCAGCCTCCCCCCGTGAAAATCAATAGGTGATCAGCGTCCAGGGGCACCGCTGTTCATCAGGTGCGGAGAGGCAGGGGCGGGTGCGGGGGCCCGGAAGGAAATATCACTGACCCCCGGCAGGATTGATCAAACAGCTAGACACCCAAGGCCAAACTCACTAATAAAGTGAGACGTTCAGCTCAGCCAGGCAGCTGCGGGCTGAAGGTCTTAAAAAAACCGCTTAGCTGGAGAGTTCTTGCTAAACTGTCTTTGTTTCTTGAGGCCAGTGGGAGGGAGAGAGGAGGGGGCTGGCGGGGTGCGGGCTGGCTGCTGTTAGTCCCGTGTCTTTTGGCTCCATGCATGCCAAACATACGACATGTGTGTGTGGGCATGTGCGCTTGCTACAGTACCACCATTACACACTGCATGTAAGCCCGCATACATGCACATGCTGTCCAGCACCCATGTTTGTGCACTTCTATGCACATGCTACACAGCTCCACCATTTACACACAGCATGTGTGTGCGCATATATACATGTGCTACCATACCACCATTTATGCATGTGTGTGCATACATGTGCCCACGCTACAACACACACCATTTGCATGTGAGGGGTGAGCTTGTGTGCTTGTGGATTAAACGCTCATGCGCTTTTTCACTATTATCGCCATCTCCTCTGCCTAGAGCCCTGGGAATGCAACCTTTGTAATGACAGTCACAGTTATTGTGGCGGGAGTGGGGAGAGAAGTGGGGGTTGGCACATGGGGTCTGAAAGGCTGGGACGTGCAACGGAAGGTAGAGGTGGGAAAGAAGGGGAAGAGGAAATGAGAGGCCTGTGGGAGGGGAACTCAGGAATGTGTTGGTCAGGAGTGGAGAGAGAAATTCGGTGGTGGGAGAGGAGGGGTACCTGCCAGTGAGAAAACTAAAGAATAAAAGGACGCGCCAGCCCTGGCCAGTGTGGCTCAGCTGGTTACACGGCCGTCCTCTAAATCAAAGGGTCAGGGCACACGGCTAGCTTGTGGGCTTGGTCCCCGGTCAGGGCGTGTACAAGAGGCAACCCGTCACTGTCTTTCTTTCTCACCCTGTCTTCTCTCTAAAGTCAATAAACGTCCTCAGGTGAAGGTGAAAAAGTTAAAAAGGGGTCTTAGGAAGTGGTGTGACGGCTGATGACTTCGGCATCTTTGAGCTTCTTTGGGAGACCTGAGCAGAGGGAAAGTAGAAATGACTTCCAGGAACGTCCCGCTTGTTGGACTGTATTTTGTGAAATGTACCACCGCATCGAGACTGGGCTCGTGGCTACAACAAATTCATTTGGGTTAAGGAGGGGCACCCTTCATACTCAGGGTTACACTTTATGGGATGCTTCCGTGGACCAGAGATCGTGCCGAGGTCCCCTACCAGCCCTAAGGGATGGTGCTACTTTCATTACCATTTTCCGAATGGGTTCCTGGGCGCTCAGAGGTTTGTTTAATCACTGGTTCAAACCACGTGACTGGCGAGGGGTGGGATTGGGGCCTGACGGCGGAGCCCACTGCTGCCCAAGTCCTTCTTGCAGCTTCCGAGGGTTGACAGGTGGATGCGGGCACCAGGGAGGGGGAGCAAGCCTGCAGATGGAGCTGTGAGGGGCCAAGCATTTGGCTTGAATACCACTCAGAACCTTCACTCACCACCAGTTACCACCAGCCCCCAGCCCCTCAGCCCAGAGCCCCAGAGGGGCAGCATCCCCTCTCTTTACCGCCGAAGGCCACGTGTATGCATAGGCAGGGGTGGGAGGCTAGGCCATGTTCTGGTAGCGGACTTTAGCCTGTGTAGGTCTTAAACTCTAACACCTTTGGGGTTGTATCAAAGCATCCAAACAATTCGCTGGGAACGACCCAGGACCTAAACCGTGGGAGAGCTGTAAAACCACACTTTCTCCAAGCGCGGTCCTTGAACCGCCCGTGTCAAAATGACTCAAGGAATGATGAAAATGGAGAAAACTGGGTCCTTTCCCAACTTGCTGAACCAGGATCTCTGAGGCTGGGGCTGAGGGATCCCCCTTAAAAAAATAACCCAGACATATTCAAGTGATTCCTCCACACATGTCGTCTGATTCTCTGTATTTGCCGTTTCCTGGCCCGGCCCGCTCTCCCTGCGGATCTCCCCTTCGCTCACACCTGCACGCCTTTGGGTCTCTTCGGATATCACTTTCTTTCCTGCCCCCTTAGCTAAAAGAATGTCCCTTTCATTCCCAACCTCCCCACTCGGCTTTATTACTTACTATTTATTTCCACTGCCTGGTTCACTAGCTGAAATTATATATAAAACGCAGTATGCAAGATATACAACATAATGCATGAGGCATGCTATATTACACATATTATATATATATATATCACGGCGCTTTATATGGCTCCCTTTGGGCAGCTCCATGGAAGAGGAGCCCCCTGAGAGCCAGGCTTGCCCACCTAGCTCAGTGCTGCACCCTCAGGGGTAGCCGTGGGCCAGGAGAGGTTGATGTGCCAAAGGGAAAACTCCTGCGAAGTGCCTGGTGCTTAGTGGGTACTCACCCCCATCCCTAAACATAATGATTGTAGCCTGAGCCTGGGTAGGAAATGTGAAAACAAAAAGCCAGATGTCCTGAGGATTTTGGAAGGAATTCCCCTCCCCCTCCCCCTCCCCCAGCGAACCGGTGAAACTGTTACAAGGGTGATGGAGAAGACCTGCTTTCCCAGTTCTCTTCATTCTGCCCCAAGCAGATCATCTGTTTCCCTCATTTATTCCCCTTGCCTTCCTCCTTAAGGAAGAACAGGGTTAATAATCACAGCAACTCTAGACAGCGGTAAGCAGTTTTAGGGGCTTGGTGCCCAGCGCCATGCTGAGTTTGGGGGATCAGCAGCTTCCCCGAGTCTCAACCTCGTACCAACTGCAAGGTGTCCTCCCCTGTTCCTCCTGAGGGCAAATGTCACACCTCAGTGGACTCCACCTTAACACTGTCTGTAGCTCTTGATCCCAGTCAATTTTGGGGAAGGCTGTTTACTTGCTGGGCAGTCTGATCCAGGGTCAGTTGGCTCATTGGCTGCCCAATAACCAATCACACTCTCCCTCTGGAGAACTAGGTCACATGGACATAGGGGTCAGCAGGTGGAAGATGTCTGCACTGGAAGGTGGACCCCAAAGGGTTCCAGAGATGTTGGGGTGCTCCTTGCCCTTGGAGAGGCTGGGTGGGCCTGGCCTGGTGGAGCCCCTGGGCTAGGGCTTTTGGGCCAGAACAGCCTCATTGGTTCGCCCAGAAAGACTTAGGAAACTGATCGAATTCCGTGTGTGCCAGTGTGAAGAAGTCTGGAAGCACTGGTGTGAGTGCAGGGTGGAGGCAGCTGCATTGGGCCATGCAGGCCCCTGTGCTTTGTTCACTGTCTTGGATCAGCTTCTGTGAGTATGAACTTGCCTGGGTTTCTGTTTCCCGTAATCAGTAGCAGCTTCACCAGAACACGACAGTAACGGTGGCCTGGAAAGGCGTTGAGGGACCTAAAAGAACAGAAGCAGTGGAGTGGGGAGGAAATGGGGTGTGTGTGTACCGGGGAGGACATTGCTAAAGGAACCTGAAACCCAAAACAAAAAGAAAAGACTGTTAGCGTGTCAGAGAGCTTGCAGCATTGATACACACTTCTGAGGTCTCCTCCAGCCCCAGGGATCCTTGCTGACATGGCCCAGCAGACTGGGAAGAGAGGCTGGTTTTCCACCCAGGCAGCCTCTTCCAGCATTCCTGACGCGCAGCCTCATTTCCTCGGTGCCAGGCCAGTGCGCTGGTGTCCCCGTGAGGCTCCGCAGCTGTGGCGGTCAAGGTCCGCGCCCCTGGGTGCTGCGGAAGAGGCTGGCCCAGCACCCCCAGGCTGCAGTTCCCCATTTCCCTCTTCCCTTGCCTCCCTCTTCTTCAACAAGCCTTGGAATCTTCCCCCTCCAGACCCTTCTCTTGTCATCTCAAACATTCTGTACAGAAAAGGCAGAAAAAATGGAAATTCGTATCTCAGGGATTCCAAGGGTCAGTTGAGTGTCGCAGATAAAGGTTTGGGTTCTGGGCCAGTCTGCCTGCCTTTGGGTGCTGGTGCTGCTACTCACTGGACTCCGTGCCTCATCTTTTTTATCTAAAAAACAGGATATACCAGTATTACCTTATAGGGTCATTAAGATTATTAAATGAGCAAATAAGCATAATGTGCTTAGAACAGTTGTGGCACATACTAAATGCTACGTAAGAGTTAGATCTACTACTATCCTGCTGGGTGTCTCTATGTTTGTATGTGCCTGCAGAAAGTTCTAGAAATTGGTAGTGATGCTACCTCAGGGGAGTAGAGCTGGGCTTTAAAAAGAGGGAATTCCAGCCCTGGCTGGTGGCTCAGTGGATTGGCACTGGCCTGTGAACCCAAGGGTCACTGGTTCGATTCCTAGCCAGGGCACATAACCCTGTTGCAAGCCAGGTCTCCAGCCAGGTTCCCAGTTGGAGGCAGGTGAAAGGCAACCATACATTGATGCTTCTTTCCCTTTCTTCTTCCCTCCCTGCCCTTCTCTCTCTAGAAATAATGAATAAAATTTTTTTTTTTTTTTAAAGAGGGAATTCTACCTCTTATTTTATGGACTTTCGGATTATTAGATCTTTAAAAAAATACAAATATCTAGCACATGCGATAATATGTAGAACCAAAATCATTTTCTTGGAAATTTCAACTCTTTAGAAGCAAGAAATAAGCTTTTTAAAAAAATGGTAAGATTTGCACCATTTAATGTAGAATACAAGACATGACAGATTGTCATCAATCTCCTTTTCACTGCCTGTGTGCCTTGAAAGCAAAATTTATGAGTGCCTGGGGTTGGGGTTGGATCGCTGGCTTCCCGCGATCCAGGGTTCCCTGAATTTCTCCCGGTGGACTGAGCCGGGGCCTGGTGCTCCCAGCGCCCACGCACTGTGGTTCTTCAGGCCCCGCCCCCTACCCCTGCCCTGGTTGCCAGGGCAACGGCCCTTTATTGAACGAAGCCATCCCCCACCCAGCCCAGTGATTTGTCCTTGTCTAATTATTATTACTCTTTGCATTTCCCCTTTGGATGAGTGATGGGGGAGGGTCACGGGTGGGAGGGCAGAGGAGGCGAGGAGCCGTGATTTGTGGGGTCGCAGCTCATCTCTGAGAGGAGGGCATTTATCTTTCTGGAAGCAGCAAACAGCCCAGTGGAGACAAATACAACAGTTCCTGGGTGGATAGGTTTGTGTGTTTGTGTGATCACACGTGGGCGGGAGTTGCCCACCTGGAAGGTGTGTGCGAGTGCACTGGCAGCATGGGAGCGTGTGCCCGGTGTGCCTTGCTCGCATCTCCAGAGCCATGGCACCTGCGGGTGGGTGTGGTCATGCCTGCTGGCTGTGCACAGCTCCCAAAGCGGTGTCCACACCCCTCTGTGGACGCTCCCATTGTACCGCCCCTCCTCAAGTGTCACCGTACTCTGTCAGGAAGCCAGGCTGGGAGGCATTGCCTTTCTAGGTAGAGTGGCCGCAGCACCCAGGGCCAGGATCAGGAGAAATGCATCCTTATGGCTACGAAAAAGCACACATGTACACATGGATGCTCACGCCAGTTTTATTCATAATAACCCAAACTGGAAAAGTCTCAAATGCCTATCAACAGTAGACCGGAGAAATCCATGATAGAATATTCATTCATTCCCTGGAATACTATGCAGCAATGAAAACCAAGTCCTGCTGTGCGCTGGATGGCATGCTGAACAAACGTGCCAGAGACAAAACACTCTCCTATGGGAGTCCATTTATGTCAGGTTGCCAAAGTAGGGAGTGTAATCTATGGTCAGAAAGCAGACAAGTATTTACTCTTGTGGGGCAGTGACGGGAAGAACCTGAGAGAGTTGGAGGTTCTGGTAATGTTCTGCCTGCCCCTTGGAAATCTGGGGTTGGTTTCATGGACATGTTTGCTTAGTAGAACACTTTACACATTCAGCATTTGCCCTTTGTGGTGTGTACTCTGTACGAGAGGACAAAGTGTACTGAACGAAGACATGGTGGAGAAGATAAAGCCCAGGGTGCCTGGGCTTGTGGAGGGAGAGGAGGAAGGTGACAGCTGACAGTGGTGCATCAGCAGGAACTGATGGTGTGGGGACCGACGAGCCATAGTCAAGATGCTGTGAGCAGTGGAGAGGCACAGGGAGGTCCTCTGTCATGTTTAGACTTGGTTTCAGCTCCTGCTGGGGCCAAGGAAAGATGCCAGGGATCAAGGGCAAGTTGGGAGGCAGGTGAGGAGGTTCTGCACGCCATCCAAGGAGGCAGAGAGAAGTGTGAGTGGATGAGGGGCATTTAGGAAGCGGAGTTGACAAAGCGTGGGCGAATTAGAGATGGGGGCTGGGTCAGGAGCCAGTGCTGGAGGAAAGAGGAGGGAGGGGAATGAGGGAGAACGAGGGCTTTTTTCTGCAAAGTTTGCTGAGGATAATGAGCACCCCTGGCATTTGACTCACGAATGTAGTGACTTTAGTGCCCCTATCTGGGGTTAGGTGGCTGTCTCCCAGGGACTAATGATAGCATGGTGAACTTCTGGAAGGGCAGGCACAATCTTAGCTACCAGGAGGCACTTTCAGGTTTGGGTGACATGCTCTCTTTCTCCAGGAAGGTGTACATTGGGCACCTGAGACTCTGGGAAGACTCTGAAGGGTCAGCCCTTTCCTTTAAGCCCTTCCTCATTCAAGAGCATCTCTCAGGACTGACCGACCCTGCCCCCTTCCTGTCAGTCGCTCACCTCTACCCGTTGTTTCAGCTCTGTCCCTGTTTTTTGCTCTCTGAGCTCTGGATTCTGTTTGCCAGGACTTTATCAACTTGTATAGTTGAGACATCTAGAGATATGTCCACCTTCAGGAAGAGCTGGATCCAGGGGGGTCAGCCAGCGGCATCAGGAATCTACTCTGCTTTATTTTTTAGTCTCCTTTCCATTCTGTGTTCTTGATTATCAATCAAATGGCTACTATGGCCCTAGACTTCCACCTTCACTGCTTAGCTACCCCAGAGCTAAGAAGACTTTTTAATTTCGTGGTAGTTCCAGCCATTCCAGTAACCAAGCAGAATCAACTCTTATTGGAGTGACCCAATCACAGGATGGTGGGTCAGCGCAGCTCAAACCATGTGGTCTGAGAACGAGAGAAGGCTGGTGTGCGCAGTAAAATCAGATGTCCTGGAACCAGCATACGATGAAATGGAAGTTGGGCAGGCAATATGTTGACCACAGCTCAGTCCTCATCCCTGCCTCCGTAACTTCCAGGATTGGGAAATCCCTGACTTCCCCAGCTCCAGATTCAGCCCCAAGCCCCTCCTTTCATTGCCTGGGGTAGAAAATTTTGCTCTAATCTCATCAGAACCTGTTTCAATTCTGGTTACTTAGGAGCATTGTTATTAGTCAGGGTTCTCTAGAGAGACTGAACCAGAAGGATGCCTCTTATCTATCTATCTAATCTATCTATTTATTTCAAGAAATTGGTTCACATGACTATTCAGGCGGACAAGTCCCAAGCTCTGCAGGGTAAGTGTAAGCTGGAGACCTAGGGGAGCTGATGAGCAACTCTTTTCTGAAGAACCCAGAAAAACGAATGCATCAGTCTGAGTGTAAAGGCAGGGGAAAAAGCTGACATTCTATTTCAAAGGCCACACCAGGCAGTAAGAATCCTCTCTTCCTTGAGGAGGGTCAGCTCTTTGGTGCCCCTTAGGCCGTCAAATGTTCAAATGTTCATCTCACCCAGAAACACCCAGGACGCTGTTTGACCCGATATCTGGAAACCTGCACCAACCCAGTCAAGTTGACACATAGAATTAATCATCACAGAGGATATGGTTGGAAATTTTCCCCTATGCTAAGAAGATACTTATATTTATTCTTGAATGAAGGGTAGGTTTTTTCCTCTGCCTATTTTATTAAATGCCAGTGGTTTCCTTTATCAATTTATAAACATTAACCTTTTATTGTCATATCTGTCAAAAAGGATTTTTTTCAGTTTGACGTTTGACCTGGGGGGTCTTGAAACACAGGTATGTAAACATTTTGGGAGCTAAGTCTGTGTTTTTCCTTGGCAGTTTTGTCCAAGGTCATGGACAAAACCGTCCTCATTCAGGCATCAAATTATTTTCTTTTTATATTTTCCTCTAGCTTTTGATGGTTTTATTTTTAACTTTCAATTGTTCCACCCATCTAGTTTTTACTTTTTGGGCTCTTGAAAGAGATGAAGATCTAAATGGACTGTTTTCCAAATAACCCAATTTACAGACTGCATTTATTGCATAATCCACCCCTCGTCCACCGAACCTTCATTTTTCATGGGCCAGGTTCTTACTCAAGGCTCTTTCATTCCATCGATTTGTCTGTCTAGTCTCATGCCAGTAACAGACTGGTTTTATTATTGTAGCTTTATAATACATTTTAATAGTGGAAAGGGCAAGCTCTTTTCCAAATTGATTTAGCTATTCTCATCGTGTTGGGCTTTTAAATTTTTCCACATGTGCTTCAGAATCAGTTTTTATCTCCCTTTTCACTGGTCCGCACAGGGGTGTGACTTTGACATTTCACAGGAGGGGGCCTATTTTGTGGGGACATCAAGGATGCGCCCGGCTCCCTGGCGGTGTCCCCACCTGGCTCTCCTCCCTGCCTGTGAGCTGTTGGCATGTCACTCCCAGAAACTCAGAGTGAAAGGTGGGTAGTTGTGGCTAAGACAGCTCAGGTAGGCTGTGGGTTCCTTCCCCAACCGCTTTAGTGTTTCTGCTAAATAAAAGTCCATTTTTATTCTTAGAGAAGCTGAGCAGGGAGATGTTTTATACCCCAGTTCTCACCCTCCATGATCTATGTCCCTTTTACAAACTTATCTCTGGGTTTTTGCTCAGTTTATAAGCTAGGGGCAATCTTTCTTCCCTAAAGCCGCCTTCCACCTCGGTCTGGAGGAACCTTGAGATTTCCTGCCGATGATTTAAAGGGCTGTAACACTCGCAGGCTAGATTTGTTTTAGTGTCCATAAAACTCAAAAATTTCATAAAACAATTGGTGAAAATAAAATTACCAAAAAATGATATAGTACCAGCAGACTGTATAATAGTTACGGGAGAAATGGAGACTATGATTCACGGGTGGATAAAAATGACAATGTATTTATTGCAGTGCTCTGACAAGAAACTAATTTGTCCCTTTTACTTTTGAGACAGGACAAGAATCCGGATTTTTCTCCTCTTGCTGCGACTCTGACAGGGGAGCAGAAGGTGGTAGCAACCGGATCTTGGCTTCAGGGTGCCTGTGTGTGTGTGTGTTTTGCTTGACCTTGGCCTATCTGTCTTTTTGAGCCTTAGAAAACTTTCCTTAACCCAAAATAGATAAGTGTGTGTATATGTGAGTTTGTGTACTGCTTGCATGCGTGTGTGAGTGTGTTAGGTGCGTGTAAGTGCATAAGGATGCGTAGGTGTGTGTGTGTTTGTATACATGTGTTGTGTTGGACCATTGTCACTGACGGTCACAAAAGGTAGGTGGTAGGAAAAAATGAATGTTGCTTTTACGAAGGAGATGTGCGCTCTAAAGAAAAAAGGAAAAAGAAACCTATCAGCAAAATTCAAAGTAAATGACAACCTAAGCTGAGGGAAAGAGAGAAAAATCAGATCGGTGCTTGTTTGATGGTGACAGGGTTGGTAGGAGACTGATCGCCAGGGGGTTTGAGGAACCTTCTGGAGTCATGGAAATGTGCTGTCTTGACAGGGTGGGGGTCGCATCACACACGTTTCAAAAGCCATTGACCTGTAAAATTAAATGTAATAAACGTTATTTTATGTAAGTTACACCTCAATAAAGTTGATTTTTAAAACCTTTAGACTAGAAGACAGGCAAAAAGAGAAGGAAGTTGCTTTTAGCCTGGCGGGGAAGGATCGGACTCAGCCTGGCACCAGAGGCCATCCCTGAGTGAGCGAGGGAATGAACGAGTGGACATCAGGCCAAACTTAACCCTCCCCAGAGACGGAGCCCACTTTTGAGGAAGATGGCAGCTGTGGACAGTGGCCTCTGGGAAGGTCTTACACCCATTTTACAGATGAGGCAAGTAAGGCTCAGAAAAGTCACTAGATTTGACTTGCCATGGGTCATACAGTTCATGAGAGGCAGTGAAATAAAGTGATGCAGGCTCAGCTAAGGGCCCAGATTTATCACCCCAGTCCAGGGGTTGGGTTTAGCTGAGGGTGACCCCTGTGGGCAGATGGGAGCCCTCTCAGAATACAAAGCCTTAGACCCAGCACAGGGAGGGGGAGTCCACCATAGGCTCTCAGAGCTCCTTGTTCTCAGCCACTCCCCTGAGGACACAGAAGGAGGGGACTGTGGGCAGAGGCGGGACCAGGGTTAAGAACTTCTTCTGACTGACTTTTGAGCTGGTACACAGGGTTTCTTTTCCTGCCTTTGGACTTGAATGGACATATCGTTGCTTTTTGAGTCTTGAATCTGCTTGCTTTCAGACCAGAACTACACCATCAGCTCTCCTGGGTCTCCATCCAACTAGCCAACTGCAGATCTTGGGCCTGGTCAGCCTCTATAATCATGTGGGCCAATTCCTTGTAATAGCTCATTTTATGTATCTCTGTATCTCCGCATCCACTGGTTCTGTTTTTCTGGGGAACTCTGACTAATAAACCAGCCATCAAAGAAATACGGACATTTTCTCATGCCTCTGGATTTGTGGAGGGTTCTCTTGGACCCTCCCTATCAGCAATTAGACTTTTTTTAAGACTCTTGCACCTTAAATCAAGTCTCCTTCTCTGGTCCCACAGCCCTTCTGAGCAAACCTGCTCTCTTGCCTCTCATGGCCAACTTTCTTTCTCAAGATGTGGGTCTCCCTTGTTTGTCATCCAATCATCAAGCACGTGAGCCTGGCTTCCCTGTCCCCTCCGCCCATGAGACCCTTGTGGTAGTGTTTCTAAGTACAGCCACACAACTCCAGGGGGCGCCCCCTGCATGGACCTCCGTGTGAAGGATGCCTTGCCGTGTGATACAGCTGCCCTGCTGGAAATCCGCGGGACCTTGCCGTCCCTCCTGATTATTACTGCGTTTACCTGGAGGCAGCGTGGAGGTGGGGCTCTGTAGGGAGAAGTGGCCATGAGACAAGGACCCTTTATGGGGTTTTTAACCAGCATTCTTGTCCCACTGTTGGCAGGTCACCTCCCCCCTGTAAGAGTGCCACCTGGCCACCATCTAGGGGGCAGTGAGTGCCCTTGTTATTCTTTATCCCAATCTTTTGTTGGTTTGTCCTTCAGCACTCATCACAACTTGCAATTTTTAAAACACGTGCTATGGTTGTCTACTTGTATTTTTCCGAACGTCCATCAGAAGGTAAGGACCTGCCCTGTCTCGGTGACTCAGTTGGTAAAAGTGTCGTCCCATGCAACCAAAGGTTGTGGGTTCTATTCCCGGTCAGGGCATGTGCCTAGTTTGGGTTCCCTCCCCAGCTGGGGCGTGTGTGGGAGGCAACCGATAGAAGTTCCTCTCACATCTCTCTCTCTTTCTCCTTTCCCCTCTCCCTAAAATCAATGAACACATTCTCAGGTGAGGATTAAAAACACACACACACATAAAAAAGAAGATGATGTCCGCTAGGACAGGGGTATCTGCCTTGTCACTGTGGCATGTCCAACACGGAGCGCAGCACTTGGGACATTGGAGATGCTCGGTATAAATTTGTTGACTTACTTTCGGTTCTCGGGTGATGCTTTTGGAACTCGCGGGCACCCAGGTATCATCTTGTGAAAACGCAGATTCTGATGCCATCGGTGAGATGCTGACCCTGGTGGCCCTGGACCAAGGGTTCTCACGTGTGACCGCACACCAAATTGCCCGGGGGCCTTAACAACCTCGTCCTGAGGGTTTCTGATGAATTGACCCGGGGTGTGGCCTGGGCATTGGGCTTTTCTTAAAACCAGGTGATGCTCACCTGCAGCTGCGTTTGAGGACCTTTGTTCTGGACCGTGTTTCACTTTATAAATAACAGTGACCAAAGAAAGAAATCCGATTGGTCAGAATTCTTTTCAGGAAGAGCATTGCACTTTTAGGGGAAAAAGCTTCCTTGACAAGCCTGCCGGCTATGGACCCTAAGTCATGGCAGGGCCTGAAAGTGGGGCGAACACCCTCCCAGGGCAAGGCAGACGGGAGGCTTGTTGGGAACAGGTGGGACCATGTGAGTCCCAGAGAGGGAGGAAGACCCTTTGCTCCTTCGGACCCTCAACTCTTCCGAAAAATGTGTAAAGTAGTGAAACTCTTGGAAAGAATTTGAAAGGACGCCAGTGGAGGCCGTGGTTGTCAGACTTGAGCACTGGGGATCTTGAAGACATTCCTGATTAACTCACAATCTCAGGCAGCAGAACTTTCTGCAGCTCCCCAGGGGATTCCAGCCCGCAGATATGGCCGGGAACTGCCTGGTTCAGGGGGTGAGCCTCCAGCACCCAGCTTGAGGCTTGTGGGGCACAAAGACAGGGAGAGGCTGGCGGGGCTCTGGGGGCTTCCCCAGACGCAGAGAGGGTTCCAGGCTCTCGGTGTGTTAAATCAGGGCTTCAGATCAAGTGCAACCTGAACTCCAAGGCTAGGAAGGCCCCGGCCAATGAGGTGATACCACCATTAGAAAGGTACTTGATTTCAGAAAACTGCCTTTGCAAGCCTCAGTTTCTTCTTCTGTAAAGTGGGAATGACAAACTTAAAGGAACAAAAAGAGAGGATGTGGGTGGAAGTGCTCTGTAATATACCACATAAAGAGGAAGCCTCGAATAGCTCTTTGAGGCTTGGCTTTCTATCTGACAGGGTGTGTCTTTTCATACAAAAGCGTTCTTGGATGAGAATAGTTGGTGCATCCAGGCTCCCAGTTGTCCACCTGCGTAAGAAAGAGGTGCGCTAGCTCATACGCCACCTCGTGGTAGGAACTTCAGTTGCAGGATTCGGAGCTGTAAGCTTTTTTTCTTCTTGGATAAATAGAAGGGCTTAACATCTATTCCTGCAGTTTCTCAACCTCTGCTCTATTGACATTTTGCACAATTAATTCTAGTTGGGGGGTTGTCTTTTGGAAGATAGGATGTTTGCCGTGTCTATGCCTCTACCCACGAGGTCGCACCTCCTTGTAGGCGAGATAAACACAAATGTCCAGTTTTGCCAAATGCCCTCTAGGGGCGGAATCGTCCCTGGTTGGAAACCGCTGAGCTCCAGCAAATGGCAAACAGCAACAATCATAATATCTACGGACAGTTTTCCAATCTTTAGTATTTCCTCTGTGTTGCCCACATGTGGGCTAAGGCAGCAGACCTGTAGGCAGGGGAGGCTGACTGACCTCCACAGTCCCAGTCATGACACTGGGGTGCGGGTCCAGCGGCCAGCTGGGTGGGGACCCTTGTAGCTGGTGGGCTGTGCACGTGTGGATGAGGGTCTGCACGTGCCCAGCGAGGGTCCCTTGCCTGAAGGAGCGTGGCAGTCAAAGGCAAATAACAACACCACGACAAGCCCAGACTGAGAGAGGGACCTTAGGAGAAAGGCCAAGTCTTATCTTTTAGTGCTTTCAGCGTCAGGCTTTCCTTGCTGTTGCAACAGGGGGCATTGCATTTCGCTCCGGACCCTCGAGTGATGCAGGTGGAGGTGGGGGAAGGAGACACAAGAATACAGGGTTTCCCCATCGAGGCGGAGGGGAGGTAGGGTTCGAGAGCAGCCTTGGAAGGCAAGGGGGTTTCCGACTCCAGCCTATGACCCTGGGCAGGCTCGCTCAGAACATGTTTAGGTTTTGGAATAAGGGTGCGCATGGAACTCAGGCTCCTGGCCCGTCTGCCTCTCCTCCAATGCCAGCTCTGCCCTGAACAGGGAAGCGTGCGGCGGGCCTGTGGGGGTGGCCCAGCCGCATCTGTATCTGATCTCGGTCTACACCCCCAATTGCTGCTCTTGTCTCCCGCACCCCCAGGCCAGGACCTCAGTTGGCCTTGGGAGGAGAGACCTGGAAAGAGGCCTGTGAAAACCCACAAAGTGAACTCGGGGCTGTTTGGTCAGAGGATTCTGGGCTGCAGATACCTGAACATGGTCTGGATGCCCCGTGTGGAAGGTGAAGCTGGAGAAGAGCCGGGCAGGGTTCCTGGGCCAGGAGTGGAGCTGACCCGCGGGGCATGGAGTGTGAAGGGAAGGGCAGGAGCCGTCTCACTTGCTCAGGGCATGGCTCTGAGTGGGAAGGGTGGGAGGCTGGGTCAAGGGAGAAGAAGCCAGAAGTCTGGGGGTCCTGGGGCTGGTCCCCACCTGGAGGTGAGGCATCACAGGTGTGGCGACAGGAAGCAGGGTCCTAGGACAGGAGCCTGCAACACTGGGGCATCTCAGCCTCCCCAGCAAGCTCCTCTGACAAAATCTTTTCTTCAATGGCAGCTCGACCTTCTAATGAGACAGTAGACTTTACCTGTATTGAAATGTGGGTGAGGTGGTCCAAATGGAGGGAGTGGCCAGCATGAGGGCCCTGAAGCAGGGGAGCATGTGGGCAGAACCTGGAGGTGATGGAGAGGATGGGGCAGGGACACAGGCCCCATGAAGTTCTCCCGCCTAGCAGGGGGAAGAGGCTGGCCGGAGAACTTGGCCGGTGGTGACATCCAGGCTGGGGCTCCTGGTGAGAACCTGGATTAAGGTCAGGTTGGGGGAAGGTGCCACGCTCAGGTTTGGCCTGGCGACCTGAGGCAGATGGAGAAGTCTGGGGAGAGCTGGATTGGAGACGGGAAGGGACCTTCACATTTTGACCGGGGTCCCCCCAGCCTTGCTCCATCAGGTTGGAACAGAGCGAGATGTGGAAGGGGGTGTAGGGGCCTTGGCAAGCCTGCCCAGTGAAACTGACTTCTGGCTTTGCCCTGGAGGACCCCAGACAGCAGCCTCAGGCCAGGGAGGGCTCGCCCTGACCCTTTCCCCAGCTCCTTCCCACTCGGGACCTGGCCTTAGCCCTGTCCTGCAGGTGGACAGTTTCATTACTCCCTTGGCCTCAGGCTGGCTCTGCCAGCAACAGCTCTGTCTCCTGTTGTCACGGCTGCCAGGATGTGACAAGCGGCAGATGGGCCTCTGATCAATGGACCCCGTCCCTGAGCAAGGACGGTGGGGCTGGGGGCGGGACGAGGGAGCGGCTGCTAATGGATGGGCCCAGTTGCAGTGATGGATGGGCAGGAACAAGTTGCCATTTGTCTTGGGAAGTGAGTGACTCCAGGGAGGAGGAGAAGGGAGGGTGGCTGATGGGCTGGGAGGTGAAGAGAACAACCGGGAGCTGGGAGCCCGGTGGGGCTGGGGAGGCAGGGGATGAGGTGTCCTGGCTGGGGCGGACAGGGAGGAAGCTCTTTTCACCCTGAAAATGAGGATGACAGGGTTCTCACCTTTCAGGCTTGGGTCGTGGCTACTTTTATGTCAGCTTGATGGGCCACAGGGCGCCCAGATGAAACACCACTCCTGGGTGGGTCTGTTGGGGTGTTTCCGGGTGAGAGGGGCACCGGACCTGGCAGGCTGAGTGGAGTAGAGGGTCCTGCTCAACAGAGGTGGGGTGGGCCTCACCCAATCAGGTGAGGGCCTGGCTACAGCGAGTGGAGGGAGGAGGAATTTGCCCTCTCCTCCTGCCTCCCCGTCTGCAATGACACACCTTTCCTCACTTTCTCATGCCCTTGGACTGGGTTTGCACCACCGATGTCCCTGGTTCTCAGGCCTCCACACTCAGGTCGAATCACACCACTGACTCCAGCTCCCAGCCTCCATGATCACGTGAGGAGATTTACAATAAATCTCCACATATGGACATGTCTTGTTGGTTCTCTTTCTCCAGAGAGCCCTGACTGACCCAGAGGATTAGAAGGATTAAATGAAAAGATGAAGGTACAAAGCATAGGACCTGCTTCTGCATGTTACAGCTCAAGGCAGGAGAACCGACCCACTCATTCCAAACTAAAGGCAGCCGTCCCTTCTACTGTGGAACTGTTCCCAACCAGTCGATGCCATTAGTTTCTCTCTGGATGATATTTTTCTCTTCTCTCACTGTAAGGCCAAGTCCTCAGCACACTCGGGGTAGTGTAGATCTAGACTGTCACCTCCTTGCTTTATACCTCTATTGATAAATCCTTCTGTTAATGTACCTGTCAATGTCAGATCCCATTAACTCCAGTGAGATCCTAGCAGTCAGGGTTGTTACAGGATCAGATTCTATCATCCCAGACAAAACCAACAAAACCTGTCAAATTCTGGAATTGGGAGATATACGGTAGTCTTAATTTGATAGGATTGTTGGCCTTATATATTTATTCAGCAAGAGAGAAAAGTCTCTTCTCCTCTCCAAGTCTATACACCAAGCAAAGACCATGTGAGGACCCCGTGTAAGGGTGGCTGTCTTTAGGAGGAAAGCCCACCCCATAGCCCAACTCTGCTCTTTCCCTAATCTGGGGCTTCTGCCTGCCTCCAGGACTGAGAAAATAAACTTCCGTTGTGTGAGTCAGCTGGTCTGTGGTATTTGTTAGGGCCACCTGAGCAGACCCAGACAAGAGTGTAGATCCTGGACATTAAGACTAAGCATGAAGCCATAAAAGGATGATTTTTTTTTCAGGTCAGGGAAATGATGAGCACAATTTGAATGTGGGAGGAATGAAGTAATCGTGGCAGAGAGTGGACTAGGATAAATAGAAGATTGCGGACCCAGTGTTTTGTAGGCCCTCCCAGGTAGAAATAGAGTCTGTTTTCCCAGATGGAGAACCTACGCTGATCTCACGGCTCACTTGAACAAATAGAATGCGGTGGAGGTGATGTTGGCAAATTCTCAAGGGACGTGAAATATTAGGAGTGACTCGAGCAACTGTCATTGGGGGATTGGTTAGACAAACAGTGGTGTACCCATACCAGGGGATGCCCCACAGCAGTTCACAATGGGATGGGTCTGTTTCTGTCTGAATGGAAGCATCTCCAAGACGATGCTGAGTTGTAAAAGCAAGTTTGGTGCGTGGTAACTTGAACTAAGAATTTATCTGTGTTAAAATATAAGTACACAGAACAACACTGTATATTTTTCCTTGTGGCTACACAGATGTGTGTGTGTATGTGTGCATGCATGCGTGTGAGCACACGCCCATGCGTGTATCTAAGATCATTAGAACAAAGGGAAAGACAAAGATCTGGTAGGAAACACACCAAACTGAAAATAAAGGTTTAACTGAGTGGGGAGGGGAGGAATATCAGAGGTGGGGAGTGGAATGAGAGGAAACTATCTTTTTATTCTTTAGGTCTCTGCTTTTGGTTTTGTTTTTAAAGAGTGAGAATATATTCACACATTAACTACATAATTTAAAAAGTTAAAAGTTAAGAAAAACAATGCCCAATGGACAGATCCAGCACCTGGCCCAGAGGAGGAGGTGGAGGCAGGGAAAGGGTATGCACCCAGGACCACTCAGCTGCTAGTGGCTGTGTCTGAATTCAGACTCCGCCACTCTCTGCCATTTGGAAGCTGATCTGCAAGAACTTTTAAAGAAACCAGAGCCGGGGAGAGTGGAGGTGGGCAAGGTGAGGACAAGGGAGGGAAGCCCAGAGGCTGAGTAGGCAGGGTAAACGTCTGGAGCTGGGACCCTGGCATCCCTGCCCTCAGTCCCTTCAGGAAGGTGCCTTCCTTCCCTGGGGAAGACTGAGGGGATGGGAGAGTCCTTGCATATCTTGGTCCCACGGTAGGATCTGATGGGTCCGTGTGAACACTTGTCCAGGGTGTATGTACACTCTCCACGGCAGCATTCCCGTATAGCCGTGTAGGGTTGTGGGTCCACATTTTACACGATAGGAGTACCTCTCAGCGGTCCTGGCTAGCATGCCATGGGGCAGGGAGGTCTTCCTCACCCTGGAACAGGCCTCCTGGGTCCCCGCAGAGGACAACGGTCAGAGGGGGACAACTCCTCACAGGCCATTGAGTGTCCCAGGAAGAGTGAGGGGCAGGTGTGAGCCTGTCTCCCCCAGCAAGCTACCCTGGGTCTCTCCTTCACCGGTGTGCCTGCTCATAGCTCCTGGGGGTCCCGTCCCCTGCTATCCAGGGTCGGGAGTCCCTGTGGGCCCCACGCTAGAACCATGGAGCTGGAGCTCAGCCTCCTTGCAGGGGTGCTGGCTTTCTGGGCCTTGCCTCCAACCCTGTGGGTATCACTCCCCGCAAACTCCTTTGGCTGGCTTTTGTGTCTCCCTCCTCTTTTTCCCAGGACAGCTTGTCCAACTTAAAGCAGGGTCCCTTGCTGTGGCCAACTAGGGAGGCGCAGGTGAGGGAAGGACCGATATGCCAGCCCAGCCACTCACCTGTTTTGAGTTGACTGGGCTCTAAGAATTTACCCCTTTAAGATGCAGGAGGGTCTTTGCGTCCCCTGGCTGTCTCAGTGTCCAGTGGCCTCATTCGCCCGTTCCCAGCCCCACAACACCCCCACAAATCCGCAGGTCCCCTCCCCTCCCTGCCGGGGACTGCTGTCAGCCCAGAGTGGTGATGCTTTATCACCGCTCACTTCCTGCTGCGAGTAAATAAGTGTGTCTCCTTTAAATTCCCTGGGCAATTAGGAGAATGAAAGACGGAGCTTTGGATTAGCATTTATTTCCTCCCAGCGTTTATATGAGGCCATTTTCCTACTGACAAATCGTGGGGCAAATTGTTCTCGAACAAGTCTGTCCCGGCAAAGGTGCTATGATTAAACGACTGGTGTAAATTTGGGGTCATAAATCCTTTCCCTGGGTTAAGGGGATTTATTCACAGCTACTGCCATTACGAGCTCAGAGAAATAATAATAATAAACGAGGTTGTTTTTGCACCTGTTTCAGGGTAATTAATATGCACACGAAAGGGAAAAGGGGTTGGTTTTGCCAACTGCCTGGTTTGTGGCTCAGCGAGGGGACTTGCTCTGGGGTCCGAGGGCCACTGGCCAGCCAGCCTCAGGTCCAAGGGCTGGAGCTGCTGGGAAGCATGGGAGGTGGGAGTGGTCTGGGGCCCGACAGGAAGAGCTCCCAGGACATAAGGAATCACTGCAGGAACCTGGGCTCTAAGAACTGAGATGGGGACCCAGGGGACCACTGTCTCTCAGCCCAGATTGCTGCTGCTAAGATGCCTCTGAAAAAACACAAAGTTCTCGTAGATGACAGGTCAATGGGCAAACCCCACTTGCTTTCTCCTCAGCACCCCCCAGGCAGGGATGGAGGGGGTCATAGTTATTTCTGAGGCTTCTTGTGTCAAGTGGGGAGCTCAGCCATCACAGATCCCGCGTCCATCCCATCTGGGCCAGAACAGGTCTACGGAATTCAGGGATGTTACCCGTCATGCAGTGACTTCCAGCCTGGCACTGCTGCTGACCATTTTATCCCCAGGCCTCCATGCCTGGCTTTCTGCTTACAGACCTTGTCCAGCCGGAGAGCTGCCACCTGAGACCCTGTCCAGCCTGCTCAGGTCATTCCCTGGGAGCTTGGAGCCCTGGACTCTAGCCACGGCCCATATCCCTGCTCCCAACGGGCCCAACCCTCGTCCTGTGATCTGGAGCACTGCCAGGTAGGGGCTTCCTCACACGGGACTTGGGGCCAAGGCTTCTGGTTGGGAGCAAGACCTGTGTCCTATTTACCTCCCGCCTGGTCCCCTGTCCTCCTTCCTGCCACCGCCTCCCTGGCCTGGGCCGGTGAAGGTCTCAGGGGGCTCCTCACTGGACCCCCATCGGAGAGAAGTTGGAGCCACCTGTCCAAACATGGATTCACGTGATCGTGGCTTTTTCCTGAGCGTCAGTGGAAGGGCAGCAAGCATGGGCTTGGGCTCTGGAGCCAGACTGCTTGGGTTTGAACCCCTAGCTGCCCTCTTCCCAGCTGCACCATCCTGGTCAAGCCCTTTCACCACTTGGAACCTCGGTGTCCTCCCTCCTTTGATAAATGAGATGACAGCAATGTCCAGTTGGCCTGGTTTTCTTTCCAAAGTGTAAGTGAAGTAGATTTTAGGACTATGCCCAGGAAGACAGAGAAGGGATAGGTGAGGAAATAGAAGTGGGGAGCAATACTGACCCCCAAAGCCTTCCTGGAACGGCAGGACAAGTGGGGACACTGAACCCATCCTTCTAGATGCTCTGTGGGAAGTCTGGAGAATGGCTAGCTCAGTCTAGGGCAGCCGGAGAAACATTCACCGAAGAAAGGGCTTTGGGGACACATAGGGGTTCTTCTAGTGGAGCCAGGAGGAAGGACATTCATTATTCCAGGCAGAGAGCAGAGCCCATGCAAAGCAGGAGGGAAAGAAGAACCATGTGTTCAGGGAGCAGTGAGGAGCTAGGGTACGGCCCTAGATGGGTATATTGTTTTGAAGCTCAGAGCAGAAACTTAGGTCTGGAGAAAACATCCACTTTGATCTTTTCTTTAAGTCAGTTAAATCTGGCTCTAATCCCTGTCCCACCCAAACTGGCAGGAAATTCACTTTCAGTCAGTCCCAAGGCCCTGGCCTTCCCTGGTCTTGCCAGCATCCAGGGGACTCGGGTGGCATGTGACAACTGGGGCATCAGATCCGTTCTCCATGTGGCCACGGCAGCTGAGTCCATAGAAATCCCTGGAACCCCAAGACTTTCTCCCAGCTGGAGCTCCCCCCCTGTATCCACACTGGGTGTCACAAGCCTGGGGTCTTATTCAGTGTATAACACAGCTGTCCCCAGTTTCATCTATGGAGGGTCATGGGCTGTGACGAGGCCTCACACCTGTCTCCTTGCAGTTGGGAGGACATTTTCCTCTGTCCTGGTCTAAGATCTCTCCTTGTGAGGCTCCTGCTCAGGGTCACCTCTTCAATGGCTCTGAGCTTTGTCATCAACGCCAGGAAGACAGCAAATTCTGGGAGCAGCGACATCCAAAAAGTTCTGGGTGTAGGTTCAAAATGCAGGGAGGAAAAGGAGAAAAAGAAAGAGAGAGGAAGAGAAAAGAAGAAACACACAAAAATACATTACTCACAAAGTTACCCCTCTGTGGCATGATGCCGCAGGGTGGGTGTAGGAGGCAGGTGGGTGTAGGAGGCAGGTGGGCGTGGTGTCTGAAGGGGTTAAAATGTCAGGCCGGTTACCAGGAAGGACTTGACTCCAGGTGGGAGTGAGGTGGTCAGGTGTGGTGCTTACAGGTGAGCCCTGAGAAGGTCCTGAGAGGGACAATTTTACCACCCCAGGGGTATTCCAGCTCCCAAGAGACTTTTGATTCTGGAGACAAAGGTAGAGCCAAGCGTTCAGTTCATACCTTGAAACCTTAACCCCAAATCTCTCTGTTTTTTTTTTTCCAGGGTCATCCTGGGAGAACCCTGGGGTAATGACAGGAATAGCCGGATGCCAGGCTTGCTGGTATCTGTCTGCCATGTTTGTTAATGTCTCAAACCTCCTGTCTGCTGGGGCTGCTGCAACAAAGTCCCAAAGACCTAGTGGCTTAAGTCACAGACATGCCTGGGGTCCCAAATCCAGGTGGTGGCAGGGTTGGCTCCTTCTGAGGGCCATGAAGGAGGGCTCTGTCCCAGGCCCCTCTGGTTGGTGTGTAGATGGCTGTCTTCTGCCTGTGTCCTCACATGCTCTTCCCTCTCTGTGTCCCCCAATTTCCTTGGCTTAGAAGGACACCAGTCATATTGGATCAGGTCCCACCCTAATGACCTCATTGTAACTTGGCTACCTCTCTGTATAAACCCTACCTCCAAACAAGGTCCCACCCTGAGACTGCAGGCTAGGACATCCACGAAAAGAGCATTTGGGGGAACACAATACAACCCATAATACTTCCTGCTAATCCCGCAAAACGTAAACACGATTGTTGTTTTGCAAGTGATGAATCAGACGTTCAGAGAGGTCATGTAACTTGCTCAGGGTTGTCAAATCAAAGAAGGCCCACAGGGGAGGTCAATTTGGGGCTATTGTGTGATACTCCAGCAATCCTGTGAAGGCAGAGACCCGAACTCCTGGAGGGCTGGGTCCCTGCCTGGCCTCTGAGCCGGGTTTGCGAGAAGCCAGGCTTCCTGGAGGGCTGGCAAGAGGCAGGGAGGAGAGAGAAGACATTTCACCGCGCGTCACTTTGCCGGCCCTTTGTCTCCCTGTTCACCGCCCGCGATGTGTCTGCCTCTGATTCCTCAAGCTAGGTAGATTTTTGCTTGGCTGAGCTGAGATCAAAAAGCAATTTTTCTTTTTGCAACAGCCAATTAGAAATTCATTTATTTTCACATTACGGACATTTGGCAAAAATTTCTTTGGCAATTTAGCTTCATTTATACCGTCTGCGTAAAGGGAGACCGGGAGGCTGGGGGAGCGCATGGAGGCGAAGCTCCAGGCAAAAATTAAATGCAGAATCATGTATTAGAAATGAGATGTATTTACTATTGTTTTTGAAAATTAATGGTGCATTTTTAGCTTTTATAATGTAATTTAATGATGCAATTCATCTAATAAGAAAAAAAAAAAAAAGAACGCATTTTTAACTCACTCGCACAGATTTGCTGGGGCAAACCACTCGGGATACCTTTTCCATGGAAAGGGGCTGGGGTGGAATGCTGGGGGCCTTTCTCTCTAAGACCAAAAACAACCCCACAAAAAACAAAAAGAAAAGAAAAGGAAAGAAAAGAAAAAGGATGGTGTGCCTGCTCACTTTCCTATCAGGGCTATCTACAGGAATCCAATAGAAAGGACATTTTTTTTTTTTAAATTTTATTGTTGTTGTATTACATCCATCCCCTTTTGGCTCCCCTCTGTCCCCCTCCCCACCCACCCATTCCCCCCAAAGTCAATCCCACCTGTTGCCCATGTCCATGGTTCAGAAAGGACATTTTTTAATCCCCTTTCGGTGGGGTGCTGCGTTACCCTTGTGTAGGAGCAGCCATTGATTCTGGAATGGTTGGGACTGTCACTAAGTAAAGTCTGGTGCTCAGACCTTGGGGGACGTGGGGTTGGGGGGGAGGTGTGGACGGAGAAAATTGCCCTGGAACTGGGCCAGGTCTGTCCCTTCTGGGTTCTGAGTGGGCGGAGAGTGGTCTGGGCATCCAGCGTTGACCACACTTGCCAGTTGGAGGCACCTTATTGACCTTCTGACTCCAAGGCCTCTCCCAGGTTCACGGCGAAGAGTTGCTTTCAGTTGCCCTTGGGCCCGTTTGGGGTTAAGGAGCTGGAAGTTCCTCCTGTAAGTGTGCAGGGTGTCAGGGAAGGAAGGGAGGAGGCAGGGACGGAGCAGGGCACTGGCTCGTTCCCATCACGGGTCTGACACTAGGGGGTTATTTGGTTGCTCCACCGACCACGAGAATGACAGCGCCCCAAGGACGGGATCTACTGCTGTGTGTTCATGTCTCCCAACCCACAGCATAGTGTGGACCCTCCCCAGATAACGTTTGCCCAGAAGTCTGAGGAACCCTGAGCTGAACGCATTCCGTGGAGTGTCTCACGTGACCCCCGCTGCAGTGCAGGGAGGAGGTACATTCTGCCACTGCCCTGTTTTATGGGAGCGGCTCAGACAAGTTGGGGACCGTCTCAAGTTCACCCAGCTAGTAAGCAATAGGGCCGGGACTTTGCGTGGGACTGACTGGCCCCCACTGGAGCATGTGCAGTGAGTGAATAAGTGAATGAACAAACGAACGAATGAATGAATGAATGAAAGCATGAATAAAAGAACAGGTGGCTCTCCCCAAGTCTTCCTAGCTAAGGAGCTGGGGTTTTAAAGCAGATTTTCTGATTCTGAGCTGAGGGCTTCTTTCCTTTGCCCCTTCTACCCCTAGCTGGAGGAAGAAAAGAGGATTTGGGGTTCAGTTGTGATCATGGGGTGGGGTGGCGATCAGGGTTGTTCGTATAGAGGAGGCCAAGGGTCACCCAGGTCCAGGTGTCCCCAGGATGCTGCAGTCCCTGGAGAGGTGGCCAGGAAGGGGTACTGAGTTGTCTCAGGGGTCAAAGTAAGAGTCTAGGCCATTTTTGTTCATTTGTTTCACAATTCTATTTTATTTATATTGAATTTATTGGGGTGACGTTGGTTAATAAAATTATGTCAGTTTCTATTTCTTCCCCTTTGGTTCAAAAAATTATTTTCTATTACCATTTAATCTCTTATACTCTCCATCTATGAGTCTGTCTCTGTCTTCCTTGTTAGTTCAGTGTGTTCATTAAATTCCACATCTGAGTGAAATCAGATGCTATTTGTCTTTCTTTGGCTGGCTTATTTCACTTAGTATGCTGTTCTCCAGGTCCAATTTTGAAAACACACATTAACAGTCTTTTTTTTAGTTCGTTAATTAATTAATATTGAATTTATTGGGGGTGACATCCATTAATAAAATTATATAGGTTTCCATTTCTTCCCCTTCTGTTCAAAAGTTTTCCCCACATTACCTCCACAATTATTATTATTATTATTATTATTATTTTTAAATATTTTATTTCATTATTTCTGGAAAGAGGGGAAGGGAGAGAGGCAGAGAGGGAGAGAGACATCAATGTATGGTTGCCTTTCACCTGACGCCAGCCACAGATCTGACTGGAGACCTGGTTTGCAACCTTGTTATATGCCCTGGCTGGGGAATCGAACCTGCAACCTTTGGGTTTGCAGGCCGGCACCTTACCCACTGTGCTACCAGCCAGGGTCACAATTATTTTTTGACTCCATACCATGTGCCTAGAACTCACCTGACCTCGTCAAGCTTTGGTTTCCTCACCTGAAAAATGGTGCTAACCTCTCAGTGTTTCTCAGTGGGGTGCACGGTTGGTATGTTGCATAGGAAAATCCGCTTTGTTTCTTTGCTGAGCGGGGTGCTGCCCTACCCTTCCTGATGTTGGCCACAGTGAGATCCCCAAACCCACCCAGCGGTCCCTCCGTCCCTTCAAGTGACAATGGCAGATTCACCGGATGCTGGGAGCACTCCATGAGACAACCTGTACGACGTTACTTTAAACAGAGCCTGGCACACAGTAGGCTTTTCACCTTTTGCTTTGCTATTTCCCTTTCCCCACCCCTCCCTCCTCCTTGCTGCAGCCCCACACACCTGCTCTCAGTGCGTCTCAAGCACTTGAGTTGCTGCAGTCTGGTCCAGGATGACAGCTCCCGCCCTCCACACCCGCCCTCAGCTCCCCAGCAGGCCTGCACCTGCCACTGTCATCCCAGCACTGAGACCTGAACGTGGGCCTTGCCAGGCTGCTGCGGAAGCCTTGATTCCGGGAGACCAGCCTGGTTCCTCAGGTGCGGGGCCCTCTGTGAACCACCCCCGACACTGGAGCTTGGCGGACACGGTAGGCGGGCCACTGGTTTTGCAAGTCCAGAACTGCACGGTCCAGTGTGGTAGCTGCTGGCTGCTCGTGGCTGTTGAGCACCTGAAGTGGGAATTGAGGCGAGTGGTCAGTATAAAATATACACCAGGTGTTAAAGGCTTCGTGCCTCGGGTACAAGCGGCTGAGTGGCATGTCCCTTTAGTTTTCTGGATTTCATTGGGGTGGCTCACTGCATTGATGAGAGATTCACCATCAGTGACGCAGGGTGATTCTCTTCTCCGGGCCATGTAAATCCTTAAACCTAGATATACCCTCACCAAAGCCCTCAAAATGGGATTCTGATGGCTCACCCTTGAGCACCCAGAGTCTGCCCACCTCCAAGGAGCAGAGAGGGCTAGCGGTTGGGGTGGGGGGGGTGACACACAAGTCCCCCTCCCCCTTCCTCGGCTCCCAGGATTTCTACAGAAATTCTTTTTATCCCAAGGCCCAGCTGAAGGTCCTTCTTCTTAGTATGGGGGTGGGGTGGGGTGAGGGGTGGGGTGGAAGGCACTTCCGTGAGGTCTCCGAGCACTTTACATCCCCAGTAGATTTCGTTACAGACCTTTTGCCCACCATGCCCTTCTCGGCTTGAGCTCCTGGGCAGCTGGAAGCCACCTGACTCGGCTTCATCCCCGTCTACGGGTCCAGGCCCCTACCCACCTGACAGCATGGTTCATGGCGAACGGAGGCTGTCATTTCCAGGGGCTTCTGTGCAAAGGCCCTGCATGAAGGTACCAGGCCTGACACTGATTATAATCACATCCTGGAGCTCAAGCAGGTGAGAGCAGGTAACAGAAGTTTCCTTTTCTTGGGGCAGGCGTGCCACCTCTGACTCAGGTGCTAAGTCACCAGGTGATGAACGGCTCACGTGACTTGAGCACTGGCAGGGCTCCACATACATTAGCTCACTTTGTCCTCACCACAACTCTTGTAGGTGACAGCTGTCCTCCCATTGCAGATGAGGAGTTGAGTCCCAGATAGGCTATGGAACTGCCCAGGGTCCCACGGATGGCAAGAGGCAAAACTAGCATTGGCTCCCAAACTGTGTGACCCCAGAACCCCAGTTCTCAACAATATGGCAATTCTGCCTCTCACAGACACACATGGACAGACTCAAAGACGTATAGGTATACATATGTGAACATGCATATAAAAACTCAGAGACCCATTTGCATATGTGGACAGACACACAGACACACTCACATTCGCATGGCTACTCAGATATAAAGATCACCTACATTTCCCTGGCTGGTAGCACAGCGGGTCAGGAGCTGGTTCGATCCCCAGCCAGGGCACATACCCAGGTTGCAAGTCAGGTCTCCAGCCAGGTCTGTGGCTGGAGGCAGGTGAAAGGCAACCACACATTGATGCTTCTCTCCCTCTCTGCCTCTCTCCCTACCTCTCTCTCTCCCTCTAGCTCTCTGAAAATAATAAATAAAATCTTTAAGAAAGAAAAAGATCACCTACATGTACATTCATATATGCCTATGTATCTTTAGTCATGTACCTACACATACACATGACGCTACACTGATATACACATAGTATCAGACATGAAGGCACACACACAATGCATGCATTTGTACCAGGACATGTCCACAGGTACATAAATTTGGAAGTCCTTGCTCCCAGGGTTAAGTTTACAGGGACACATTCATACCTGCTGGCTTGTGATGTCCCAGAAACCCACACACATACCTTGACATGTTTGCGGGAGCGCCCGGCCCTGGGGTACGCGGAATGCCCACTCCCCAGATACACGCTCACCGACACCCCCTCAAGCTCACTCATCCAATTTAAACTGAACAGGGAAAACCAAGTTGGAAATTAGAGGGCGAAAAAGCCCGTTGGAAAGAAGGAAGCTAATAAGCGGGCGGTGGCGAGCCTGCTGCCTCCACCATATCAATAACTCAGTATTGGGTTTCCAAAAAGACATCACATAATTTTTCAATGAGAAATCCATGAGCCCGGAGATGCTGTTATGCTGTGAATTACAATGCACGCGGCTTGTCAGCCGTCCCTGTCAGCACTTTCTCCGACGCTTCCACGGGTGGGAAGTGCTGCGGCTGCAGCAGGATGGTTATTGTTGTTATTATTTCTTCCTTTTGGAGCCTCAAATTAAGAACTGGAGGAGCCAGCAGGTCCCGTCCTCCTCCCCCTCCTCCCCCCATTGTACCTAAATCAAGAAGTTTTTCCGGCTTGATATTTTCTTGAATGTGGCTCCTGGGCTCTTTGTACCCCCTCCCTACCCTGGAGCCCTAATTTCATGGTTCTCGGGGCTTGGGAAACAGGGTTGGAATATGTGGGTGGGGGCCACGCACCCCTTCAAAGCCCCGGTATGTCTGAGACATCCTTAGCTGCTGTGGGGATCGGAAAATCTGGGTCTTCTCATAGCTGTGGCACTTGGAACCCCGGTTATCATTCAGCAGAGCCAGCCTCCTGGGCACTGCTGCTTCTCTGGGGCAGGATTTTGGCTCTGGGAGGACAGGCTGTGTGGGAGGGAGCATAGGGGTAACACGGGAAGAGGGCCCCTTTACTGGGGCATAGCGGGAGGAATTGGGTGGCCAAGAGAAAGGAGCTGAGTGGCCCACCTGGGAGCGGAAAAAAGGGGCCTTGGGTGCTGGAGGTGGAGCTGGACTCAGGATGGCGGTCATTGTCTTGTTCTGCTCGATGCTTTCGTGTTTCTTCCATTGGCCATGAGAAGAGGATGCTCCACTCAGTCACTGGCCCCAGAACGTGAGCCACATGGAGCTGAGCTGGCCGTGGGCTGCAGCCAGGAGCAATGCCCACCCTGCTGACCGCAGACCTGTGAGGACAGCTGCACGCCGCTGAGGTACAGGGACTGTTTGTCAGATAGGTCAACGCAGCCCAGATCCAGCAGGGGCCTCTCCTCCGTACTTTCACCCCTCTGGGCTCAGGGCCTGTAGCACTTATTATAATGGCCACTCGGGCCAGGAGCCACTCCTGTCACTAGCCAGGATGAGGCTCAGGGGTTGAGAGTGAGGTCCTTAATGTATAGGTTCAAACCCTGGCTTCTCCCTGTCATAACAAAGGGCTTGTCAGAGCAATCACCCCCGCCCTGAGTTCCAGGGTGTGTGCCAGACGGAGGGTAGAGGAGAGGGTGGCCAGGAGGCAGCTGAGCCCTGGGATGGGGGGCAGGAGGATGGCCTGGGGTGTCTGGGAGCTGGGGCTCCTCTAGGGAGCCGGCACAGGGAGACCTCCGGTCCAGTCCAGGTTCCCTGATCTTGTCTGGCTTGAAGTTTACCTTCAAATCAGCCCTGTCTCTGGGTTCCCAGTGCCCTCCATCCCTCAGTGACACTTATGTACCATACTGTGGAATGGGGGACATTGAAAGACACTAGGACCTTGGTTCCCAGACTTCTACTTTCCACAGACCAGTAGAATTAGGCAGAGCACCCCCAGGACACTGACATAGGGACACCATGTCTTTTCTAAGTGAGGATCTTTTATAAAACAACTACCATCAGGTTTATTCATTTACTTGTCCAAGAGAGCGGATATTTTAATAGCAAGAACTCAGGAAAGAATACGATCTCAGAATGAAGCAGAACCCTGTCAAGCAAGGAAAGACAACAATGGCACACACATATGAATATCTTTTACAGAGTAGAGAAGATGTTAGAGCAAAAGCAAAATTGGTAAAGTAGCCTGCAAAGACCAAATGTCCCCAAGTAAGACTTATGGAGAAAGAAATTTTCAGTGGGTGCGGCACACATAGTGATGACGATGGTGATAGTGATGATGATAAAGGTGACGATGAAGAAGACGGTGGTGATGATGCTGATGACGGTGACAATGACAGTAAAGAACACTGGATTTCATATTCTGTTGCCTCGTGGGACATTCCCCTTTATTTGCAACAGCTTTCTGTGAGTTCTGTCCCCTCGAACACCCAGTGGAGTGGAGGGTGGGCAGAGTGGACCTGGGCTGGCTGGGGGCAGTCCAGGCACTTGCCGCTGGAGCCTGATGTCCCAGCTTGGGAGCGGAGGAGAGGGCTGGGTGTCGGAGGCCTGGGGGTGGCCCAAGAAGGAGTTCACTCTTCCCGTCTTTTGCTCTGGGGCACGTGCTGTCTCCTCTTAGCGTCTGAGCTGTCTGCTTCTCCACACATCCAACTCAGTCTGTTAACATCAGAACCATGGTGCATATGTGCCCTGTCCACAGAGCATGTCCACCTGTCCTCCTGAAGTCCACCAGGACAGCTTTGCAAACTCTTCTGCTTCATGTAAAGCAGCACTACCTTTATGTGTCGGTTTTCATGATTTGTTTGAGGAAAGGGCTGAAGAAAGGTTTCCAGAGCACCGCACCTCAGCAGTCTACAGGGAGTATCTGTGTGCCCGGCCTGCCCCGGGTGGAGGCACCATCAGTTTGCTTACACCTTTTACACGGTCAGCGATGTGAACTGCACCCCTGAAGGATGTGCGATGCAGTGGCTCTGGGCCTGCTACCGGCTGTGACAACGAGCCCAGACGCTGGCCTTCTGTCCAGTGGGGGGCTGGCTGTGGTCTGTAAGCTCTTGACCTTGTGACTATCAGGATTTCCAGAACTGGGGGCAGGTGTTATGAAGCCTGTATCCTTAGGCTGGCTGTGAGGGTATTCGCTCACTCACTCATTCATTCGTTCATTTCTGAGCCTCTTCCTTTGTGCCAGGCACTGTATTTGTCACAAAAGGAAAAGCCTCCCTTTCTCCTGGAGGAACCTCTAGTCTATTGAGCGAGACAGTTCTCAAGGGAGAAAACAAATAAATGCGTAATTAGCAACTGACTCTGGCATCAAAAAGAAAATAAAGAGGGTGAGTGCTGACATAGAGATGGGGGTAGGGTGCTGATTGAGTTGAGGTAGGGAGGGGAAGCCCCTCAGAGGAGATGACATTGGAGCTGAGTACTGAGGGATGATGTGACAACCATGGGAAGAGTTAAGAGGTCCTAAGCAGAAGGCACAGTGGGTGCAAAGGCCCTGGGGCAGGAAAGCAAAGCATATCATGTGTCCAAGGAGGCAGGGGAATGCCATTATGGTTGGAGGGCAGGAGGGTCCTGATACTTCAGAAAACATCACAAATAGCCTCTAGGCAGGTGGATGCAGGTGTCCAGACTGGCCTTCATGCTTCATCTCTGAATTCCCAGCAGTAGAGCAGAGTGTCAGGATGGGGATCTGCAGGGGAAGGCTCTTCACACATCCAAGGAATTACCAAGTATCTCCCACTGTTGATCCTATCCAGAACCTTCCAGAGCTCAGTCACCTGGCAGCACAGATGCCTCATGCTCACATTAAATCCAGCTGGGTGACTGGCAGGTGGCTCTCCATGCGGGTGCCTCCCATCTAATAGCTCTGGCCTCTCCCTGGAGCTTGGCAAGCCGCAGAGAGTGTGCAGAGCGTCACATGGGAGGGCTCACGGGCCAGGCGCAGATGCAGACGCCACTTCCACTCACAGTCAGCGGCCAGAATTCCGATCCTTGGCCATGCCCAGTTGCAAGGGAGACTGGGAAACCTGGTCTACCTGGATGCCCTCCAGGTAGAGGAAACGAGCCCTAGTGACCACGCAGCCCTGTCTGTCATGGATGGCGTCTCACTTTGCGCAAGAGTGACAGCATGGAACAGAGGATCAGCAGGTATTCACAGCGTCATCCTGATACCCCAAGATTGTGGGTGTGATCCTCACTCAGGGCACATGCAGGAAGCCACCAATAAACAATTGAGTGGAACAACAAGTTGATGTCTCTTTCTTGCTCTTTCTATTTTAAAAAGTCAATAAATAAATAAATAAATTAATAAAGAAAGAAACATTAAAAGCATTCCAGGAGAAACATGAAACTGAGGCTTCAATCATCAGTGTGCAGAGAGGAGCTCCCAGGATAGTAGTCATGCCTGCCCCCCCCCCATACTGAATAATAATAATAATGATGATGATGATGATGATGATGACGATGATGTATTGTGTTCATACCCAGTGGTAAGCTAGCGTGGCAAGAAAGGAACAAGAAATTACTTAGAACACAGTTGTGCTCTGTGTTCCAGGAAGGGCTGCCTTCATCTCCAGTGCGGGGGGTTCTGCGGCTGGGGACAGCAACTTTCATGGCACCTCCTGGCAGACACAGGTGAGGGCCTCACCCGGGCAGGTCTAGATGGGGGAGGGCAGAAGGAAAAGATGGTTACATTGCTCAGCTGGGGGAGAACTGAGATTCTTAGGAAGTGATGTGAGGGAGGAAAGGTGTGAATTCCTTGTTAAAGAGGAGAAGGAAGATGTGAGTCGGGGTAGGAGGGAGAGAGGGAGTGTGTGTGTAGGGGGAGGGTCGAGGAGAGATATGCACTTTTAGGAACCGTGTTCAGCATGAAGTTTAAAGTTAGGTGTTCCTTGTTCTATAATTGCTCTCTTAATAACAATCCTGTTTACAGCTGCCTTACATGGACAGAACTGAAGGAATGATAGAAGGAAGAGGTGTGTAAATTAGAATTCTTATTTTGTTTCAGGCAGGAAAGAATGAATTCTGCCTAATTTAAGAAGCAAAGAGCACTTATTAAGGGACTGTTGATTAAGTTGGTGACATTTTGGCACAGGTGCCCAACGCATAGGAGTCACCCTTCAAGCCCTGAGTGGACGTGGCTGGCCTTAGACACCCTCACGCTCCATCTCTTCAAAATGTCCCGCTCCCTCCATCCTTCTGGGGAGATAATGGACGAGAGCAGATGGATGCTGGCCAGGCAGCTGTCTGGGACCTGTACGTCACCTGTCACCCTCGGCCGACACTAACTGGTCTTGATGTGAGTTCTCGTGGAGCCCAGCTCCCTAGGCCTTTGATAAGCCCTTCTCCAGGCAGGCACTACTAGTAGATCACAGATGCCCCATGAACTAAAATTAATTTCTATTTCAGGGTTAATGACATTCCCCACCCCCGCCCCGTCAACAAGGCAACGTATGTGAGTTAAATGAGATTGTTATTGTCTTAGTCCAAGTCGCCAGGAGCACATGTCCTAGAGATGAAGGGTCACCCACTGAGGGGTCACTAATTCTTGGGTGGTCCATCTAAGGAAGTCCGAGAGGGCAGTTCCCGGTGGGTTCTACATCCTTCTCTTGACCCGGCCTCTGTCTGGGGAGGCTTGAGCTTGCTCTACCCCAAGCTGTGGGCTCTGCTTTGCTCTGACCTCACCATGGGTTCTGTCCCAAGGCAAGTATTTGCTAGCTTCGCTTCCACCCCCTGTTTCCCATCAGCCCTCAGGTGGCAGAGTCCTGGGGCTGCTGGTTTGGAGCTGGGAAAAGACACACCTGGTGCAGAGCTAGTCCAGCCAGCGATTGCCTTGATTGTCCTACCATGGCTTCCTGGTGGACTTGATTGGTGTCCTTCTCAGTCCTCCTAATTGCTGTTCAGTCCTCGACCTTGGACTTCATCAGTTCCTATCAATGGACATTATGCGGAGGGAAAGAGAATAACACACAAGGGGCATTCAAAATCGGCATGCGGGCTGTGTTTATGTCCGGAGTCATCTCTCACCGGCTGGCTGTGTGGCCTTGGGACAGTTGCTGCACTTCTCTGAGCTGTCTTCCATGAAATCAGGGTAAGCGCTTCCTGCTGGGACTTTGGGAGGATTAAATGATTTGAGTGTTTAGCTCAGTGAGGCAAAGGCTGCTACTGCTCCTTGTCACTGATTCTTGTTAGTTTAGGTTGAAGTTTTGGGTTGGGGTGCAGGTCTGAGACTCCTGCATTCTCTCTTCCCCCCAGAGCTGCTGGAGGAATGAAGCTGTCCCTCATCTCTTCAAGGGAGAGGTGACACCAACTTGGCTTTAGCAGGAACAAAACCCAAACAAATCACCCACAGAGGGACCAGCAGGCTAATAGAAGGTTCTTAAAAAGGGCACTTTGTTTTGTCAAATTGTTCCAACGCACTTTGGTCACCATCTGTTTGCAGTACCCCTGGAGGGTTTGTTCGCAGGTGATGAGAAGGGACTGCTCTGACAGTTGTCCAAGCGAGGGGGGCGAGGCTTTCTTCCTGTGCACCCCTTGCTCGCCTGCCTGGTCCTGCCAGCACCCCCACGCAACACGCCACTGCCCTCAGTGTGCGGGAGGGGTGGAGTGTGGGAAGGTGAGGGAAGACCCCCCACAACCTGTGCTTGCTGGTGCCACCATCAGGCAACCCCAGCACCCCCTTTCCGGCCGGGGGAGGTGGATGGAGCCCTCCCTCCCCCAGCATCTTCCAGGCTCGGTTTCCTGTCCTCTCCTTTTCTGAAAAGCTGTGTGTCAGCACAGGCCTGGCAGGTGTGTTCGCTCCCAGAGACCGCGCGCGAGCCCCAGCATGGGGAGAAAAATGCCTAGTCGAGGAGAATCTGAGTCGGGCTGCGCGCTCGCCTCCTGGCGCAGGAGAGAGTCGGTGGGCAGGGAGCGCTGGGAGAGGGCCAGGTGGCTGGCGTGGGGCACACGCCTGTCTGGCCAGGAGCGCCCTCCCCTCTGCCAAGAGAGGCGGCTCCTGTGAGGCGACTGCGAGAAGTAGGGCAGCTGTATCCCTCCTTCCCTCCCTCCCTCCCACCTTCTCTCTCTCACCCCTTCCCTTCCTTCCTCTCCCCGTCTCTCTCCCTCCCCCCTTCCCTCTCCCTTCCTTTCTCTTTGTCTTTCCCTTCCTCCTCGCTCTCCTTCCTTCCTCATTCACCTGCTTCCTTCTCTCCTTCCTCCCTCCCCACCCCTTCCTCCAGCCCCGCATTCGCAGAGGACTGACCATGCCCCCAAGCTGCCCCGAGCTGCACACTGTTTCTGGCAGAGAGACTATCTAGGAGTCTAGAGGACAGGGGCAGCTGGTGGGTGGACAGGTAAGGATCCTGCCCGGTGGCCCACGCCCTAACGAAGGTCTGGGCTGGTTCTCCTGGGAACCTTGCCGTCCCTGGAGGGCGAGGGAAATTTGGCTTGGGTCTCAGTGTTTCAGGTTGAGACAAGAGGGAAGGGCGTTTGCAGTGGAGGGAATAGCTTGTACAAAGGCTAGGAGGCAGGAAAGGGCTTGGTGCCTTTGAGGAAGCTATGAGGTTCAGGGTGGCCTGAGCCAGGGGTGGCTTTGGGACTCACTTATTCATCTATAGCCCAGTAAGCGTGGTGGACTTGGTGCCTCTGACCTGACTTGGTTTATCAATAAACATATATGTATGGAGCCCCTAACACATGCTGGCCACCAAGCAAAGTTCAGGGACGACAAAGAGGGTCATGATGAAGTATTTGCCTTAAGCCAGCTCATAGTCCAACGAGGGCAGAGTCAATGAACATGCATTCAAACTTTAAAACTGGACACACATGGGCTCAAGTCTTATCTCAGCCTCTTACTGCCAGTGTGACCTCTGGCCAGTTCTTTTGGCCACTCTGACCCTCAGTTTTCTCGCCTGTGAAGTACGGGAGGACAGTACCCATGACCCCTGGGATGTTTTTTGAGTGGAAGCAGCTCTTGTGTGTACATATTTAGCATGACTCTTTAACCCTGTGGACACCTCTGGAAGGGAGGTCCTATAATTTCTCCATTTTATAGATCTGGAGGTGGTTGCTCAGAGAGGCTGAGCAATTTGTCCAACGTCACACAGCCAGTGAAGGTGGAGAGTGAAGATGGAAACTTAGGCAGTCTGATTCCCAAGACCGAGCCGTCAATAACAACTCCTAAGGCCAGCATATGGACTTGGAACAAAACGAATGCATCAGCAAAGTGGGGTTCCCCAAACCTGGTGGGATCATGAAGATGGATGCTGGGGAGATGGTCTTCAGCGCTTTGAAGGGCCAGGCTCTTCCCATCTCTGCAGCTTGTCACTGTCCTATCAGCCGCACGCCCTGAGACTGTTGGGCTGGTGGGAAGGGAGGATGGGGCATGGAGGTGGAGGAGGAGGACCCCAGTCTGGCTCTCCCTGTCTCCACACGCCCAGCCCAATGTGTCTTGTGAATTCAGAGCCCCAGTAGAGGCTGTCTGGGTCCTATCCTTATAGCTGTGCCTTTTCTGTTCATATGAGACTCAGTTTCCCATGACACCCTGTCTTCCAGGACCCTTTGGTCTTTCAGACCATCCTTCATCTGCAAACCCCCTCTGACTCTCCTGGTACCCTCTGTCCCCTTGCTCTGACCCCTCTGTCTTCTGTTTCTCTCTTGTGCTCTTTCCCTCTTTCCATCCCTCCCATAGGGGTGAATAGTTGGGCTTCTGAGGTCGAGGGAAGGGCTTGGACACAACTTGAATCTCAGGCTAAGGATCAGGGAACTTAGGAGTCTAGAGGACTTGGTCACTAGACGAGGGACCCTTTGGTCATTACATGGATTGGCACAAGATGGCGCCCTGGGACCATCGAGCCCGTGCTAGTCTATCCAATGGGCCTCCTGTCTACCCCCCTCCCCCTCTGCCTACTCTCCCTATTCCAAGTTCTACTGGCACCAAATGGTCTCTACTTTATCTCATCATTGTTGTCCTCCCTCACCTCCCCCTTTCTTGTCTCTCTGTACCGGGGCAGCTGACTCCTCGATCTCCTGCTCACCCTGGGCAGACAGACTCCAGTTAATGCTGCTTGTGCAGAGGAGGAGAGTGGAGAGGAGAGGGGAGAGGTAAGGAGAGAAAGGAGAGGCCCTGGTCACGGGCTCGAGAGAGTCTGCAGCGAGAATGGAGGAACCTCTGGAGTTACTTATGGGCTGGATTCTCTGAAGCTGGGCTCTGGGAGGAATCTTTAGAAACGAGAAACAGAACCTTTACATCCAGGGCACATCTGCCGCCTGGCTTGGGGTTCCAAACACAGGTCCCACTTCCTAGCAGCTTGAGGGCCAGAGGTGACACAGAAAAGTGCCGGGAGAATAAGGAGGAGCGAGAGGAGGTCAGAACTCCAGCTGGAGGTGGCCCTGGTGGCAGACCCAGCTGCCGCCAGCTGTGGCCCTTCCCTGGACATCACTGGGCAGCTGATGAGGTGAGGCAGCAGGGTGTGGCCTGACCTGGGCTCTGAAAAATGAGGTTTACTTTATGGAAAAAAACAATCTCAGGTGAGAGGTGGCCACGAGTGGACTCCACGCATGCTCAGAAGAGCAATGACAGGCGAAGGTTATGATAATGATGACCCTTTGTTGTGTACTTACTATATGCCAGGCATGGCTCTAAGTGCGTTACGTGGCTTATTTTATTTACGTTGGTTCTCCCAGAAGATAGGCAATAGAAGTGAAATACAATGAAAAATCAACCTGGAAAGGAGACAGACTTTGCTTTCTCGTGATGAAGTCCGGGGTACATGCGAGCCCGCCTGCAGAGCTCCATCCGATGGCAGGACAGGGAGAGAAAAACCCCTCGTTCTAACTCGCAGTGCACCCTGGACCTGTCATCACGGCCTCTTCCATTCCTAACCCTTTTCTTTCTCACGGAAGGAGCATTCTGCAGCCAGAGCTGGATCCTGATTTAATAAGGCAGTAACCAGAGAAATGCATTTCAATTGATTATTAAGCATTTGTTTATTAGAGCTCAGTAGCTCTGACCCAAATAGCTGCTAAGCAGTCATTAAACATCAACGAAGATGTTTCTGTTTATATATTTTGTTTATTTACCATCATGAACAAACATTATTACATCAATTAAATGTCGATTAAGGGC
This sequence comes from Noctilio leporinus, assembly GCA_004026585.1. NCBI lineage: Eukaryota > Metazoa > Chordata > Mammalia > Chiroptera > Noctilionidae > Noctilio > Noctilio leporinus. Next base: position 134,641 of record PVIW01001274.1, on the reverse strand, counting down.
CCATGATTTGAATTAGATTATCTACATAGTGTCAAATCATTTTCCCGTCTCCTTTGGAGATGCAATCCATTTCTGGTTTAATATAAAAAAAAAAAAAAAAAAGAAAAAGAAAGAAACAACCAACAGTTCAATCTAAGTGTTAGAGGCTGTGGCTGGTGGGGGCTGCAGGCTGGTTTCTGAGCACATCTAGAGCTGATCTTTCCTTTCTTGGTGTTTGAATGGCACTGCGTGATCATGACATTCATTCATGATCAATTATTCGTGCAGGTGCTGTTTCTCCCTTGTGATTCTTTGCTTTTGGCGGGGTTAATTTCTTGAAAAAAACAAAAAATCACGAGGCAAAACAAAACAATCACTCCCCTCTCACTGAGCCCTTCGAGATTTCAGGAAGGAAGCCAAGCTCCCCTTGATCAGCACACTGAGATCAGAAATGATGCCCCGCCACAAATGGCGCGTTTTCCTGCAAGCATTGAAATGACGTATTTTAATGACACCTTTTAAAGAATACATCAAAGGAAAATTTGGAGAAATTTTTAAATTTATGAGAAAAATGCTTTAGAAAACGAGATTGCATATAGCTCTTGGCTTTTTAAAGTCAAAGGAGAAGGGACCGGAAGGAGGTCCCCCTGGCTGAGCGGGGCCCTGTGGGACTCAGAGTGGAAGCTTCCTCGCCCTCAAATTCCCCAAATTTGTCCTCTTGCAAACACTGGATTGCCTGAAGGGGGACTCCCATGGGAACTGGGGACCCAGATCTTCTGGAGAGGGAGGAGGAGACAAGGGACAGCCTTTCTTCCAGCCCTGACCCTCAGCCCGGCCCTAGGGAGACGGAGCTCAGGCTGCCTATGGTCAGTCCCAGGGGTGGCGTGTAGGGTCATGGGGAGAGGGGCCAGCTACTCCCTGTCACCTAGGGAGGGGCAGTCCGGTCATCTGTTTACTGAAGAGCTTCTCAAGTTCCCCACTTCCATGTCTAACCCAGATGTTCTCAAACTTTTTGTTTTAAGCCATAGAACTCCTTTTACCAAATGACATCCTACGTGAAAGTCCCATTAGGTAAAAAATTTTAATGTAGCTGAAGCGTTGGGTTGGGGGGTAGGATCCATTTCACTTGGCAACCTCGATCCTCTGCCCTGAGGCACCTCTGCAGACAAACCCCTGCATCAGGACACAGGGCAGCCCGGTTTCCAGGCCACTCCTCAGCTGCCGAGGTCCAGGATGACAACAGAAGAACCACTGGGGATGAGAACTTCTTCTCCAAGTCCTACATCCACCTGTGGGTTTTCTGATTCTGTGCAGCTGGATTTGGCCCATGGCTAAACCGTTAACAAGATCCTTATATAATACAATACAGTACACATGGCTAGCTGAGGGTGAGCCAGGTGAGGGGCCTGGGACATAACATTTAAGGACACACTCTTCTCAGGGGCTCACCTGCACCTGCCCTGAGAGCAGGGCTTCCTTAAATGTGACCCCTAAGCCCCTCAGTCGTCTGCCTCCAGGCCTGGCATTGCCAGGAAGCCTATGAAAACCAACAACCACCACCCTTTGGGTACCTACATATAGAGGTACTCAGATGGGGCCTGAATGAATGAAAGCTATTCTGTCGACCGTAGAGACCAGCCTCCCAGTTCCCCACAGGGCATGCAGTAGACAGACCAGGCCAGAAGGCAGTATTTTTATTCCTGTTATTCTAACTGGATCCTCACTGGTGGAGGGCATGTCCCCGAATGAAATTTAATAGCGACCAGTATGGACAACAGTAACTGTGTGTGTCCACCCAGCAAACATTCCCACCTGCCTTCTCTGAAGCAAATCTCACCCAACCCGGGCCGCAGCGGTCCCATGACCCAGGCTGCGTCAGTCAGAATCCCCCATTCCCTTAGATGAGACCCAAATCAACCCAGTCAACCCAGTCACAGGCTTCCTCCAGGATTTTTCCCTTGGGAGCTGGAAGTTGTCCTCCTCTGGGCTCCCCATGCTGGAGGGAGCCAGCGCTCCTGGTGGGGATAAGGCCGAACAGAGGCAAGAAGAAAGGGAGTCAGAGCCGGTGGCTGTGTCTTGCTAGCAAGACCCTCCTCCAATTCATGTGTCTTTCCCAGCAGCTCCAGAAAATGTCATCATTATCATCACTATTATTATTAGTTTCTTTAGGCTAGGGGGAAATAATCTTCTACCACTGGCAACCTGAAGTGTCCCGCTGACTTCAGCACCCAAAGTTAACCCCACAGTCCCTCCATTCTGCACACCTGTTCCCCACGGCCAGCACTTCCCATCGGTGTTTGTGTCTCTTTCCCACTCCTTGGAGTCCACGCTTCCTCACGAAGTGGCTAATGGTTACCCGCAGGAAGTTCCCAACACCCTTTAATTTTGTTAATTCGTGCAAAAACGTGCATAACGTAACGTTTACCATCTTAACCACTTTTAAGGGTACGATTCAGTGACCTTAAGTACAGTCGCTTTGTTGTGCAACTATCAACATCATCCACGTCCAGGATTTTTTCATCTTGAGAAATGGAAACTCTGTGCCCACGAAACATCCCTCATTCCCCTCTCTGGCAGCCTCTGGCACTTACCATTCTGTTTTCTGAACCGACCAATTTGATGACCCTAGGAACTTATGTCAATGGAATCGTGTAGTTTTTGTCTTCCAAGGTCATCCATGTTGTAGCATACATACCAATTTTCTTCCTCTTTAAGGCCGAATAATATTTCACGGTGTATATGAGTATAGACCACATGTTGCTTATTCATTCATTTGTTGGTGGACACTCAGGGTGTGTCTGCCTTTTGGCTATTGCAGATAATGCTGCCATGGACATAAACGTACAAACATCTCTTCCAGATCCTGCTTTCAATCCTTTGGGGGACATATCTCCAAAATGGGATTGCTGAATCATACAACAATTTTATTTTTATTTAGTTATTTATTTTTGAAAAACCACCATACTGTTTTCCCCAGTAGCTGTAACATTTTGCATTCCCATCAACAGCATACAAGCATTTCCATTTTCCCACACCTTTGCCAGCATTCGTTATTCTCTCTTATTTTGGTAGTAGCCATCCTGATGGGTGCAAGGTGGTTTTAATGCATTTTCAGTCATAACTATATTCATTTTGCTGCCTAATAACCACTCTGAAACGGAGGGAGTGGTCCGTTTCAAACAACCACAATTTACTTAGCTCATGGTTCTTTCACTTGGCCAAATGGGCTGAGCTGAGCCGGTGGCCCTTCTGGGCTTGGTCACGCTCACTCATGCGTCAGGGCTAACTGCAGGGTCGCCTGGCCCAGGGTTACCTCCGCGGGGCTGACTCATTACTCGTGCTTCATGCCATCTCTCATCGCCTAAGTCAGCCCAGACGTGTTCACGTGAAGAACAAATGGAGCCACGGGGGTTTCAGAGCCGCAGTGAAGGACTGTGATGTGGGGGAGAAAGCTCCAGCTTCCCACAGTTGGATGGAAACAATGAATTCTGCCCAGGAGCCATTCATGAGTCAGTGGTGGGGCTGGGGGCCAGGCAGAGGAAGAAGCCAGAGACTTCCATCATGCTGCTATCAGAACTACCCCTTCCTTTCAGGACTGAGGTTTTGTTCCCTGGATAAGCTTCTTGTCCTGGCTCTGAATTATCCCAGTAGGGGCTCACTCTTACAAACCCTCTTGTTTCCTCTGCAAATATCCTCCTGCTGGTCCAGACTAACAGTTGATGAAGTGTTCTTAAATAAGGATACAACTGTGCCTACACGGATCTTAGGTTTAATGCCACTCTCACAGTCTCAAACCCCCTCTGGATAAATACGGGAAACTGCACCATGGGTCCCAATTCACACTCCAGCATATCATCTCACCCTTGTTTGGTTCAAGGAATACTGCAGCTCCAGGGCATCCTGGGCTGGTACTCAGCCTTCCTGGGGGGGCTCAGCACCTGGAACAGGGCTCCCTGCTCTGTGGGCTCAGCTCCCCATTGAACTCTCATTAAAGCTGTGCCCCTCTTCTGGGGTCAATATAATTTGCAAAATACTCCGTAACTCGGGGCAGCAGACCCTCCAGGCCTGAGTGGGAGCCCAGCATCATCACTCCCCATCTGGTACCCAGGACAGACCCGCTTGCTGCAGGATCACCAAATGTCCCCGTTCAGCCTGGACACAGCCTTGAAGTCCTGCAGGACACAGCGCTCCATGGCTCAGCCAGCCTACTTCTCATCCCTTCCTCCACCCGAGGACGATGTTTGGCCTAAGCCGCACTTCCAGCACAAACCTCAGCTCCCCGAGGCATCCAGTCCCCGTTTGACCCAGAATTCAACACAGTGCAACACAGGCTCACCGAGCATCCACCCAGTGTCAAGGGGCAGGGATGAATAAACATGGTCTCTGTGCTCTAAAGAGCTCATATTCTTACCAGAGAAGCTGGTGTCAGTTACCTCTGAAGTGGCAGCTTCCCTCTGTGGTCGTTCAACGTGGTACTGTGCACGCTCCATGCAAAACTGGACTCAGCTTTTGCCATCTGGGATGGGGCCGTCTGGCATGGGGCTGTGTAGCAGGAGCTCAGCTTCTAGGACCAGTGGGGGAGGGGCAATGCAGGGGGGAGGGGGGAGGACTCCTCAAAAGAATGGCAGCCCCTCAAGGCAAAAGATGAAGTCAGGTTTGGGTCAGGCTGGGGACCATGGGCAGTGGCCTGAGCAGGAGGGATAGCACCAGAGTCTCTCTGGAATTCTCTAGGAAGGTCGGCAGGCTGGGGCTCTGCCACCCATTCACTGATGAACAAAGGACCATAGGGTAAGGGCCTCAGCCCCCAAGCAGAAGTACAGCGAAAAGGGAGCTGAGGTGGGGAGTAGCTGGTCCGCCTCTGCAGGCACGTGGATACACCTTGCAGATGGCCCACCAGGCTTGAGAGCAATTTTAATTCTCAGAAGCTGGAGGGTTGATCTTCTGGTCTACCCCACACTGCCCAGCTCAAGGACACTGGACAGGGGTGTGTCTCTCTGTTCAGAACTCCCCAGTGGTTGGCGCTGGTGACTTTTCTGGGTTTCCTCTCTAGCAAAATGCAGCCTGGCCCCCGTTGCCTCACCCCCAAGAGCTGGCCATCACATCATTCCCAAAGGGGACCCCAGTGCCCTCTTGGACCTTGTCACAGCCTTCTACGTCTTCTATGTCTTCCCATGGAGATTTCCAGAATCTACTAAGCAGATGCCATAAATAGGCAGAGGAGGAAGTCTGTGTGTGAGTGTGCGTCTGCCTTGGTCTCTGTGTAACATGCGTGTGCACACACACACACAGTCAGATCTACTTCCTCAGAGTCTTCACCGCCAACTTCATTTCTTTAGCATGAAGAGGAAAGACAATGATGATGAACATATCAATGGCACTTCCCTGCTGGGGACCGGATTACTCTCCGGCACACACGGGCGCCAGGGAGGCACAGATGCTGAATTTTAAACGTGCTCCGTCTCTGTGTAGCCCTCAACCCCGCCCTGCCTCCCCTCCCTCCTTATTTTTATTTTTTATTCCTCCAAGCTTGTTTCTCTTGAAATTTCCACCTTGTGGCTGGGTACTGCTGACTTCACATTTGCTGCGGTGTGAACTCCACATCTGTGAATGGATGACAGGAAAGATTAATAGCCCTGCTCCTTTCTCCTTGACTGTGGGCCCAGCTAATGAATAAATAAATAAATAAATAAACAGAGCTCCAATCCCCTAAATAGAGACCCAGAGCCGGGGAGAAAACAGCATTTTGCTGAATCCATTCTTTAAGGAAAAACCCCAACCTCTAATGATCTCTGATTTACATAGTCGGCAGTTTTTCGCTAAACATTTTACAAAGACATGAAAGTTTGGGGTGGAGGGATGGCCCTCATCATGCTCTTGGCAGAAGGAGGCAGGGGGCCCCCAGAAGCCCACCGTCCAAGCCGAGCTGGTGGGGAGCTTGGGCTGGTGGTGAGAACAAGCCAATTTCCCACCTACCTCAGCTTAGGCCGGGGCCCGTGGGCCAAGTGCTGGGGCCGAGGTTGCACGGGGACCCCCTGCAGGCCCCCGCAGTGCCGTGCTGACCAGGGGGGAGGAAGCAGGAGGCCTCACCAGCCAGCCCAGTCTGTGCTCATAAGCGGAGGGAGGTAGTTCTGCCTCTCGAGCCTCCTCCTTGCTTCTAACTCCTGTGAAAGAGAAGCTTGGATGCGCAAGGACCATGCTGCTGAAACTTGAACGCGCGCCCAGGTTACCTGGAGGTCCTGGTCCATCGTGGGTCCTGGTTCTGCTGGTCTAAGATGGGGCCAGATTCAGCAATCCCACCACGCTCCCAGGCTATGTCCAGGCACCACATTTCGAGAATCAGGACGCTGGGGAGGTGACAGTGGCTCGGGCGATGGCCCGTCCTCCGGTGGGTCTTGTTGGGTCTGAGGCTGCAGGACGATGTCACCCCCTTTCTCCCATCCCTGGGACGTGGTGGTTGTTTGGTTCTTCCAGCTCAGCTAACTCAGTGGGCCTAGTTAAAGGCACCAAGCTAAAGCAGCCAACAAACGCCCCGCAGAGCCAGCGTGCAGGGTTTTGGCTTCACTGGATGCATTTTTTTAAAGTCCTGTGACCTCTTATCCAGTCATTAGATTTTTAACAAGATCTGTCACTGGGCAGAAGATGCTGCTCCAGGGTGACCTGGTTGAGGGGCAGGCAGGCAGGTTCCAAGACAGTGAAGGTGTGTGCAGCCCTGGCCGTGCTGACCAGAGGCTCGGGTTCAAGGACAGGGATGGTGGAGGAGCAGTGGGCTTCTGTGTGCGACTGGGAGGTTGGGAGCCAAGGTCTACAGTACCAGCCCCTTTCAGCCACTGCTGTCGCTGGTTCCTGTCAGTTCACTTCACTCTCTTTGCTGATGAAGCAGAGGAGATGAGTGCTGCAGAAACAGGGACAGGAAACCCCCAGTGCTTGACAGTTCTCCCATACACAGGCCCTCTGGTTCGGGCAGACTTGGTCCCAGGGCGCCAGCCAACATTCGGGAGCGTGGACGCAAGTTTGCCTGCTCGGTGGTGAAGGGAGCCAACCCAGCTGGCGTTCTGCTCCATCTCATCCCTCCGCCAGGATGTCCCATGCGTCCTCCCCCTTGATTCTCAGCAGTGAGTCAGCCTGTGAAAGCTCCAGGGCCTGATTATGAATCACCCCAGTGAGCTGACCTTATTCCCTGAACATCCTCAGATGACCCCCGTTCAGTCGGTGGCAGCCCTGCTCATCCGGCCCCGCCGAGGGGTACAGCCTAGTCTGCTCTGCACACCCAGACCTTGGTTTGCTCATCTGTAAAACAGGGGCCACCGCGCCTTCCTCCTGGCGGGAGAAGGTGGTGGCGATGACACTCTCAGGTGCCTGGACCTGTGTCACAACTGTCATTAATACCCCCGCCCTGGGCAGCGGTCATGACTTTGGCGTTTGTATTGCCTCCTCTCCCCCAACCCCCACCCCTTTCTCTGGAGCCCCCTGGGCTTGATTTGACCAGCTAACTGAGCATCATTCCCCCAGGTGTAATTCCATGACAGGCTTTTGCCAAAAAGGTCTACAGTAAAAACAAAAAACAACATGGGGAAAATTGCATGACATTCCTCTCCTGAAGAGTAGGTTGGTTTAACCTTGCTTAATTCTGCTTTCCCCAGACTTGTCTGACCATGGACTGTTCTCAGGGTAACACATTAACCACAGGACGGGACAGGTGGTAGTCAGGAGGTGGGAGAAGCTGACATTCTCCTTCTCCAAAGCCTTAAACACAGGTGTAGCTAGTGGTATTCAGGAGCGGGCCTGGCACTAGGGAGGCTGTGTTGTGTTTTTCCCACCCCAGTCTTAAGTTGCCAGCCTTTCTCCCCTGTTCCTGTCTCCTGAGCTTTCTGATCATGATTCTCCAGGGCTTTATCACCCATACCTGGGTCTTTTAGGCCGTCCCCTGCAGACAAAGGTGATGACTTAACCTCCAGTGGTTCTGAGAAGCCCAACCAGAACCTGTGCCATGCCAACTCCAGGGGCTGATGCAGTCCATGCCATGTTCTTAAGGCTGCTGTCGTCCATGGTCCACCCACATCCCCTTGGCATTTACCATTCTAGGAGATGCTAACTGGCAGCCCACTGCCAGCACCTGTGACTCTGCCAGCTGGGTTTGCCTCTGCAGTTTCTGGATAGGCTGAAAGTGCAGACAACTAATGCCTCTAGGGGAGCCCTCAGCCAGTGCCTGACATGGCATATTAGTTTCCTGTGGCTGCTGTAACTAATTACCACAAACTTGATGGCTTTAAACAACAGAAGTTATTCTCTCACAGTTGTGTGGAGGCCAGAAATCCAAAATGAATGTTACTGGGCCAAAATCAAGGTGGTGAGAGGAACATATTTCCTCCAGAGGCTCTAAGGGAGGATCTGTTCCTTGTCTCTTCCAGTTCTGGAAGCTGCTGGCATTCTTTGGCTTGTGGCCACATCACTTGGATCACTGCCTTCCTGGTCACATTGGCATCTCCCCTTCTGTTTGTGTCAAATCTTTCACTGCCTCCCTTTTCTGAGGACATTTGTGATTGTATTTAGGGCCCACCTGGATAACTAGGATAATCTCCTTATCTCAAAATCCTAAATTTAATCATACCTATGAAGTCCTCTTTTGCCTCATAAAGTAACATTTGTAGGTCCCAGGGATTAAGACCTGATATTATACCATATGAGATTGGAAGATAAATGCTCAGCTTCTTGCCCCTAGGGTAAGAGAATGCTGAAGCTTATTCCACACTGTCACCTAGAGTTTCCAGAGGGCACAGAGGGACTGCACCTCAGCTGTCCATAGCAACACTCAGCTGAGTAATGCACTCTGTTGGCTTCCCTTCTTTCCCTGCCTCACTTCTGCACTCCTCTGGTAAGTGGCCCCTGCAATCCCTTCCTACACATACTCCTTGGCCTTGAATTCTCCTCCCAGGGGTTGTTTCTGGGGATCCAGCCTAAGAAACTCACCTATCACCAACTATCAACAGCAAAGACGATAGCTTTAATTGATTATCTTTCCAACTCCAAGAATCTAGGTGCATGAGCCCCATGGACGTAATTCTGGAGGTTGAATCAGCAACCACTCTATCTGGGGCTTGAGATCCTTTCACACATCAGGATTGTCTCACTTCTCAAAGCAGATTTCATTCAGCCAAGGGGCAGCATCCTATCTGGATCTACCTTGACAGTTCACAGCAACGCAGGATTCTTGGTGTGATGTAAAGGAGAATGGTCCCACTACAGCCACCATCATCTCTTTGGTCCAGAGACTTGATGTTCCCCAGGCTTTGGGGAAACAGAAGCCCCCTTTCGTGGGGAATGTTGAATCTGACAGCTACTTAGAAGGAGAAGTATCATGCAAACTAGGAAAGACATTGAACTGAATGAAACTCCAGAAGGTAGAAGAATCATTTTCTCTTCGTCAGCTACTGAGAGGAATGGGTCTTCCATCTAGGGGTGTTTAGGAAAATGCTTTACCGTGAGTTCTCTGGGGAAACAAAAACAGCCCTGATTTGTAACATTTGCCAATTTGTGTGGTGTAAATACTTCTACCACTGTAGCTATCAAGGTATCAACTTGCCTCCTGGCCTGAAAAATTCCTGAAACTTTAACAATCAGTTTTCCCAAACCAGTGTGTGCTAATTCTACCACATCATTGCCTCTGCACTTTGTTTCATTTTATTATATATTTTAAATTGGCCTTTTATTTATTGAAAAGAATTTTTATTAAATTTATTTAAATTTCAAATTTTAGGAGAAATTCCAATAGTAAAATAGACTGCATATCCTTGGCCTTGGTTCTAGTGTTAACATTTTGCCCTATTTGCTTTATTTCTCTAAGTATGTACATTTAGTATTGTTGTTCCTAAGTACTTCACTATTATCATTTGGAACCCATAACTTATGTAACTACATTGACAAGATATTATCTAATCTGTAGCCTGTATTTAAATTATTCACTATTGCCTTAATAATGACCTTTATAAGAATATAATTTTTGTGTGTGTGATCCAGGGTTACATGCTACATTTCTGGTTGTGTGTCTTTTATCTTCAATTCCCAGGAATTATTTTCTTACACTTTCTTTGTCTTTCATGACATTGACATTTTTTGAAAAGTCCAGGCAAGTTTTGTAGAATGGTCTTTAATTTGCATTTTTTCCTGCCATGATTAGATTCAGATGATGTTTTTGGGGATATTATGTACTGAATGTTGGTGTTCTCCTTCCCACAAATCTACATGTTGACATGCTAACCCACCATGTGGTGGTATTATAAAAGAGGGCCTGTGGGAGGTAACTAGGGTGAGATGAAGTCATAGGGTGGGGCCCTCATGAGAAGATTAGTGCCTTTATAAGCTGAGAGCTTGCTCTCTCTCCCTCCAGAACAAACACTAGCAGGAAGCCAGTGGTTGCCCCTCCATTGTGGTTTTAATCTTGTTGCTGGATACATATGGTTTTATGAACAATTTTTGTGGGAATCAATACCTTTGAGTATGTTTCCAAATACTTTTAGCCATTTGTACTCTCTGTTTTATGCATTGATTGCTCAGGCCCTTTGGTTTGTCTCTTTTGATTTGTGTTGTTTGTTAGGATGCTGGTTGGGTCAGGCCTCTGCACCCCAGCCTCTCCTTCCTTCTGTACTCCTTGCGACACACATCTGACTGTTTCAGGCCACTTGTGAAAGTCCTCTAAGGACCCCTCGCTCTATTCTGGACAGAGTTCTAACTCCTCAGCAGGACTGATGCTGGTCTCCTGGCTTGCCCCTCTGCACTCCACGTTCAACAACCCCTCCCTGCTCCAAGCACACCAGTCACCATTCTCAAACATTGGTGCCCACTCATGACTCTGTATTTTGAAATATGTCATTCCCTGTTCTTGGAATGAATGGCCTGGTGGGCTGAGAAATTTTTACCTGAATGCTAAGGCCCACATCAACCAACGTCTGTTCCTTCTTTAGGGGTCCCAGTGAATCTTGTATATATCATGCTACACTCTGGATGGAGGTTGTTTGTGAAACATAAATGACAGCTGACCTCTGCTGGTCTTTCAGGTCTTAGATAAGAGTGGTTGGAGCTCCTGTTTTATGTCTAAAGTTTATCCCAACCCTCCTAGGTTCTTTGCCTCTCCCTCTAAGTTTTATATTCTCAGTGACACCTCCACCTTAAATCTCCTGCTCTCAGGATTTAAGTCTTTGATTAAACACTTGTAGACCTAATTGGGAAACTCAGTTCCTTCTTTGAGGCCCACAAACAACCTCACTCCTTCCATGAATAAGTTAAGTGTTGTAGAACTTAAGTGAAGATGTTATTTTGGGGATGAGCGTTAACACTACGGGAAAACATCTTAAATTAACTTCAAGCCACTCCATGATCAGAGCCTCAGCAGATATCACATGGTCTCGTTATTTCCAGCTTTCTCTCCCATCCCTTCCCAACTTCCCTTTTTGACTCCCCTTGACCTTTCCTCTTAACAATAAGAAACACTCTTTTCCTTTTCAAGCACAGAGAAGTTCAGTTATTTCTCTTTGCCGATTCCCCTGCCATGCCTTGGGGTCCTCATGGTCTATTGCCCATGGCTTTTTAAGGCCTTTTTAACAAGATGGTCTGCCCCCTGTTCCCAGAGGTGCCAGCTGGTGAGAGGGGCTCATCTCTGTTCCTGTGGGATACTTGTCTGTCACCACGAAGGCACTACGGACCTCTTAATAACAGGGAAGGTGAATAGAACCAGCTTTTCCATTGTAGGAATAATTGCAGGGACACAGAAAATCTTTTGCTTTTCCTTCTTCTTCTTAGATGCTGTCATGGATATTTTTCACTTCTCCTTATATTGACTGAATTGATCACACCTGTCGTGTGTGGGCCTAGCTGCCTATGTGCCTGAATGCTCTGCTCACTCTGTGGCCTTGTCCCTGGATCCAGGAGTGTTATTTACCTACCAAGTTTGGAATCCAGGTTTAATGGAAGCCAGTGTTTGTCTAAGCTCTGAGGCTGAGGAAGGACATTGGTGATATGTACCGGTCACAGGGCTCGTGGGTCCCATCTACGAATCGCCAACCTGTTCTTTGCCTCATCTTGCAAGCAACAGGCTAGGTTGGTTTTTGGTTATGTTTGGTGAGACCCAGGTAATAATTTTTGTTTCTTTTCCTACCTTAACTCTCTCCCTCTCTCTCTCTTCCCCCTCCACCCTCTCTCCCTACGCAACAAATGGCTATAGGCATTGGGAGTAGACTCATCCTTTAGTTCTAGGCCTTCCAATGTAATCTGGGGTTTTGGGGGCAGGCGATGAGGAAGCTGAGCTGTCACTTTGAATTGCAAAAGGCTCTATCCATAATGCATAAAGGGCCCTCCCCTGAGTGGCCGCAGCTTAGTCGTCAGCGACTCAGGGAAATTAGACGGCTTCAGAGCCCCTTATGAAAATGCAATGTATTACCGCTGCTTTTTGACTAGTGAATTATGCATTCAGAAGTGACAAATTCCAAGATGCCACCTTTATTAGGAGCTCAGTGCTGGGTGGGGTGGACAGTGCTGTCTTCCAAGCTTGTGACAGAATGTTTAATAACTTTTTCTGACTGCACTTCCCGGAGGTGGTATTTATAATATGTATTCTCCTCCCTTTTATTTTATCAAAACATAGATGCTGCAGATTATTGCTCTATTTATGCATTTGGAAGCTCTTCCTGGGTCAAAGGGCAGCATCATTTGAAATGACAAAGGCAATGACAGCAATAGTTTTTTTTTTTTTTTTTTAACCAATTTCTCTCACATGTCTATGGACTTGAACTTCTTGATTTTTAAAAGGCCCATCTGTTTGGAGGAGTCATGCCCTTCTTGAACTTTAGGTCTCCAGGCAGAAGACAGCATGAACCATTTCTTGCCATTTTTCAGTATGTAGGGACCTGCGATGGCATCCAGGGTGCAAATCATCCTCCTGGGGGGTGGGAGCAGTGGAGGCTCATGGGGAGCCACTTGGAGATAGTCCGAGGGTTCTGCTCCTCATTTAGACTTCAGTCCAACTCTGGCTGTCACACCAGGATGTTCAGATGCGAAGCATGCTAGGCCTATTTCAAGGTTCATCTCTAATAAAAAGGTTCAGTAATCAGTGTTCCTGACTGGAGCATTGCGTCCTAATGTCCCAGGTTTGTGCTTTCCTGTTTTCCCAAAACATTCTCTGCCCAGCTACCCGAGAGACTATTCCGGTGAGCAAATATGAACATATCACCCCTCTGTTTTGAAGTCTCCATTGCTAGATCTAAATTCCTGAGCTTGGCCTAAACAGTGCTTGAGATCTTGACCTGCTTACCTTGAAAGCCTTCCTGTCACACACTTTGCTCTCATGCTATGCTCCAGCCAGACTACACCATTGCAAATGCCATGCTATGTAGCTTTATGATGCCCTAAATCTGTTGGGCTCTGATGCTTTTGCAACTTTGCACATGCTTTGCCCTCTGCCCGGAATGCCTTACTCATCAGTTGAATGAGAAACTCTCATCCATCTTTTATGACCCTACACCAGCTCTGCCACCTATGGGAGGTCTTCCTTAATTTCCGGGGGAGAATAAAGTTCCTCTCCATGTCCATGTAGTCACTGTGTACTGGGTCCATACCAGATTTCAATGACTGGCTTTTTTCCGACTCTTTCTGTATAATCCCTTGATTTGATTGGTGCTAAGTAAATGTTGGTTGTTCATTTGAGTGGCATCTTGGGTTGCCTGACATAGAATCTTGGCTGAATTCATTCATGAGTGTAACACATATGTATTGAGCACCTATTACAGGCCAGGCACTGCTAGAGCTTGACCTTTCATTTCTACTACCCACTCACTGGCAGTGTGACTTTGAGTCAGTTCCTCAATCACTCTGTGCCTCAGTTTCCTCCTCCATAAATGGGGATATTGGTATCACTTTAATTTATGGCAGGTTAGTGACAATTAATTGGGATGATACATGTCCAGTGTGTCAGGGGCAGCTCTTATTAACACAGGGGTCAGCACACTGTAATCATATAATGAATGTTAGCTGCAACACTATTATAATAATTACACTGTATTGTTATATGTTAATATTCTATACTATATTTATTATAATAGAAATACTATTATTATTATTCACGTTCCTTGTTCTCCTGGAACTGACTGGGTCTCCATGCTTCTCTGGCTGCTTTGCCCTGCACTTGGCAGCTAGGATGTGGATCATTTTAATTAGGTTTTATTGGGCTGTTATATGGGTCATAATTGCGGCTATCATTCATTTTCATGTGCTTGATGACACAGTTTCATTTTAGATGTGATATCTTGACGTGACAAGTCCCCCTATCCAAAGGATCTTTGTTTGAGGGGTCGGAGCTGCAGCAGGAAAAGGGTCCTGCTAAGGCCCCCAAAGGCAGATTCTAAGAGGCTCATGCCAGGGGTGTCCATCGGAGAAAAAAGAGACTGTGGCTCACATGGCACCCCTACGGAGATGGCGGGGCACCCCCTGGGGAGTAGGGTTCCTCATCCACTGGGCTGTGTGCTCCAGGATCGCCACCGAATCCCCAGGGCCCTGGGCAGTGTCCAGCACAAAGCAGGCCCCGGAAAAGTATTTGCTGGATAAAAGCCACATTTCCATGTGCTCAGTAAGGCCAGGGCAGAGTTTGAGGTGGAAAGGCCACATGGCTGGATCACAGGTGTATGCAGGTACAACTAGTGACAGGACCTAGTTATGGGCTGCATTGTGCCCCCGCCCCCATTCCTATGTTGAGGTCTTAGTTAGGCCCCAGTGTGTCAGAATGTGGCCTTACTTGGAGATAGGATCTTGACAGAGGTTGTCAAGTTAAAAATGAGGTCATTAGGGTGGGCCCTAATCCAATGGGGCTGGTGTCCTTATAAACAAGGGACACCTGGGGACAGACATGCACACATGGAGATTATCATGTGAAGATTCAGGCAGACATCTGGGTGAGTCAAAGCACATCAAACTTGGCTGGCAAGCCCTCGGAAGCTGGGAGAGGCCTGGAGAGGGGTCCCCTCAGCAGCAACAAACCCTGCCGACACCCTGATCTTGGCCTTCTGGCCTCCAGAACTGTTGCTGAAGCCGCTTTTCTCTGGCAGTCCTGGCAAACAGCGTGGACAAGTGGAGGCACAGGGGCTGCCTGGAGGTGCTGCAGAGGGCAGGGCTGTGCCGTCTGGCGGTGGTAGGTGCTGCTGGGCCTAGGGACGAGGTTGAGGGTGGGGTACAAGTACTTCTGCTGGCTCCCGTTTGGCCTGGGCCAGGTGACGCTGGTGGGAGCTGCAGGCCTTTGCTGGCCTAGGGCCTTGATCCCCAGACCCAGCCCTCTGGGTGACATTGTCTGGCCCATCTGCAGGCTCTGACATGCCCACATCCAAGCTAGGCGCTGGTGCGCAGGGCCTGTGACCAGTGAGTGGCCAGGGGACTTTGGTTAAAGAGCTGATTACTGGGACTGCTAGGGAGTATCGCAGCCGTCCAGTTGGTCTGGAGCAGGACTCCCTCTTCCTCTGGGCTCCCAGGGCAGCACCTGAGTGTGTGTGGGCACATGCATGCCCAGGAGGTGTGCGTGTGTGCACCTGGGTGTGTGTCTGTGTGCTTGCACGTGTGTAGCATGTGTTTGAGTGTGCAGCCCAGTGCATACATTGCATATCATGGGTGAGACAAAGAAATCAGGTACCTGGTACATTACTACTGCTGGGGGTTAATTTTTACTGTATACATGGTTTTGTTGTGGTATAACATTACCACACGTTTAGTGGCTTAAAGCCACACAAAGGTAGTATCCCACAGTGTCTGCAGGGGATCAGAAGTTCAGGGACAATGTCTTGCATATCTGTTTGTGCACCTCCCTGTGTATCTGAGAATAGGCACATGTTTGCTGCAGAGGTCATGTGTATTATGTGGGTCAATACATGTGTAAGTTAGTGGTGTGCGTGTGTGTTCCTGGTCATCGTGTCAGTATGCATGCATGTACAGTGTATGCGAGTATGAATTACAAGCAGGGCCCCAGCCTGGTGGCATCTGCATGTGAACTGGGCTCCCGGAGGCTCCACCCCAGGGAGGGGAGAACGTGCAGACTCGGGTGGGTGGAAGAGGGCTGGTTGGTAGGGTGGGTGGTTGGCAGCAGGAGGCTCAGTGCTGCCCCATTTCGTTGTGTTGGACCAAAGTGTGTGGTTGTTGCGGCCAGCCTGCCAGAATGGAATGAACGGGAGGTTCGCCTCAGGCCAGGATGGCAGTTAGTTCCCTGGGGACGGCGGGAGGCCTCTCTGGGTGTGCGCTGGTCTCCTTGGTGATGCAGAGCTGGGTCTGGGTGCCGGAGGATGAGGGATGGATATTCCCATGAGTCCAAACAGAAGGGGACACCAGGAAACTCTCATCATGGAATTTCAGGGAGACAGTTTCATGAAGACTGTTGGGGGTCGGGGGGAGAGAATTGAATCGGTCTCTTTCAGTCGCAAAACAGAATCTGTAAGTTTTAAATGCCAGATGAGCTTGGGCCTCAGGCTGGCCCAAAGGCAACTGTGGTGTTTGCAGAGGCAATGGGGTCTGTTTGAAGCCCAGAGGTTTTGAGGGTAGTGAGCCCCGTGGACATAGAGAGCGTGGAGGGGTGGGTGGTGAGCCCTGCATGACCCAGGAGAGGAGGGAGAGTGTGTGCCCAGGGCTGGGCTGCGTCCTTACAGAGCGTGACTAGATGGGCAGAGCCCCCTGGCTGGTGAGCTGGGTGGAGGGGCTGCTGGAACAGTGGAAGCATGGATCGGCTCCATCCGTGCTCCCCTGTTCCCTCTCCCATTGCACAGGTCGCTTCCCAAGGAGTCTCTACTGACTTAACTTTTCATAGGAGCAGTAATAATTATGACAATAATCAGGGCCACTGGTAGCCCATCGAGCCCCTTTGCATGACTTGGGAAAAGGTACCATTTCAAGGCAAATAGGTGATTAAAAGTGTCCCCTTTGGGTGGCCAGTGAGAAAGAGGTGCCCTTTGCTCTGAGCTTTGGTGAGTGTGACCTTTATTCAGTCCACTGATTCACATGCTGACTCTCACAGAGACACCCTCAGTCACAGCCAGCTCTCTGCCAGTCCCTTAGCCCAGTCAAGTGGGCAAATAAAATTCACCATCACAGCTGGGGCCGGGGTCACACCTGAAGTGCATAGGCCTTTGACCAAGCACAGGACTCCCTCTTTCTATTGGGTTGGCCAAAAAGTTCATTTGGATTTTTCATGTAAGATGGCTCTAATTGTACTTAGTTATCTTTTTTAATATTTTATTTATTATTTTCAGAGAGAGGGGAAGGGAGAGAGACATCTATGTATGGTTGCCTTTCACCTGCCTCCAGCCACAGACTTGGCTGGACACCTGGCTTGCAACCTGGTTATGTGCCCTGGCTGGGAATTGAACCTGCGACCTTTGGGTTCGCAGGCCAGAGCCTATTCACTGTGCTACCAGCCAGGGCTTGTACTTAGTTATCTTTAACTTCACTTGAAACAATTTTGTTAGATTGTATTGTGACAGCTGTCATCAGTATGTGTTAAAAAAACATCAAAATTGGTGAAATAATTTTTGTGTAGCTATTTTAATATTGAAGATGCAAGAACGTTCTTGGTACATTATGCTTTATTATTTCAAGAAAGGTAAAACGCAACTGATTTGTGCATTGTGTGGTGCTGTGACTGATCGAATGTGTCAAAAGGGTTTGCAAAGCCTTGTGCTGGAGTTTTCTCACTGGATGATGCTCCCTGGTCGGGGAGACCAGTGGAAGTTGACAGCAATCAAGTCAAGACGTTGACTGAGAACAATCAACATTACACCATGCAAGAGATAACTGGCATTCTCAAAATATCTAGATCAATAGTTATTGGTGAAATTGACAAGTGTCTTTTATTTCATGGAAACGACCATATGAACTTTTTGGCCCACCCAATACTTCACTTGTCTGAATGCCCGTAAATTCCTAATCCCAACCCCAACGCCAGACCCAACCCTGACCTGTCACACTGCGGAGGATCTTAGCAGAACAAAGCTGGGCAAGGCGGCCTCTTGGCCGGTCTTCTTAGAAAACTGCTGGGCTCAGGAGTAGCATAACTCTTATCCTGGGCTTTTGAGTATCATTTCACATAAATAGAGAGTTTGATATCTACCAAAGAAGAGTAAAATAAAGAAGTAAAATAGGCTCTGTAGACACTGCTGGCTGGGTCAGGAGAGAGGTAGCTTTACAAACTGCTCTTGAATGGAAATAGCTCTTCGAAAGGCAGGCTTGAGAAACCCCCATGAAAATCTGGCATGGCGGGCATGATTGTCTGGTTGTTTCATTCGTAGACATCTTCATTAAAGAAAAAAAAAAGAACCAAATTCCCATTTTACAGTTGAGGAAATAGTCACAGAGACCTTATGCAGTCAGCCTTACGGATGAGTCAGGATGCTTTTTGCTCCAAGCATCAAAATCTCAAGTAGAATGGTCTTCATCAGTGAGGAGAATTTGTTAGCTTGGCTATTGAGAAGTCTGGACAAAAAGCAGCTCTAGGTTGGCCAATCCAGCAGCCCAACAGCTGCTCAGACTCAGACCCGGTCAGGTTCTTCTGTAAATGCCCCCCACTCCCTTCTACTTGCTGGCTTGCAGGTGGGTTTGAAACTTGTTGTCTTCACATGTCAGACGATCCACCAAGGCCCTTTCATGCACCGGTTTTATGGAAAAGAGGATTGCAGCCGGGTCACCTCCCAGACCCCATGGTATCCTCAAGATGTGCACCAGGTCTTGTCCTTCTCATTAATTCCAAGACTCATTCCCTTCCATGCAGCCCATACCCCACCCATTTCCACCCAGAAGAGCCAGGTATGGACAGCTTTTCTGTCCCCTCATCTTCTGCCCCTCTGTCCCCGCTGTGCAGGGATGAACCACCTTAGTTGAATCTGCAAGAGGGGAAAGGGAGTAGGACCAAGATTAGATGGTCTTTCAGGGCTGATTGGCATTGACCTATGAATAAGGCTCCATTGAGCAGGTGTCTATGAAGGACATTGAGCCTCCTTGTCCTTCACCCCCAGCGAAGGTTCCTATTTATGAAATGTTTTAGGGACTCAATGACTCTTTCTCAGGGCAGTAGACATAGTGTTTGCAGCAGGCAGATCTGCTCTGTTAGTTTAGGTGATGTTAGCTGCTACAACAGGTAAAGCCTGACATCCCAGGGGCTCAGAACAATGAAGTTTGCTTTTCACTCAGGTGCAGTCCACTTGGTGGCAGGGCGGCGGAGGGTCCTCTCTGCAAAGCCACCTGGGGATCCAGCTTTATGGAGACTCTGCACTTTCAACACCTGGTTCCCAAGGTCACCTTGGATCTCATCATCCAGAGCCTGGAGGACAGCTCATGGGAGGTTTGCCACGGGCCACCCCAGGCAGTAGGTCAGGACTTGGCCACACAAGTATGTGTAATTCCAAAAGACTGGGAAGTGTCATCCGGCTATATACCCAGGACGAAGAGGAAATGGGTTTGGGAAGCTATGTTTGATGTTGAAGCTGGACTTTGACTCTCTGAGCACCTCTCAGCCTGTTTCCTCAGTCAAGGCGAGCGCTGGTCAGCACAGCGCTGAGGGCCACCCAATCTTCCTGAACACACGTGCGGAGCTGTGGTCTGCTCCTGCGGGGCACTGGCTTCCGTTGACAACTGTCTACAGACTTGCAAGGCTTCCATGGTAATGCCTGCTCCCCTGGAGGGAAAACCACCAGAATAGAGGACACATCACTCTTAATCAGAGCTGCAGTCCTATCCGCTGGCCCAGAGCCCAGCACTTAGTAGGCATTCAATAAATATATGTCCAGAGAACGAACGTTCGAATGAATTAATAGGAGTGTGTATGTGCGAAGGTTTACTCTTCCTCAATAAATATTTCCACCTTCATGTTCCATCCTGGGGGGGTAGGGGAGGGGAGCAAGGAGAGCAGCCAAGAAGGAGGAGGGGCACCTTCCTCCCAACCCCACAGCGACCGAACTATAAATAGCTGCAGTTGGAATCTGGCTGCAGATTCCTCCCGCAAAGTCAGCATCCCCAGGACCTCTCATCCTAGATGGGGACCTGGAGCGCTTCCTCATTAATCACGGCTCTTTAATTAACAGCTCTGAGCCTGGAACAAAAGGTGCTTACCGGGAGAACGCCAGCGGGCCCTGAACTCTGGCCGCCTGTTTTCATTTGGAGGACCGGGTGCCTTGGGGAGCAGGCCTGGCCTGGCTCGGCGCTGAGCCTGGCAGGGCCTGGGGTTTGGAGGGCGAGCAGCTGGCAGGCTGGCTGCCTTTCCCCCACCTCGGACATCATCTCGCAGAGCTGACTCGACTCTGAGCAAGTTGCTGCCGGGACCCATAGAGGGGGGGTGGCCGGAGAGTTTAGGACAGAGGTCTCAAACTTGGCATGCTGCAATCACTCGAGGAGCTTTGAAACCACTGAGGCCGGGGCCCAGGAGGGTCTGAGGCACTTGGTCTGGGATGGAGCCAGGGAGTGAGGCTGGAGGCTGGGGGCAGGCGTGGCCCCAGGGCTCCCGCTGAGACTGATGGGTAGATTCTCAACAACAGATTTCTGACCTGCTTTCAAAACTCCTGCCCCTTTTGGGGGGTGGGGAAAAGAGGGTGAGGTTGGTAAAGGGGCACAAACTTTCAGCTCTAGGATGAATAAGGTCTCAGGATCTCATGTAAAGATCACCGCATTCCATTATTGAAATTTACTGGGAGAAGAACTTACCTGTTATCACCAGAAAAATAAATGAACAGATACATGAATTAAAAAAGGTGATGGATGTGTTATTAACTAGGTGGTGGGAATCCTTTCACGTTGGTTACATATATCAAATCACCACAATGTACACTTCAAACATTTTACAGTTTTATTGGTCAATAAAGATGAAGAAAACCCCCACAAAACTCCTGCTCCTGCGCTCTGGGCTCTGCACAGCAGGCCCAGGTCAAAGTCCTGATAGTATGGTCCTCTCTGGGCAGCCATCTCCTCACCTGTAACATGGGACCCCACACTTGACAAATTCCTAGAGTGTTTGACATCGGGTAGGTCCCCAGAAAGTCCTTGTCAAAACCCTAAAGTCAGAACAGGATGGCAAAAAGCTTTCGTCTCATATGTCTGCCTCAGTTGACTGGCAGCAGCCAACTGACAAGGAATTGAAGACCAGCGATACTGTGGTTGATTAGTGATGTCTGTCAGGGATGCAGAGAGGGTAAGTGATGGCACGAACGTCATTGATTTGTCATCCTAGTCTAGATGTACACGCGATGAAGTTAAGGACTTGTTCACTCTCGTGTCTGCAGAACTTAGAAGAGTCTGGTATATATTAAGCACTCAGTTGTTGGTGAAAGGAAGAGAGTCCCCCTGCTCATCCCCCCCCCCCCCCCAGTTGTAGTTATTTTGACTTTTTGTTGTCTATCTTTTCCTGGCTCTTTTCTTCTGAAGAATTCTGTATTTTTATTTTATTTTGTTTTATTTTGTAGATAAAGGGGAAGAGAGGGAGGAAGAGAGAGAGAAAAACATTGATGTGTGAAAGATATATCAGTTGGTTGCCTCTCACATGTCCCCAACTGGGGGGCCCAACCCTCAACCCAGGAATGTGCCCCAACTGGAAATCGAACCAGTGATCTTTTGGTGACCTTTCAGTTTGCAGGCCAGCACTCAACCCTTGTCTCCTTTCCTACAGCAATGATGTCACATTTTCTCTGTTTGTTTTGGGAGGGGCTGCAGTAATGGAGTGTGTTGGCCTGTGCTCAGGACCTCTGGGTACCACCGTGCCCTGACAGTGTGGTGCTGGGCAAGCCAGCGCCCTTCTTTGAGCCTCAGTGGCTTTTACGTCATTTGAAAATGATGCTAATTTACTCACATATTGCCCTAGTAATCACCTGGTTAAAGGAATCTAAAATGCCCATAAAACATAACTGCTCAAAAAATTAAAAAAAAAACAAAAACATAACTGCTCAGAGTTGGTTCACTTCCGAATTTCAAGGACCAGAATCTACCTCTTCTCCCATCCCTTTCATGTACAACCACAATGAGATGAAAGCGGGACTTTTCACATCCTCATGCCCCTTGACCTCACACCTTCATTCTGAGGTTCTCTTCCCCACCCTCAAAACACTGCCCCTTTTCTGCCCACTAGGAGTCCACTGTTCCAGTGTGCAAGCTGTTCTTCACTCTGTCTCCTTCCCCAGTCCACTTGAGAGTTTATTCATTGTGCGCATGCCTAGACCCCATCTAAGGTGAATGCAATCAGACCCTTTTGGAGTGGAGACCGAGAACCCATGTTTCAAGCACCCAGGTGATCCTAATTCACTCTGAAATTTGACAATAACTTAGAGTGTGTTCCTCAAGTTGAACCTCATAGCAGTGGACCCTTGGCATGCCCTGGTGTTTCTCTTTATTGATTTCAACTCCTTTCATTGCTTTTAGCCATTGTCCTCAATGTGGGCTACACTAGGTCTTGATCAACTACACCGGGAACTCGGGGTCGGGCACTGGTGCTCTTACATAGGCTTCCAGGTGATTTGAATGGGCATGCAGGGCAGAGAACCACGGATCCCCAATATTCCAGCTTTGGAGGAAGAAGGGAATCCATGGTCCTCCCTCTGTTTCAACAGAAGCAGAATTATCCTTGTTCTTCCCTCGATATCTTAGAAGTTTGGGCTGATTCCAGGCAGCTGACTGCCCCAATATGTAGTGGGTAGTTACTCTGTGTTATAACCCTGTTTTCTCATGGACTTGGCATTCATTTCTTCCCTTCGCCTCTATGGAACCGGGGTAGAATAGTGGTAATTTTCCCCATGTACTGTCACACACAATTCAGGGCTCATATCTTTGTTCTTTCAACCCATGGGGCTGGCAGGAGTGTGGTATTGTACCCAGATTCAGGTTGGACACGAGGAAGATGGGGAAACCCTCCCAGGACAAGCGGCTCCAGCATACCACTGCTCTGCCCTCTTCTCCAGGAGACAGATTCCTGCGCTGGTGTTGCTGCCTCCAGGAAGCCCTCTAGGCTCTACAAGAGCCTCTCTGAGGGCCATCTCCTTAGGCTGCTTCCTCCAGACTGGTGGAGTTGTGGGGGCCAAATTGGGGACCAAATTCACTCCTACCTCCTTGGTTCCTCATTACATCTTAACAGCTCTTTGCTCAGGTAATTCTCATCCTTCAGGTCTCAGTGGAAAGATTATATCCTCAGGATCATGATATCCTCAATGATCATCCATTTTATTTGATGTCCCCATTCCCCCCATCCCAATTACTATGCCAAATTGTTATCTTGATGACACCACAATTGGTTTCCCTGATTGTCACCGATCTTCCTACCAGACAATAAACTCCACTAGAGGCTGGGATCAAGCCCCATGTTCCTGGCCAGACATAGATGTCATGCTCCAATCGCATTGCTGGAGTTCAATAATGGAACGATTTACAAGGTTGAAGGGAGCGGACGGGGCAGCATCCCGTGCTGGCAGCGTGAAGAAGCTGTTACCAACCCAATGACTCAGGGCAGAGGAAGGGACTGCTGTGAGGACAGGGCCACCATGCGGGAGCTGAGCCCATTCAAAGCAACTCAGGGAATATCACAACCTCGTTCTCCTTCTCCCTCCAGATCTCCTATTGGCTGAGGAGGGAGATATTTTATATTCTCCCTTTCATATTCTGAAGCCTTTGAGATGTGGAGTGCCTTTTACATTTGAGGCTCATTTCAGTTTGCTGGAGCTGCACTTTAAGCACTCAATAGCTGCAGGTGACTCACGGTCCACCACTTAGAAACCCCACCCCCTGCCCTCAGGGGTGGCCCCAAGCCTGGGCAAACTTGCTCCCACCTGGGACTCTCCTTATCCGAACAATGACCAAAAAAAATATGTGATTTTTATTGATAGCTTAATATTTCTCTTCCCCTTCAGATAATGTTTCATAAGGTCCGGGAACAAACATGCTAGCTTTGTGCACCTTTCTACCAAATTTGCATGGCGTATCGTAGGAGCTTAATAATGGGATGTTGGATGAACAAGTTAATAGGGCCGTTCGTTCTTCACGGTACCTTCCATGACCTCTTCTGCTTTCACGTGGCTCTTGCCTCAGTTCCTCCCATCCCAGCCTGTCTCCCAGCCTCCCGGCCCCTGGGTCAGGACAGGTTTTAGCTGGCCTTGTCCTGAGGCACCTGACAGCCAGGATTATTAGTAGGCAACCCAGACAGGGGCCTGACACGCTGGGGCGGGCTGCGGGGTGGCCGGCCCAGCACAGGGGACAGGCAGAGCTGCCGGGAATGAAGGATGGCCCTGCCTGCTGGCCCAGGGAGGCGCCACGGACATCCTTCCCACCGATCGGTGCCAGCAAATGTTCCAGGGACACTGCTAAATGCCTGCTGTAAATCTCGCTTAAAGGGCTATCAAGAGCAGCTTTTGGCCGCGAGCATCTTTGCCATTATTCTTTACTAGGTCCTTTTAACGTAACCGGGAACAGGGCAATATTTTGTTCATCTGTAGCTGGTGGACAGAAGCTCAGTGGACTTTAATGGCTGAGATCAGGGCATTGGGCTTGCCCTGGGAAGGACCAGGGGCCAGTGGTGGCTAGCTCCGGAGCCTTTTGGGGGTGAGGGGAGTTCTGGGGGGGGCTCCTGTGCTGGCTCCGAGGGGCTGGGCCCTGCAGCCTGTGAGGATGCAGGTGGGTTCCACCCCCTCCCCAGACCTGCTCAATGTTTCCTAGGTGGGGTGAGGGGCTGGATACCTCCAGAGGCCCCTGCTGACCCCTGGCTCCCCCAGCAACCAGGGATCACAGCATCGGCACAGTGATGAGGCAGCCCTCTGTCCCCAAGTCACACGCTCTTTAAGCTTCAACAGCAACAGCATTGCTTTTGTCCCCAAGCCCCTGCAGCCACTGCTTCTCCAGCCCTGACTTCCCTCCTTCTTAAACTGCCTATGCATTGTGAAAGCCCCCGTCAGACTGTTCCCGCAGAAGCAGAGGCTCACAGCTCCTACCTTGGAGGCGAGACACGCTTGTCCATCAAGTATTTGAACTAGTGAAACAGTGGCCATGAATGCATGTTGCCCCACCAGCCAGTGAATCTTGCACATAAGCTTGGGGCTCATTGGTGGCCCTCAGGCAGGGGTGACACACAAGGAGGCTGTCCAACTCACAGTCTGTGGGAACAGCACCTGCCGGATTTGGGCAGCGTGCAGCCTGGGTATCGCCGACAATAACCCTGTCTTCAGCCTCCCATGGGTCTCTGCTGACTGCAGGGAGGGGTCCGGCTGTGTGTTTCCCAAAAGGCGCGCCAATGGGGTAGGCCCCCTTGGTGTCACTGGTGTGAGCCTGAGCCTCTCTTCCCTTTACCTCAGAATTCTAGGCCAGAAGATGGTAGACGACAGAGTTTTGCTGGCCACATCCATCTGTTGATGTATTGTCTACGACTGCTTTCAAGTGGCGAGGTTGAATAGAGGCCACAGAGATCAGGTAGCCCTCAAGGCCAACATGATTTACCGTCTGGCCTTTGAAGAAACAGCTTGCCTTCCCCTAGCTCTGGACTGGTGAAAGGAGAGGAGGTGGCTTCTAAAGGCTCACCTGTTTGACATCCTTGGAGGCTCCAGGGGGCTCTTATGGCCTGCTTAGATCAATCACTGACTCAGTGGAATTAGGAGCGCCCAAATGTCTTTGTTTTCACTGTAGCTGGCCTGTGATTCAAGGACCTGTGATTCTGGAGCCCAACCCTGGTTACGAGAGCCAGGATTCAATAGCTCCTTCTGCAAACATTCGTTTCACCTGCTGCATGTCAGGAACCAGATGCTGTGGTGCAGAAAGAAAGAAGACACAGTGCCCATGGGAGGATATCATGGACCAGTAAAGGGGAAATGTATGCACACAGATAACTGGAACGTGTTGTGAAAATTATTATAGAATGGACGTCTTGCAATAGACTTGTCAATGGAGGCCGATTAGGAAGGAGTGGGACAAGTGAATTGGGCTTTGAAGTTAGAATAGAAGTTGTTTTAGGTATACGAAGAAGAATGGGAGTATTCCAAACACATGGTCTTAGTTCTGATGTTGTCTCAGTTGCTTTGAGACGGAGTGTGGGAAATTGAAAAACATTCATGAGGAGTTAGTGCCTGGGTCTAATGTTTGATATTATAGCCCTGCCTATTATACAAAGACATATGTTTCCATTTCTCTGTCCAGGCACACCTGTCTATATGTAAATGGACAATTACATGGGCATGTTTGGACTGAGATATTCTGGCATAAGCTCACATTAGCTTTGTTCACCAACACACATGCCTGGCACACAGATGAACATGTATGTAGACATGTCTGTGGATGCTCTAAGGTTGGAATGTGCACATTTGCGCACACACATATGACTGCCTGGGTGAACGGCGTCCTTTGTCTTCTGTCAACAGTGTGTGTGCCTAACCTTTGTCCACCGCCATTAGTGATGTCCTGGCCATGGATCCCAGGAATGAAGGACTTGTTGATTTACTCTCACGTTGTGGCCTCACCCTAGTTTCTGCCTCCCCCTGCTCCATTCCCGTCTCTCAACCAATACCTCCTTCTTGGTGAGGATTCGTTGTCTGTGCTGTGAGCAGGGGACAGAGTTGGGCGCTCTACCCAGGCTGGAGCCAGACGTGAACCCTCAGAGAACTCACTCTTGTCGAGGTGAGAACCCGGAAGCCTGGCTTATTCACTCATCACATAGTCTTGCATCTGGGAACAATTTCTACCATTAGCTTTTGCAGCTACTTCCTGGTAGTTAGGTCACCTGCCAGGTGCCAAAGGCTCACACGTGCCAAGAAAGAAGTCATGTTCGGACCACTGGGTGAGCAAGATAGCCATCTCCCTTTTTCTGATGGGAACTTTTGTCACTTTAGAGAATAGAGTGTGTCTTCTGTCCTCCTTGGTTGTGGCTTAGGCAGGAATCCTTTGATTCCTGCCTTTGCCTCTCCAACAGATCTTTGAACCCATGTGCTCATCTGTAAAGATGTATCAAACAACCCACAGTGAACCTGTCCATCACTGGGGACTTCCAGCAGGAGTTGAAGGGCTGTGGAATAGGGGTGTGACTAGCTCACGTGGCCGGGAGAGTCAGTCTTGGCTGGGAAGGTCTGACCTTAGGCAGTATATGGGACATCGGTGCCTTAGAATGACACCTAAAGAAAGGCAGAGTCCCCCTGTGACACAGGGATGGGCTGAAATGAAGGACCAAGGCTGGAGGGCTCTGGGATGTGGCCATACAGACTGGACTTATTAACCCTTCAATGCCCTGTTCAATCTCTCCTCTACCAAAAGGCAACCGTATTAATGATAATGACTTTAGCTACAGTAACCATTGATCCCTTGTGTTTCTGTGACTGCGCCACTGTCAGCCTCACATCCCGTTACCTGGCACATGCCTTGATTTTTGGTTTAGGAAATTGGACCTGCCCCTTTAAATGTTTCATCTCCTCCAGCCGAGGTTGGAAAAGGAGGGGAAGGAAGTTGGTATTTAGGCGTGAGTGTGAGTGGCTGTGTGAAGGAGTTGGGGGGCGGGCTGGAGGCTGGGGGGACCCCGAGATATTTTCTTTCTTGTCTGTTTTTTCCACCCTATTTCTTTTTCCTCCGTGTCAACACCAAACAAGACAGGACTAGAATTAATGGGGAAAGCAGCAATTAGCAAATTAGGTTAGCGGCGTGTTGCGGAGTGGCACGACTGCCAGGTGCGGGGTCTCTGGCAGGATATTTATTAGGGCCTGTCATCGAAGTGACACTTTGATAAATGGAGTTAGGTAATCAGCCCCCCTACGACAGCAAGCATTGTGAGACCTCAGCGGGCGTAACTACGGAAGCCAACCTTTGTTATGCTTTAAATTTTTTTTTTTTACCGTGCACAAAAGTAACACAACAGCAAAGTCCGCCTCCCCAGCGAGCAGCCTGGAACCCTAATCCTAAAGTCCGGGGTGGAAATCGTGGGTGGGTCTTGAGTTCTCCCTTTGGAGGACTGAGAAGATCTGGTCACGAGCAACCGCTGTGAAAAAGTCTGTCTGAGTTTTGGAAATGCCCTCAAGTTGGGATGGAAAACCACCCCCAAAAAGCAGGTGTGGCTTTTAATGAACCAATATTTGGAGAGGTCTGCTGTTCTATGTTCACTGGGATCATTTGCAAAGTGGCCATTTGCTGAGGTGCCCGAGTGTTGGAGCTGGGGGGTGGGGGGCGGACACCGCAGCCAGAGGCCTGCGGCCCCGTGGGAGGGTGGAGAGGCCAGGGTAACATTAAGCCACCAGGAGTGGCTTTCCAAGATCCCTGCTTAGGACTTCCTCCCCTTGGCAACCAGATGGGGCTGGGCTTCTCTCTGCAACGGTCAGCTTTCTGGAGGGACCTTTCAATGCCAGGTGGCAGGCCGTGGCACCGCCAGTGACACGGCTTGGTAGGGAGGACCAGGTGCCTGGCCTGAGATGGGTCAGTGCCATTTTCAGAAGCCTTGCCATGCTGGGCAGATCCTCCATGGAAATAGGGTCAATAAGGGAGCCACTGCCTCTGTTCCCTGACCTTACGCCTGCTGCTCTTAGTCCTGGATGTGACCTAATGCCTACCATGTCCTAGCCTCCCTCGGCTATCTGCTGCCAGCACCATTGCTCCGTCAAGTGACAGCACCCACAACTTCCCAGCTGACGGAATGACCAGCTCTTTGGGTCCCCCAGGGATTGGTATCCTGCTCTCACTCCATTTTGCCTGGCTGGGCTCTAGGCTCCTGGTCCTTAACTTAGCACTTGCTCATCCTACTGGACTCTGTCTCTCTGTCCCTAGCCACTGTCTTGTGTCCTCCTCTGGGCTAGAGATACCTGGCTGTTGATCTAGGCTGAATTTGCTACCCTTCTTTGGGCATAGACACTGGACTACTGACCTCACTACCTGCGGGCCAGGGCCCCAGCCATAGCCAGGGAGGTGCTCAGCCTCCTGCCTGCCAGGGTTCAGCTTCCTCTCTTTCTCACTTGCCTCCTGCTGAGATTCAGGGAGCCTCTAGCTGGAACCCACCCCAGCAGTGACTGTTTTGTGAGTGCCTGGAATAACCTCCAGCAGGTATGGCTCAATGGAAGACTCAGGGGTCACCTTTCCCTAAAAACAGGGCTGTGAGTGAAAATAGCAGGGCACACAGTTCAGGGAAGAGGATTTGAGCTGTGGCCAGTTGTTTCAGGTACTGAAACACCTTCTCCTGTGCCCTGTATTGGCTCTGAGTTTCTAGACTTTTCTGGGGACTAGAACCAGAGGCTGATAATAGAACCCAATCCCCCCCTCCCCCCCAGCCTCATCTCTGCAGAGGGAAACTGAGGCACTGGTGATGGATGATTGGGCTCTCATGCCAAGGGGAGGAGAGAAACCTCCTCACCACCTTTGGGAATCTAGGCTTGGGGTGAGGGGCAGCCCACCTCAGTTGCTAACACCTTGTTAGTGTCCCGCTAAATGCAGTTCTTGGTCACCATCGGTTTGGACTAGGACAGGAAAGGGCAGACCCCAGAACTGGGACCAGGGCTCCAGGTGAGCTCTGCACAGCATGGGGGCCTAAAGAGGAACCTGCTGTCGTGATCCATGTTCCTATTTCTACCAAAACAATCCTCTCTGGCACGGGAGGGTCAAAAGGCCTCATGTCCTTTCCCCCTGAGCTGGAGACTCTGCGTAGGCCATGTAGGTTTTCAACCTCAACAGGTGATGCTCAAAAGATCCCTGTTGAATTTCTTCTGTTGGATTTGACCCAGCCTTCCATGTTGAGATCATTTTGATTCTGCCAACTCCGTTATTTCTCAGCCTTTGGAAGGGAAGTGTTCGCCTTCTGAGCCTTCACCCAAGTGGTTTATAAACTTGTAAGGGAATGTGGCAAGAACTGAGCCTATGGTCCACCCCAGAGTCTTCTACGATTCTTGAGCAGCCCCTTGGGGCTTTTCTTGGCAACACCTAACATTAGCATCGTGGGAGTTATATTCTGAAGACGTTCTGTGTGCTTTTTTCATTTGAGCGTTCTATTATCCCTGTGACTTCTTGTTAGAGACAAGGAAACAGACTATGCCATTTGCCCAGTTATTTTGTTAAAAATACTAAAACTTGGACCAACCCAGGTATTTTTTTAAAATAAAGAAGTCATGCTAGTTTATTGCTTTGTGTCTAAACTCAACTACTTATTTTTATGAGTAATTTTTGGAAGTACCTCACACACCCAGAAAAGTACATAGAACATGCTCACACAGAAAGCTTGATGACTGTTCACAAACTGTCCATTCTCATGTAATCAGCGCCGAAATCCAGAATGCAGCCCCCGCTGTCCTGGTTTTGCCCAGTTTTGAACGTTATGTAAATGGAATAATACAGTATAAAACTCTTGCGGCTGGCTTCTTTCATTCACATTATCTTTGTGAGAGTCACACATCTTATTGCATGAAGTTGTGTACTCTTCATTCTCTTTTTGGTATACAGTATGAGTACACTACAGTGTGCCTGTCCATTCTTCTGTGGATTGGTATTTCTGGGAATTGTGAACACTGCTGCTCCGAACATTCTAGACTAGGGGTGTCAAACTCATGTTCACCGGGTACCACATCAGCCTTGAGGTTGCTTTCAAAGGGCCGAATGTCATTTTAGGACTGTGTAAAGTAACTACTCCTTAACAGTTAAGGGAGCCGGGTAGAAACGAGGTGCAGGGCCAAAGGTGCCAGGCCAGATAAAACAAGGCGGAGGGTCGGATTTGGCCTGTGGGCCTTGTGTTTGCCACCTGTGTTCTAGACCATGCCTTCTGGTGGGCCAGCTCATTCTTCTGTTGAGTAAATATCTAGGACTGGAGTTGTTGGGTTGTAGGAGTTGCGCATTGAACCCAGGTCTTTGATTTTTAAAGCTGTCTTTTACCACATTCTCGCATTCGCTGCATTTATTTCATTAATGTTTCCAAGAACCTTGTAAGGGGCATGCTCTCTTCCCTTGCTTGACTCTGAGTTGCTGCGTTTTGGTATAACCAGGCCACGGGTCTTCTGTATTTCTAACCAAAGCCAAATTCTCATTCTACACCTGCCCTGCGTTATTGACCCCGCCCTCGCCTTCCCTCTTGCTCTCTGTTCCTCAGTCACATGGGCCTGCTGGTCCCCCTCACACAGCCTTACACACACCCCTTTGGCCTCAGGCCAGGCTGTTCCTTCAGCCTGGGATGCTCCAGCCCAGATGTATGCATGGCTCCCCTCTCTCCCCTCCTGCAGTCTTAGTCACAGCATCCTTCTTGGGGCATCTTCTCTAAACCATGCGGCTCGATGTCCTGACCTGCCTCCTCGTCAGCCTTGACTTGCCTTAGTTTCTCCCATGAGGTCATCGCTGTTGATGTGACCTGGCTGTGTGCAAGTTGAGCCCCAACGGGTGCAGGCCCCCACCAGGACATGAGTTCTGCCTATTTTATTCACTCTGGGTCTGAAGCACAAGCACAGAGCCTGCCTAGGGTGTCCCTTCTATCAATATTTGCCAAGGGAACGCTCGTCTAACATACAGATATTATCAGTCCCAAGCATGGGCATCTTGTCAAAAAGAAAATGAGAATAATTTCATCAGAGGTTCTCTAGGGATGGACATTAGCTCTCAGTAATTGCCTCACTCTTTGTAAATTACTTGCCAACTGACCATTTACTAGGAAGGTCTAGAATTTTTCTTGAGATTGAATCTGACTTTCTTTCCCTTGGAAAATCAATACATTATTTATCTTCTGGCTTCTCTGATATTCTTCTTGATTTCTCAAAGGTCCTTCATGTGACTCTGAGATGACATCAGTGAGATTCTGCTGTCCCCCCACCCCCACCCAAAAGAAACCTTGTCTGCAGGACTGCTTTGAGGTAGAGTTTCTGCATCATCATCAACCTCTCCTGTGCACCTGCCCAGTGCAGGTTACTGTCCTGAATCTTGAGGACACAAAGCCACAGGGGACAGTTTCTCTGCTTCTGGAATTTTCTTAGGGGCCAGTGTGGGGAGAGAGCTGCAGTTTAAGTGACAGAGGCCCCATGAAGGTGTGGGTGGTGTGAGCAAATGACTGGGTGGGCAGTGAGCATAGTAGGAAGGGGCTGGCTATGTCAACATAGGCATGGAGACTTGGAGACCTTGGTGAGAGGTTTCCTTGCTATGGATTATGCAAATACTGAGCTTCTCCTCTGTGGCAGGAACTCTGTTGAGCAATGAGGGTACTGTCATGATGTGGACAGACACAGATCCTGGCCTTAGGGAGCTTGCAGCCTAGTAGAAGTAATAAGCAAACAGGTACACAAATAAATTAAAAGAGTATTTCACTTGTGCTAAGTGTCAGGAAGGACATAAACATGGTGATGAGGTGCAAGGTGGGGTGAGAAGAATTATTTAAATGGGGGCGGTCAGTGAAGGGTCCCCTAAGCACCTCTAAGGGGCTGGCCATGGAGGGTCATTGCGGGTACACCTCCAGGCACTTCCCACAGGGGGAAGGGCATGTAGTATTATAGAAACTGAGGGGAGACCAGTGCGTTGAACAGGAAGAGGGTGGGGGCACCCCATGAGGGGAGTGGCCTAATCAGGGCTCAGACTACACAAGGCCTCGTAGGTGAGGAAGGGCCTCGGGATTTCTGTTAAGAGTAATAAGAAACATTCTGGGGGGAATAGCATGGTTTTATTTTCATTTTGCAAAAATCCCCATGGCTACAACATGGAGGGCACTGGAGATGGGCAGGAGGAAAGGCAGGGAGACCAGAGGGAGCTGCTGCAGTCCTGGAAGAAATGGTGTCAGCACCACCGAAAAGAACAATAGCTCGTCCCGAGGGAAGCTCTGTAATGTTTTGTTCACTGAGAACCACCAATGTGTAGAGCAGGGCCTGGCATGAATATTCACGATTTCTAGATAATTACTATGACTGCTGTTAAAAATAGTAGCAGCTAACATTTAAAAAATGCTCAAGTTCACGTCTCATTTAATTCTCACAGCAACCTTACACTTCCGTGCAAAAGGTTGGCACTCTACAGCCCATGTGCCAAATCCGGTCTGTGGTTTCTTTTGTAGGCCCACAAGCTAACAATGGTCTGTATGTTTTTCAAAAGTTGTAAAGAAAGCAAAGAAGACTATAAGAAACCATCTAGTCCGCAAGGCCTAGAATCTTTACTCTCAGGCTCTTTGTAGACTTCCGATAGAGAGTATTTGTCAGGGAAGGCTAGGTTATGCTGCATAACAAACAGCCCACTTCCTCAGTGGCTTAGCTTAACAAAGGTTTCTCTCTCCCTGACTCTCAGCTGCAGGTCTGCGCAACCCTGCAGGGCATCTGTCTCCCAGGTGATCAGCCAGCCAGACTATTCTGATCCTGCAGCTGTATCTTATCAGGAGGCCTCTTGGTTCTTGGCAGGGGAAGAGAGAGGCTAAGAACCTCACGTGGGGCCTTGCACTGACTCCTGCTACTTGCACATATACTTCTTTAACTGGAATTCATCATATAGCCCTGCCTAACTACAGGGGCTGAGAACTGTAAATGAGCACCTGAAATGAAATAAGGAAACTGAGCTTCAGAGAGGTGAATGCCTTGCTTGAACTCACACAGCAGGGAAAAGATAGAACAAAGACACCGGCCAGGCAAGTCGGATTTCCAAAACTGTGACCTTATTTATTGCATTTGCCATCCTCTACATGCTCCTTGTCTCTGCAGCAAACTCCATGAAACATCTTCCTACTTTGGATAGGCCCAGACAAAATGTGCTCATGGTTGCTGGCACATCTCCCAGAGAAGTCTCCTTTGCTTTGTGACACCCTCCCCCAGCCTCTGCCCTCCTCCTGGCTCTGGCCCCAATGGGGGCGCAAGGTGCCATGGCCTGAGTAACTCATGGCTCCATCGGCTTCCTGCGGTGATGAATGACACCCATCCATCGTGAAGCCTGCTGATGGCCCAGCTCATCCATCATGGTTCGTGCTCCCAGGTGATGTATTAATGCCTGGAGGATGGATTGCTCAAGAGCCGGTCTGCTGGGGAAGAAAACCAAGCCAAAGAGCAGATTCAATCTAATTACCTGCTCACCCGGGTCCTTTGGCAGCTTCTCTTGGGCTCCCTGTAGAAATGTGACTTGCAATTCTTGAGCCACCAGGTCATTCTAAACTCATTGTTGATGAACATGTTGATGATTATTTTGAAGGAAAAAAAAATATATCAAGGAGGAGCTATTCGTGGATTTGCTTCAGGATGGAAAGCCAGGAAGGCCAAGTGAATCTTCTGAGGATCGGTGAAGGGTGAACCAAACAATATTTGGGGGTGAGTAATAATTGAGATGGATCAGAGGTACTGGGTCAGTGGGCAAATCAGTGGTCAAGACTGAACTCTGCAGTCATGTACACTTAGGTTTGTGTCCTGTTTCGGTCACTTCCTGGCTGTGTGACCTTGGGAAAATCATTCAGCCTCTCTGAACCCAGTTTCATTTTTCATACAATGAGAATAATGGTTGTGAGGATTAAATGGGTCTCTATTTTTCTTTCTCTCTTGTCCCCATTCCTTACATACCAAGAATAGTAAGCCTGGTACACAGCAAGTGATGATGATGATGGTGATGATAATAATGATTATTATAATAAAAAATCTGCAAAACTATTCTCCTTGCTCTCAGCCACTAAAGGGTTGCAATATCATTAGGGAGGCAGTGGTAGATAATAATAGCTAAAGATTATTTGTTGCTCTCCTACTGAGAGGTGGATGGCTGCGTCAACCAATAGAATGTGAAAGAAGTGATGCCGAGCCAGTTCTGGGCCTGGCTACCCTTTAGAAGAGCGGGTCTATTCTACTTCCCTTATCTCCAGACATTGGCATTGGGAACGCCATCTGCTTTGCAAAAGCCCAGTTACCCTGGGACCACCATGCTGTGAGGAAGCTCAAACTAGCCACCTGGAGCAGCCATGTGGAGGAAAATGCCCAGCTGGTCCCCATCTCTTCCAGCCACCCCAGCCGAGGTGCCAAACACATGAGTGAAGAAGTCACTTTGAACACCCGGTCAAGCTTTCAGATAACGACACTTCAGCTGTCACGTCACGTACCTACCATAGCCTGAGACGCCGCGAGTGAGAATGGCCAGCTAAGCCTCGTCCACCGGTAGAAACATGATTCATTGCTATTGGAAACTACAAAGTTTTCAGATGGTTTGTTCTGTAACAATAGGTAACCAGAATAGAAGCCAATCTGGCCAGTGGGTTGATTCAAACCATTATCTCTTGAATAGCCACTGAATGTCAGGAACTAGTTGGGAAAATTAGCTGGTGGTCTTGAAGCCTAGCATGACTCTTTTCAAACAATGTTTCAGGACAATATTGTAGAAAATGTGTTAAAAAAGTTGGTATGCTTCATAAGCCTCAGAGAGGGATACACTGGTTCTTTTGGATTATGGAATTAAAAAAAGTTTTCCTCTGTACCAACTTCCATCCCCTTACTTACTCACATGTAACCCATTCTAAATTCTTTTAATAAAGTTTTTTTTTTAAACATTTATTTATTTATTTATTTATTATTTTTAGAGAGAGGGGAAGGGAGAGAAGAAGAGAGGGAGAGTGACATCAATGTATGGTTGCTTTTCACCTGCCTCCAGCTATGGACCTGGCTGGAGACCTGGCTTGCAACCTGGTTATTTGCCCTGGATAGGAATCGAACCAGCAACCTTTGGGTTCACAGGCTGGCATCTTATCCCCATTCTCTCTTAAAAAAAAAAAAATATTGATGTAGTTTTAGAGAGAGGGGAAAGGAGAGAGAAAGAGAGGGAGAGAAACATCAATTCATGGTTGCCCTCAACTGGGGACCTGGCCCACAACCCAGGCATGCGCCCCAACCTGGAATCAAACCTGTGACCCTCTAGTTCTCAGGATGACACTCAATCCACTGAGCCACAGCAACCAGGGCTTATCCCCATTCTAATTTTATTTTTACCTTCAATGCATCACAGAACAAAGTTCCTATAGAACAGTGCCTCTTAAACCATCTATGTAAGAGGACCTGCATTGTTCTCTTTTTAATTTTCAACCTGTTGTGAACAGACACTTTGTAAAATAGTATAAAATGGATTACTGGAAAGTGAAATAAAAAGACATGTGAAACACAGACCTGCTATTTATTAGATTTGCTGGATATGTAGTTACTCTGTCAATGCTTTGTTAAGGTTTCTAAACATTGGCTCTCAACTTCTGTTCTTCCCTATTACACATCAGTAACCAGTGTGTGGACAGCATTCGTCTGTGATCATCACCCTTTGATGGTGCGGTTACAGAACCCACCTCTCCTACCTCACACACCTCAGGAGGCGCTACTGTGGATACAAGGAAATGCAGGGGTAGGGGAAGGATTTTCCTTTCTTTTTTCCGAATGAGAAAGATTTGAGTCCGTTGTGTATGTTGAGACAAAAGAACCAGGGTTGTGGGAGAGGCTGGAGGTCCTGAGAGACAAGTGGGCTGATGGAAGACTGCCTCAGAGAAGCCACGATAGACAGACGGGTTTCCAGATACAGGAATGGGGTTGACCTCAACCGGGAGGAAAGAGAAGGAGGTAAAAGCCACCCATAAGAGCGATCCAGGAGGCCACCAGAACTGCCCACTGGCTTCCTTGCTTGACCCACTGGCTTCTGCTCTTTCCTCTCTCCTGGGCCTTGTTCCAAGCTGGCCTGGCTACGTCTGCCTCTGGCTCCCTTGGTTTGGCAACAGGCTTGGATTCTCTTTCCTGACTCTTGAGAGTTCCTTATTCCCAGCTTCTCAGCCTGCTTTGACCTGGTGCCCTGATGCGTCGGTGAGAGGTGCTGTCTGCCTGGGCCCGGGCCTTGCAGAGCTTCTGCTGGCTGAGCTCGTGAGCACCTTCACCAGGTGAACCTGATATTAGCCTCATTGTCACAAGCGAGACATTATGAGTTAGGGACAAGCCCTGTGTGGTATGTCTTTTATTTTCGTCTGCCCAGATCCTGTTTCTTTAGGAAACAACCCATCCTTTTGTTGATAAGTATCTTGATCTGTAAGTGTCTTGCTTAGGCCCATGTGGCTTTTGGGGGGCTGACACCACCCTTACCCAGAGGTGGGTGTGTGTCCCAGGCCATGCCAGGCCAATCAGGGATTTTGCTGGCTACATCATGAAAAAGGATATGACTTCTTTGGAATATGAGCCTTAAGGACAGACTAGGGCCAGGTCTGCCATCGACTATCTTGCTCATCCTTCAGAGGGGGCAGTGCCCCCACAGACGTGACCAAGAGAAGGTGAGCAAAATCCAGAGGTTGAGAGAGAGGGACAGAGCAAGGCCAGGCATGGCTTCGCTTGAATTCTGCTGTGTTCAGACTTCTCACTGTATGAGCCAGTGTGTACTGTTTGAATTGGGTTTCTGCCCTCACAACCTTCAAGCATTTGCTGAATACAGGCATCGCTCGGGGGTGATGCATTCATGGTACCACCAGGCTCTACCTTGTACGCCCATGATAGGCAGCTTAGTAAATCACAACACTCCGTCCCATCACAACTAAACTTGGCCTCACAATCCTTCTCAGCATAGCATTCCAGACAGCCTCTTTCAACCAATCAGAGAAAATCAGACAGAAGGACACCTGTTATCTTCAAGGGAACATTGAATGGCTTGTGTTTCTGCCTGAGTTTCCTATTCTTGTGGCTGGAGGCCCAGCACCTTAACTTCTTCATCAGTTCTGTGCTCATCAGCACCTCTTCCCCAGGAGCCAGGAGCCAGGAGCCAGGAGCCAGGAGCCAGCAGCCAACAAATCAGGAGCCAGGCCTTTGGTTTCCATCTGCTGCCTGGATCCTGCTCCAATCGCGCAGAAGTCTTGGAGTTATGATTCTGCTGCCTACTTGATGGATCTAAAGTCAACTCTGTCCTCGTGCTCCCACTCAGGTCCTCCATTCCCCAGATGGTTTTAGGGACAGCCTCACTGCCCTTGGTGAGGGAGGGAAGCCCCCACCCCACCCCTTGCCAATGAATTAATCCCATCCTGGGTCTGTCTGGTCATGTTTTTTTGTTCTTTCCCCGAACTAGGTCAATGAGTTCCTAACAACAGCCACCACTGGTACCATATACCTCGGTTGTTTCCCCATATGTCTCATTAAAGGTGGATGTAGTCCCCTTTCAATCCATGCTCCCCACTTCAGCCAGGTGGTCTTTCAAAATGTAAATGAGATCATATTACTACCCGCCTATAAATCTGAGCTGGCTTTCCATCATGCTTAGGTAAAGTTCCACAAATGCCAACTTGTAACCATGGCTTTCAGGGTTCTGTGTACCTTGTATTTTGCTGGGAGCCACCTGGTCTGGTATTGGGGGACTGTAGCCCCATGCAAGCAAGCCCAGAACATAGGGCCTGTAAGACCTGACCAGAAAACTGGGAATGCTGGAGGCAAGCATGACTCAGTATTAGCCAGGAGGTTCCCATGGGAAATCTGGCCTAAAAGAATGCATTATACCCCCTGAAGCCTGTCCTGCTCTCAGTATCTCTAGTTACTGCATCCCAGAGATTTAAGCTCAAAGCACAGGATGAACTTACACAGCCTGTTTTATGGCCACCTGGCCTCTTCTTGTCAGCCAGCCTTGGCCTAAGGGAGATCCCCGTGTTCCTTCAATTGTTATCTCTGAACGATACCTATTTTCTGTAATCAGCACTGTATGACATTGGTTGATGAGCTTTGCATGCACACCATATATCCCTAAGTAACCTGAAGTCAATAAAAACTCTTGGAAGGAGGTGCTCTGGGCACCTCTCCTTAGAGGGATCTGCTGGCCCTTTCTCTTCCCAAGCAGCTCCTGAGTTGGTAGTCTTCTTTCATCTGTGGCCGAGGATTTCACAGGATGGGGTCTCCATCTTCAGGGTGGACAACTACCTCCTCACTGTTTTTGTTGACAACACCTGAGTCTCTGCCAGTGTCTGAAATGGCCCAGGCTTTCTCCTGCCCCGGGGCCTTTGCACATGATGTTCCCATTGCCTTCTCCCCTTAATCTCCTTAATTCCCAGTCACCCTTCAGGTATCATTTCACCTGCCATGTTCGTGTGGAAGCCATTATGAATCTTTAAAATTATGGTAATAATTTTGGTAATAATACCAAATATTACCATAATAAAATTATGGTAATAATATAACACTACTTTGTGCCAAGAACTGTTATAAATATTTTATGTATATTTTATTTCATTTAATCCTCACATCAGCCCTGGGAGGTTGGTAATCTTATGCTGTTTTACAGATGAGGAGCTTGGGGCATATGTTATATCCCCATGAACCCCTGTGTCATAGTACTTTAAGAGCTAGAACCTTATATTTAATTGTCCTTAAAAAAAAAAAAATAAAAGAATTGTTTTCACCTTCCCACTCCCCACAGCCCCAGGATGAGAGACCCATATAACCAGAGACTGCTCTGTTTTTGTTTACCTCCTTATCTTTAGTGCTAGCACATGGCCTGACACAGAGTTGGTGCTCAATAAACATTGCCACAGACCCCTTTGGCAGCTCTGGGCCCTAAGGGTCTTTCTTCTCTGGCATTGACATTGGGCCCGAACTCCAGGAGCACTTGTTGTTTTGCAAAGATTTAGGATGGGGTGAAGTATCTAAGGCAGAGATACTTAGGGGAGTCAGGCTCCACGGCCTGACTTCTAGGTAAGCTCTCAGCGAGGGAGCCTCAGGCCCTGCAGCCGAGGGCTGCGGGACAGTGGGGTGTTGGGGGTCAGGGACAAGTGGAGCGTTTGGGGTGGGGGCAGGGCTGACAGTGAGTACAGCTCCTGGGGCCAAGTCAAGCTGCAGAGGCCAAGCGGGTCACTGAGTTCCTGGCCAGTTAGAGCTGAGCTCGAACAGCAGCCTTGGCAGTGACAGTGATTAAACTCCCTGCCTGGAGCCCATGGCCTGGGTGAAGGGTGGGCGTGTGGGAGGGGTAGAAGCAAGTTGTGTACCCAGCAGTGCAGGCGCATGTTCACTGTGTGTGTGCATGCTGCAGGTATGGGCTGGTATCTATGTGTGTGTGGTTGCGTGCACTTGTGTGCAATAGGTGGGACTTATGTAGATGTGCGTGCATTAGTTTGAGCCAAAGACAGTTGCCAATAGAAGAGCAATTTTGAAGGGTTCTGCAGAATACATGTACCCACGGATGGCTATCAGTCAGGCTAAGGGGTAAAGTATGCATGGATTCTGCACATGGCATAGACTCCGTAAGGTGCTGTGAGCGCAAGTGGGTATAACATGTCTAGAGGCAACTATACGTATATGTGTATGCATGTGTGTGCATGTATGATGGTGAGGGGAGCTGGATGGTGTCAGGGCCTGTCTGTCATAATCACACGTAACCTCTAATAGCTGAGTGAGGGGACACGTAGTTTCCAATACCTGAGTGGCCCAGGGATCAGCAGGGCTCTGAAGAATACACCAACCCCTCCCCTCACTTGTGAACACGAGACAAACTCTAGGCCCCTTTCTGACCAGCACTGGACACTACATGCTGCCCCATCCCTCAGAGCCCTGGTGCCAACCATCCATGCAGGGACATCCCATCTTTCCTGCAAAAAGAACCCCAAGAGTCAATATTATTTACTTCTGGAAGATGAGGCAGAAACAAGCTTTCAGAAGTTAAGCAACCATAGAATAGTGTAAACAGGTATGGATGCAATGGATTGGGTACCATCTGTGGAGTCAAATCCTGGTTCCAGCCCCTCACTAGCTGCATGGCTTCGGAAAAAATCACTTCAGTTGATTTCCTACTGTAAATTTTACCTGGCACAATACCTGGCACGTTATAAGCCTGTTTGCCACAGAGTCGGAGTTGAAATAAGTACTTCCTCTTATTAAAAAAAAAAATTATGAATACCTACTCTAGACACTTGGTGAGATTATATTTCCCTATCCTCTTTGAATTCGGTAGCAGTCATACCACTTGTTTTAGCTAATCAGATGAGAGCTAAGTGATGTGAACCATCCCTGGGTGAAATAAATGGGAAACTGCAATTTCACTGTGAACCTAAACCTGCTCCAAAAAATCTAAAAACCCCAAACAATTCAAATCATCTAATATTTTGCTGCTTAGAGATAACCATTGTTAGTGTTCAGCTTCCCAGAACTTCTCCATCGACATGTACTTAAAAAAATGGGGGTTACCTTTTTATATATTGTTTTATAATTGTTGATTCCATTTAACATCTTTTGTTTTAGGTAAATACAGGTTCACATCATTATTTTAAAGGGCTGCATAGTATTTCATCATTTGCTACCTTTATTTATTGTTTCTTTTTTACTGTTTATTCTGTAAATTTTTTCCCTTTGCCTCCCTCCACCTAGCCCTCCCTTCTCACCCCCAGTCAGTCAGTTCTATCTTGTTGTCCATGTCCATGAGTCATTCATACATATTCTTTGACTAGTTTCTTCGTATCAATAGTAGGTCCAATATTCTGGACTTTCAGGCTGTTTGCCAGCGTTTGCTGCTAAAAACAGTCCTGTGATGGACCACCCGGGAAGATATATCTTTTGGCACTTGCCTAATTATTTCCTTAGAATAAATTCTTCAAAGTGGGATTGCTCGGGCAAAAGAAATGTACTTTCCAAGGGCTTTTGTTACATATTGCCAAATTGCTTTCCAGAACCACTGTATTAATTTGCAGTCCTAGCAGGAATGCATTGGAATGCTCTTTTCTTGAGTTCCAGGTCAATACTGGGCATTGTCAATCTCTTAAATCTTTGCTAATTCTAGCAGTGAAAAATCACACTTCATTGTTTCAATTTACATGTCTTTGATTCCCAGTGAGTTTGGCTTTTTTTAAAAAAAATTTTTTTAGGTGCATTGTTAGAATATCTTCTTGGAGACTGAATCTTCACAATGCAGAGGAGACAATTTGTTCATTCATTCATTAGATCCATACATATGGGTATTTGCATCTAATACATGCAGACCTAGGTTTAGGTGCTGAAGTGACATCAGGGAACAAGACAGACACAGTGCCTATTCCTGAGCCCACACATCTTACCCCTGAGGACATCATGTTCCTGTAGCAGCAGCGAAGAAATGAGACAGGTAGCAGTGACCCAGTTATATATAGTCAGTGCCCCACCAAGTCATAATGGAGCCTAACTCAAAAGGAAAAACTCATAACCCTAATTTTGCCTCTACTCAAATTTTGATATGGTGTTCATCATGGATTTTTGCATGAATGGTAATTTTGAAAATATTCCATTAAAATAGTATCAATCTCGATGGCTGAGTTTTCCTGGTGGGCCTTCAGACTCTGCGCCGGAGGTGAGCACCTAGTCCATCTTGCCCTAATCTGGGACCTCTTACTGTATTGGTAAGTTTTAAAATTTCAGTGCACATACAGGTGAGATCCTGCAGCCTCCACGCAGGGGTCTGCTGACTTATAAACAGTTGCTTATTTGACAACACAACCGGAAAGATTGCAAGCCAGGCGGATACGTATTATTTTGAGGGATTGCTCTGTACCAGGCCCTCTGTCAGGTCACAGGGACATCAAGCGAAAGCTCTCAGTCACTGTTCTCTAGGTGAGACTCAGAGGCCTGAAAAATAATACAGCTGGAATTGTCCATCAGCTGCCCCTGGGCTTGGAAGAACAGGGCAAGTTGATAGGGTGCCTCATTTCCATCCCATCCGTCTTTGCTGGACTGATTACCACTCTCAAATGTCTTGGATAACTACTATCACTATGTTAATCGAAGCATACTTAAAACGTTACAGAGCAAGCCAATGCTTGTTCACTTGGCACCTTGGTGTACGGTCCAACACCCAGTGTTGAGAAAAACAGGTCTTTCTCTACAATATTCCACCCTCGGTGGAGCTGGGAGCACTTCAGCTTGGAGCCCTGTCCTCCCAGGAGACCCAGCATTCCCCTTGCTCCCCCAAAGGCTATAAAC
This sequence comes from Noctilio leporinus, assembly GCA_004026585.1. Lineage (NCBI taxonomy): Eukaryota > Metazoa > Chordata > Mammalia > Chiroptera > Noctilionidae > Noctilio > Noctilio leporinus. Next base: position 91,844 of record PVIW01001274.1, on the reverse strand, counting down.
CAAAACCATGCTTATAGTTCCCCATCCCTTATCTGTCGGCTCTCTCCTCCGATAGCTGGGATATGTTGTTTTTACCCTCCGTATAACAGGCCAGGGAAGCATGTGCCGTGTTACACTGGATCGTGGTCAAGTCCTCCCCATACGTCCTGAGTTCCGAGTCCAGATAGAGTCCGGGTCCTTGGTGGCTTTGAGACAGCTAGAGCACGACCAACGTGGCAGCGTGCCTGCTCTCCTACCAGCCTTGGCTGCATGGCCAAGTCCTGCTATAAACCGCAAGGCTGCCTCTCACAGGGCTGCTACACCCCGAGCCTTTATCAAGCTCCTTCATCAGGCACCCTTCCATTGTGCTCTTTTAGTTCCCTCTCTCAAGGGGGTCCTCCCTTCCTTTTAATCCCGCAAGTCTTGTATACCTTTTGCCCTGGGGCGGTAGCACAGCTAGTATCTAGCTATCAGCTTGCCATAGATAGGCATTAAAAGCTGTATTATCTCTTTCCCCCACCCCCAAACCCTGGGCAGTGGGGAACATCTGTACCCTGTCTCAGCGATAAGTACAAGATATTAAGGGCCCCCTCCCTTTGTGCCAACCATCACCCTAGGCCCTGTAGAACTTAGGTCCAGCAAGGAAACAGAACAGAAACCACTCTCGACATTCAAGGCAGAGGTAATTTAATTAGGGGTTTGATTACATGGGTGAGGGGAAAGTTGAGAAGCTACCGGGGAAATGGTGAGGCCACCCGGGGTTCCTGCACTAGCAGGAGACCCTCACCCCCAAGGCTGGAGACAGAGGCTGGAGATGGGTTATCAGAGTCCCAGGCAGAAGCTAGAACCTTCTGTGGCGTGTGCTTCAAGAGCTAAAGCCTCCTGCTGGAAATGCTGCCTGGGAAGGGAGGAAGAAGACACTGGGAAAATACCCAGGTTACGCTTTCCTCCTGCCTTCCAATCCCCCACCGGTGCCTCCCATCGCTGGAAACCATCTGACCCCTTGGAGCTGAGTCAGAGATCACTCTCTTTACGTTAAAGCACAAAGCTGGGGGAGAGGGAGGAACCATCCCAGAGCAAACAAGTCCAAGAACAGCCCCTGACTGCACATGAACTAACTTTTAAAATTCTTGTCATTACCCTGAAGCTAAGTTCTTAATCCAGGCCACATGGTCAGACACCGCTGCGTGACCTTCATGCCACACTCCCTGGCCAGTCCTACGTGACCTTTGCTGTGCTTTGCTGGAGGAAATGACACAACAGTGACACCTATAGTTTGAAAACCCCGCTTTTCTCCATGGTAACTACTCTTAACGTTATGATTGCCCCTTGAACACAAGGCTCCCTTTTTGGGGAAAGCTCCTGGTGCCTACACTCCGGTGAACAGTTGTGGCCTGATGCCAATGGAATATTCCAGACCCGCTGCAAATGAAGGAGTGAGAGGACGGGGCAGAATGCCACAATTTGGGGTGTCTTCATAGAGGTGATAAAAGGGGTCTGATCCATTTGATAGGCGACTCAAACGCTGGAAAATTTTAGGTTCAGGGAACAGCTAAGAAGCTTAGTAATCAATGTATGTAAGAACCTCGTGTTTCTGAAACTTGGAGAGATGACCCACTTGACTCTAGGTAACCAAAAGCAATTCTACCTGTGTGTTTCGGGAGGCCTGCAAGCATCAAGATGGTATCTGAGCTATTTTATTCCAGGGTGAGGTGACCTCTGCCCAGGACACAGATGGGGCTTTGATCTCGTTAACTTTTTCCTGAATTCCAAGTCCCTTACCTCCACCTTTCTTCTCCTTATAAAAAGGGCTAGTTTATAACGGAATGTAAGACAGCCTGTTAGGGTGCAAACCCTCTGTCTTCTCAGATTGCCGACCATCTGAATGAAGATTCAATCCCTGTCTCTGCTTATTGGGTCTGGTAGGTGACAGGCCGCAGGAACACTGGCTTTTCCGGTTTCACATGGAGGAGAAACACCAGAGACACAGGTGGGGAGATTGAGACAGAAGTTGGCCATTTCCTTCTAGTGCATGTGAAATGATTCCCCTTCTGAAGGTTTCCAATTTTTCCAGAACTCTGGGCTCAGGGGTTTCGCAAGGGTTAATGTACCCTCTCTCCACCCGGTGGCCCTGCAGATACTCCACAGAGCCTGGCCACTGAGTGGGTTTGTTGCCAACCACACATTATAAAGCACTAATTGCGGGCCCCTTGCACCTGCTGGTTCCCCTGGCGGCTGGAGCCAGGGAGGGGGGAGGGGATATTAATGAGCTTGTTGCTTATGACATTAAAACAATGGGGAAGTTGGCAAAGGGACCCGAGGTCCTGAGTGGTGTCAAGAGAAGGCGGGTTGGCATTCCTGGAAACGTGACTTCACAGTCTTGTCACCTGCCTCCTTCCCGAGTTCATGCTGTGACATCTGGTGGTAAAGGAGTTGTCATCCTGAGAGAAACACATACCTTGTAAGCTCATGACCAAGGGGAGCTTGGTCATGACCTGGAGAGAGCAGTTGCTGAGTTAGGACATGGTCGCGACTGGGTGTGCCAAGGCCTCAGCCCCAGGAAGGGGGAACACCTAGCTGGGTCAGATAACCTGAGTTTAATGGATGCAGCTGAGAGCTGGAGCGGAAGCTAGTGGGAGACCATCCATAGGACAGCCTTCTGTACCTTGAAGGGCTCTGGGAAATGTCCTGCTTCTGACACCAGCACAGGGCCAGGACGAGGGTGAGGCTAGTCAGGTGTCTCGGGTGCAGAATTTCCCCAGTCTGGGCCCATCGTAGGTGAGTGGCTGTACGAGGAGAGCCAACTGGTGACTGTGATATCCTCCCTCGAGGTCTGGACAGGTCAGCGGACATCTCTTTCTGGTTCCTGGTTCCCTCGGGCTGAGCCGGAGCCTCTCTTGGAGGTCCACAGTTCACTGGGGCAAGGACAACGATGACAGCTAATAGCAGTGAGCGGTGTCTGTGCGCACGGAGGTACGAGGAACACTGTAGTGTGGGGGTGGCAAGGGCAGGCTCTTGTTGAGAACTTCTGGGTGCAGGCCCCAACCTCACCATTTACCAGCAGAGTGATCTTAGGCAAGATGCTAAATACCTTGGCATCTCTGTTTCTCATCTAGAAGCGTCCTGCTTTCTGTTTATTGACCATATAAATTTATTTGTACCTGGGCCCCAGTAGATTAATAACCAGCTTGCTTATTGAGAGCAGATTAATGGGTTGATATCATCCTTTAGTGAGGTGTTTATTGGAGTGCCTAAGGGTTCTTCTCAGTTATGATCCTATTGAGTATTCTTAATGAATGAATTGAGTAGAGATAGATCCACAGATAAAAGAAAAGGTGAAAGAGAAAAAGTGTGAAGAGGCTAAATGAAAGATTCAGAATCTCAAAGGATCTTAGCCGCTTGTGTGGCACCAACTCTTTTTTTTTTTTTTTTTTTTTAATATTTTACTCATTATTTTTAGAGAGAAGGGCAGGGAGGAAGAAAGAAAGGGCGAGAAACATCAATATATGGTTGCCTTTCACCTGCCTCCAGCCATGGAACTGGCTGGAGACCTGGCTTGCAACCTGGTTATGTGCCCCGGCTGGGAATTGAACCAGCGACCTTTGGGTTGGCTGGAGCCAACTCTTGAAGGTTAATCACAGTGGAATTATGGAGTGCCCTGTGCTGAGAGGCAGAGCAATGGCTCGTGTCCAGATGGGGGTGTTGTGACTCAGCATAGCAGGTCTATAGGGCTTTTAGTTGACTCTTGACTTCATACAAGTAGGCAGGATGATGTGACCTTCCCCCAAACCAATTCACCCTCAGGCAGTGTTCACAGAAATATCACAAGACCTGAGAGGCAGGCAGAGAGTGGGAATTCAGCGGAAGGAGAATGTCTGTCTGAGAGGGACCCAAGTAAAACATAAGCCTCTTTACTTCCTGTCAAAATCTTTAAAGAATTTGGGAAGGATGTTTGGTCTTTATTTTATGAAGTCAAAAGGCCAGATGAGATGAGAACCGTTGATCTACAGAAAACTGGAGGACTTGAAGACATCCAAGTGGCTGACTAAGCAAGGATGGCAAAAGATGTCCTTAAAGATGGTGAGTTCCCTGTCACTGAAAGTATGTAAGCCGGGAAGGAAAATACAGAGCTGACTTAAACTTTGGGAGGGTAATTACCATTGTAATTGTAATTACCAATGGCTGGGCAGAGGGCATCAGGAGACATCTTCCTAAAGTTGGGCCATATAGGGCCAGTGCTGTAGATGGATGTAATGGGGGGAGGGTGGTCCCCAAAGTCCCCGCAGCTCATAGCTTTGGGGATGGGGGAAGCAGACAATAGAGCTTTTAAGGTACTTTGCATATCTATGGCAAGTTGGTAACTAGTTAGTAGCTGTAGTGCTCCTAGGGCAAAAGGTAGGGATGAGAGGTTTAAGATACGCTTTCCTAAAGGTGAAAGAGGAGGTAGGGGTATAAGGGGGAAGCCACATGGTTTGAAGAGAGTCTGCCTTGAGGTCCGGGGTAAGGAAGAGGAGACCCACCAGGAAACCTCCCTGGAGTACATAGTGGCATGGCTGATGAGGCTGGAATTGGGGGGACCTGCCTAACCAAGCAGAGGTAAGCGGGAGATGCTTGAAAATGCTGAACTGTGACCAGGAATACTGAGCTGTGGACTTCTGCTTTTCTGAAAAAACAGTACCTCTGACTGGTGTATTCGGAAACTGGCCTGGTTTGGCCGAGGGAGGCAGTACTGCGTGGTTTTGGGTATTTTAAAGGGAGCGGGACTTAACAGTAGACACCTGCCGTTATTCTGAATCCGTAAAACTTTGAAATAAGCCCCTTTCCTTTTCCACCAAACCTTGGTATTGGGAGTCACGCATCTTGGCGACAGGCAATTGGACCCCACAGCTGCTCCGGAATGGCATAGGCTGGGGTTCTGCAAGAGGGGGAGGGGTCAACATAGGCAAAGGCCTGGTCCTGCGGCATCCTGTTGTATTCTGGGAATGGCGAACTTGGCTGGGTGGCTGGAAGAGGGAGTTCATGGTCCCCTTGAGGGGTGAAACTCAGCAGCTTTGAAACTGATGTTGAATACCACATGCAGGCGTTTTTACTTTGCTCTGTGGGCATGAAAGAGCCACCTGGGGCTTTAAAAATAGTACACTGATGTGATCAGGTATCTCTGAAGGTTAGTTCTTGAGGTTCTGAGGCTTGAGGACTGAATGGGGCCAGGCAGGGGACAAAAGACCAGCTGGGCCCCCGGTGCCTACATGGGGCTGCCAGGCTGATGGTTCCTGGAATGATCTTTCTTTCCCACCCTTTCCCTTTTTCCTTTGGGGCCTCATTGGCTTGGGGAGGGACTCTGTGCCTGCTTAGTAATCACAGGGGGGGTTCCCCTGAGAGAACCCCAGGGTCTCAAGCTGACAGCTTCCTGCCTGCCAGGCACCTGACCCAGCCATTTTCTTCACCCCTCACCACCGCTCTGCAAGGCTGCAGTTATGCTTTCTGAAGTGGAAAACGAAACTCAGAGAAGTAAGTGACAGAGCTTGCTTAAGGCCTCCCGGCTGGTCAGTGGCAGAGCTGGGATTCGAACCCAGATCTAGTGACTCTCTTCACTGCTCCTCACCTTGCGCCAGAGTCCCAGGTGCTTCCTCCCCAGGGGCGGCGGGCAGAGGTCGAGGCACCGGAGCCAGGCTGCCTGTCTGAGGGCCTGGACAACCTTCCGCGGCGCAGACAGGGCGCATCGGCTCAGCGGTGGCCCCATCCTGTCTTCCGCCTGTCTCCTTGCCCAGATTAATTGCTGCTCGCAAGAATGTGATGTCTCCCTGTCTCGGCACTTGTGCCGGGGAACAGGGAGCTGCGCAGCCATGCTGATCGGGGCCTGTGCCGGCACAGCTGGCAGTCTGCACCGCGCCCTCATTGGAAAGCGATCCATCAGCCGCGGCGACACTGCCAGCCAGCCCCGACTGCCGAACTGGCACCTCTGGGCCTGCTCAGGTGTGACAGGCCTCCCGGCTCAGGGCTGCTGGATCGGCTTGTGCGTCTGCCCCTTGCTGAGCTTTGGAGGGCAGAGGGAGGCTTGTCTGACTGAGCTTTTCACTCCTGGGGGATCTTGGAGAAAACCGGGGGATGGGGTCTGAGCACCTCTTGAATGGAGCCCCTGTCACGACTCACTGTCAGTCCCCAGGAGGAGGAAGAACCTCCCAGACACCACATTCTCAGCATCCTCCCCTAGTTCCAGACCTGCAGTGTCCCCGCATATCCCAGCAGAGACGAGGCCAGAGAGCCAGGCAGAGCTGGGGCGTGACCCATGGACCAGGGCATGAATTTGTGTGGAAGGGGAGGTACAAGGGGGCTCTGGCCCTTCCTGCTCGCCTCCCCAAGATCCAGCTGCCATGAACTTGAACACCCCGGTTTAAAGAAATGGCTCTTAGACACGGCCAGGTGTCAGAATCACTTACAGGGCTTGTTAAAACGCAAAGTGCTGGGCCCCACCTTCAGAATTCTGATTCGTTAGGTCTAAAGTGGGGTTCAAGGATTTGCACTGAAACATACACCCCACTGTACATTACATCCCCGGGGCCTTATTTATCTTGTAACTGGAAGTTTGTACCTTTTGATCACCTTTGCCTTTGTTGTCCATCCCCAACCCCATCTCTGGTAAATAGTAAATTGTTCTCTGTGTCTGTAAGTTCAGTTGTTTTTTAGATCCCACATATAAGTAAGATCATCCAGTAATTGTCTTTTCTCCATGTGACTTATTTCATTTAGCATAATGCCCTCAAGGTCACAAATGACAGGATTCCCTTTTATTGAGGGGTGTGTGTGTGAATAATATTCCATTGTACGCATTGTATATGTTCTATATACCAGGGGGTCCCGATGTCCTGGCTGCGAACTCGTACCAGTCTGGGCCTGTTAGGAACTGGGCCGCACAGCAGGAGGTGAACTTGAATGCAATGTGCTTGAATCATCCTGAAACCATCCCCTCTTCCCCCACCCCTGACTCCTTCATCTGTGGAAAAATTATCTTCTACAAAAACCTATCCCTGGTGCCCAAAAGCTTAGGGACCACTCAATATACCACATTTTCCTTATCCACATTTTTCTGTTAATAGGCACAGGTTGCATCCATGTCTTAACTATGATAAATAATGTTTCAATGAACATGAGGGTACAGATGTCTTTTCAAGATGGTGATATTTGCATCTCTAACAGGTGCTGCAGGTGATGCCAACGCTCCTGGTCCAGGGTCCACACTTGGACTAGTTTAGAGAAAGGTCAATCAATACTTTCTTTAAGTCCTCTAGGGACTGGCAGAAAACCAAGCTCCTCTGGTTTCTTTAGGATGTTAGTCTCTGCTTATTTTCCTGATTGCCTCCCAGCCTGCCTGGGCTGTCCTAGATCTGAAATCAGAGACAAAGCTCAATCTACAGTCCCTTCCAATGACTGACACGAACTCTTCCAGGTGTGGCCAGATGACTTGGAGCAGCTAGAGCAAGGCGCCTACCAGACCAATGTGACTGTGATTCCATCCAGAATGCTGGTTGCTTTCATTGTCCTTTGGCCACAAGTTGTTTGCGAGGATGACCTGGAGTACTGAGAGCAGTCAAGGCTAATTTCCCCCTGTCCATCTCTAACTCATTAATAAACGGTTGGCTAAAACTCAGCTCCAGCAGAAGCTGTGTAGAGGGAAGAGTCTCAGGGATAACTCAAAGCAATCTCTTCCTCTTGCTGCTCACCATTGGCTGAGCATAAGAAAGACTTTCTTGAACAGGTCCTTCACCCTGCAGGCCCCCAGAGGCAGGGCTGTCTTCTCTTAGATTTTGTTCCTTTCACCTTTCGTTAATGCCAGGAGCTGGCCTAGTAGTGAGTCCCAGTTGGTTGTCCTTCATCAAGACCTGTGGCTGCTCATGTCACTTTCTTTAGGCAGAATCCTCAATTTCACCTTTCCCATCCCATCCCATCATCTCCTGGGGGTGAGGGGTTTTGTTCCCCTGTCCACTGCTATCCACCAGCTGCTAGGTGTCCTGCAATGGCTCTGATAGGAAGGCAAAGATCTTAGACACCTCCTGGGACTCAAACTTATCACAGAATGGGTAGATTTGGTGGGAAGTCTCAGGCTGAGTCTCAATGACCTAAATTATCGTAACCACCAGAGAGTGTTCCACCCCCTACTTCCCACCCATCACCCTCTGCAAACCTTGTTTCTGAAGCATGGGTACAGGTTCAAGTTTAGCTTTTGCCTTTTTTGAATTCCTAGGAGTAATCCTTTACTTCTTTGCTCTGCCCCAGTAAGTGGGACTCCTAATTAGGGAGACACTCCCAAGACCCTTCTGAGCAAGCCTAAGAAGGCGATTCAGCAGAAGGGACAGGGATGTATTTTCTCCTAGACTATCTTTTTTTTTTTTTTTTACGTGAGATACGTAACCCTAATTCTACGCTGCACCTCATGATTGCCTAGGGCATACACCTGGGCTGCAGTAATAGCTAACTCTGAATGCTTCCCCTCTGTCCCCAGTCATTGCAATTGGCTGGAGTCATGGGCAGTAGAATACCAGCCTCTGATTCTGTTTTCTGGCTCTATGAATGGTGGGGGGTGCCAGAGGCAGGGCAGCTGTAATGGAAAGGTCAGACGGTGGGTGTAGACTGTTTTATCTTATCTTCAGCAAAGAGAATAGTTTTTTATTTTAACAAGATGATTTTGTTAAAAATCATGTAATTCTTATTTAAGACATGGGTGATGTAATTGATCGCTTTTGCCTTCTGTAATCCTTGAAAGAAGCAACAGCAACCCACAGGGCAAGGAGGAGGAGGTTACCTTTTGCGACTTGGAGTTCATCTCCTGCTATTTGGACAGGAGCTACGAGCTAGAGGCTTTAGAATGTTGGCCCCAGGAAAATGCCCCCACCTGCCCCAGGCTTACCCGTCCCATAGGCTCAGGAGACAGGAGGCTCACCAAGCATTTCTGTGAACCGTGGCAGTTTCTCTGCACCAACACAAAATGTCAAACCAGGGGCCCCCACCAAAGCACCTGCCAGGTACTCCTGATGACTTCAGCTCCTTTCCAAGTCTGGAAACATTGTTGACAATGTGATTTCTGAAACATGAAAGGTGTTACCGCGTTGTGCCATCTGTGGCATGTCTGTCTGAGTTGGGGCTTCCGCTACCACTCTGCCCACCCCCCAGCAGCTTTCACTGCTCCGTCATCATCTCCCACAGCTAATTGCTCCACACTGACGAGGACTCTTTTTTCATTTAGAGACACAGGGAAATAGAACCTTATTGCTGATGCTTCCAAATCGAGCAAGCCGTTTGGGATTGTAATTTGACCTTTTGGTGGGGGAAGGGTTGAGGGGTCTGGTTTCAGCACTGGGTCAGGGACAGCTCCCGGGAAGGTAGAAACCAGAGTAGTGGTGACTAGGAGGATGGAACATTGTCCTGTGATTCTGTAACAGGAAGCCAGGCTTTAGATGATGTAAGCTGCCTTGGGAGGTAGTGAGTTCTCTGTCACTAGAGGTATGCAGATGGATGCCATGTTTTATAACATGCTTATAGAGCCGTACATGGAGCCAAGCTTTGAATGAGTGGTTCTTCGAGCTCAGCCTCCTGGGACTGGTTATATTCAGGGGGAAATGTGAGGTAGAGTGGGTAATCCAAGGACCAGGGCTAGTGCAGTAGTTATCTATTGCGGTGTAACAAATCATGTAAATCTCTTCAACATTTCAATGTCTTGAGAAACAACAACAATAATCATTCATCTTCTCGCCTGGCATTTGCTGATCATTAATTCAGACAGCAGGGATGCATTGTCTCTGTTTTATGATGTCTGAGGCCTCAGTTGGAAGGTCTCAAACCCTAGGGGGCTGGGATCCTATGACTGTTTGACTAGAGATGAGAACCCACTTCCAAGGGGTTTGATTCACCAGGCTGGCAAGTTGGCGCTGGCGGTGGGCGGGAGACCTCAGTTCCTCACCACATGGGTCACTCCAGGGGGATGTTTCTGCTCTTCTCAGGGTGAGTGACCCAAAGCAGAAGCTGCAATGTCCTTTGTAACTTACCCTTGGAAGTCACATACTGTCACTTTGGTCATGTTCTTTTGGTCTCAGAGGTCAGCTTGATTCAGTGTGGTAGAAGTCTTCATGAGGGTGTAAACACGAGGAGGCAAGGGTGTTGTGGGGCCACCTTGGAGGCTGGCTCTTACAGCTAGGCAATCAGATAGCAAAGCAAAGCAAAGCAGCCAACTTCCAGTGGTTGAGAATGAAGACAAGTTCTGAGCGTGATTGGATTTTAGCAGCAAGAAGTTGGCAGAAGGTACGAAGTCCAAGCAAACTCTAGTTTTTATGAGATTTACTCTCCTCTCTACTCAGTTTCACATGTGAATTCCTCCACTGCCATCTACCCTGGGCTTCTACACTTTTATTTTTATTTTTTACTTATTTTTTAAAAAAGATTTTATTTTTATTATTTTTAGAGTGTGGGGAAGGGAGAGGGACATCAATGTATGGTTGCCTTTCACCTGCCTCCAGCTACAGACCTGGCTGGAGACCTGGCTTGCAACCTGGTTATGTGCCCTGGCTGGGGAGTCAAACCTGCGACCTTTGGGTTTGCAGGCTGGTGCCTTATCCACTGAGCCGCCAGCCAGGGTGACACACTTTTATTTTTAATATTGACCTTTTCCTTGAGTTCTGGATATGTATTTCTAGCTCACGCCACTTCTTCTGGCCTTCCATCAGCTTCTCAAATACTTCATGTTCTTTCATACATCAGGGCTGCTGTACATGCTGGTCCTATTGATAGGAATACTGTCCCTGGTTTGTCACCTTCATCCTATCAATGGTTGACCCATGTCCTTCATGTTCATCACTGAGATCCCAGCTCAAATGTCATTTTCTTGAGTAGTATTTGCTGACTTCTCCTGTGGCAGATTGGATTTTCCCATTCCACATGCCATCCTTACAACGTGATATTGACATCACTCTGTCAGGTGGTGAGTTTTAGTTCCCTCATCTAGAGCTTGGGTGGATCTGTTACTGCCTTGATTGATAGAATGTGACAGAGTGAGACTGTGTGACTTCTAAGGCTAAGTCATAAAGCCAACTTCTCTCTCTCTTTTTCTCTACTCCTCACCCCAAACACCTTCTACTTTCTCATGGCACTTATCCACCATTTTGTGAGGAAGCCCAATTAACTCATGCAGACAGACCACTTGGAAAGCCAACTGTGCCCATCAAACATGTGAGTGAATGAAACTTCAGATGGTTCCAGCCCCTGGTTCTTAAGTTTTCCAGCTGAAGCAGTGGATATTATGGAACAAAAATAAGTTGCTCCCACTGTACCCCTTTGGAATGCCTAACTTCCAGAAGCCATGAGAGATAATAAATGCCACTAAATTTTGGGTTTACTTGCTATGCAGCCACAGTAACTGATACATCCACAGACTTCATCAAGTTTCCTTATAATATGCTTTTGTAGCTCTGAACTGTTTCCTTCAAGAGTTTGAAATATTATATTCACATGTTTAATTAATTTCTATATGCTCTTCTAGACTTTAAACTTTATGAGGGCAAGCACTATATTCATTTTGCTCACCAATACTTTGCCAGAGCCTGACATAAAACATGTGTTCATTAAATATGTTAAATGAATACATTAATGAAGGCTCTATCCCCATTAGTTCCCCACAAACACCTCAAGTTCTGCATATACAAGCTCAAGTCATCATCTTTCTATCCTGACTTGATTCTTCTCTTGCATCTTGGTAAAGGTGCCATTGCCTCACAAACTTGGAAATCATCTTAGTTTTTCTCTCATCATCCTTTCTAAAAAGGACTCCAGGGCTTTTCTTTTATCTCTTGATACTTTCTCCTCCCACCCTGTTGCCTCACCTGGGCTCAGCTCCTCATCATTTCTTCCCTGCATCACATCAATAGACTCCTGGCCAGTTAATTTCCCTCCAACACATCATCCAAACTGGCAGGCTGACCTTTCCACAATGCATGTCTCAGCCTGTCATTCTTTGGATGAAAATTGTTCTCTGGATCCTCCTTGGCTTTATAATAAAGTCCTAAGTCCTTGATAGTCTCCCCAAATCATTTGTGGAGACAGGTAGGATATAAATTAAACAAAACAAAACTCCTTGCTGTCTTACGGTTCCTCAATGCTCTGTCCTGAGTTTACTGCCTCCCCATACAACATGTGCTCTAAACATATCATGGTCTTTTGGATTATCTCACATCATCTGTATTAATTCAGTTGCAAGTGACAGAACCCCAACACATGCTAATTTAGTTAATAAGAGGAGTCTGTTGGCTCAAGGAATCATTCCAGGAGGGGCAGAGACAACAGTTTCCAAACAACTACACTCAAGCAACATCTCCATCTCTCCCTCAATTCCAACATGTCAGCTCCATCCTCTCTCACTAGAGAAGGGCTCTCTCTATGCTAGGTTTAATTATTGTTCCACACCAAAACACTTTAATCTTAGTGGTGTAAAACAACAACAATCTACTATTACTATCTCTCATGGTTATGAGGGTTGACTTGGCACAACTGGTTAATTTATGCTTAGTTGTTTTTTCATGTGGTTGCGACCTGATGTTGGTTGAAGTTGGTCATCTTCTTTACTCACATATCTAACGCCTGGGCTGGGGGCTGGGAGAACTGGGCTCCTAGGACATTTCTCTCTGCCACTCTGTGGTCTCTTTACTATAGCAACTTCTGAGTAGCCAGAATTCTTACACGAAAGCCTGGGGCTCCAAAAGCTGGTGTCCCAAAAGAGGTTGATAGAAGGTGGAAGGTCTTCTCTAATAGAACCTTGGAACTACTTCTGCCACAGTCTATACACTAAATTTATAAAAAAAAAAAAAAAGGCCCTCTCAAGTTCAAGGAGATGAACCACAGATACCCTTCTTGTTGAAATGAGTATCATATTTGAAAATCACATTTTGCTGCTGGAAATCTGATGTGTGACCATTTTTGGGTTTATCATCTTACAATTTCAGCCCATCTTATATCAAGTGACCCAAGCTTGGTGAACTCTAAGGAAATTGCATGTCCTAGAAACATGGTGGCTTTCTCACATGCATGAGTGTGGGAGTTGTACCACGCAGGAAGTCCAATGAATGGTTTGTACATGGCTCCAGATCAGTACATAGTGCCTCCACACACTTGCTCAGACTGTGTCTTCTATCTGGAGCATCTCTTCATGCTCCTCTCTTTCCAAACCACTCTTTTTTTGTCCTTCATCTCTCATCTCAGGAACCACCTCCTCCAGGAAGTCTTCTCTCCTTGACCTGCCAAGGTTGGGTGAGGTGCTTCTCCCTCTCACTCCCAAAGATTCTATGCTTACCTTCCTTCTAGTACTAATTACACTTGTCCATCATTTCTTTTTAAAACGTCTCCTCTACCAAACTATGAGTTTCTTTAGAGCAAAACTTGTACTCCTAGTGTCCAGTTCAGGATCTGGCACTTAGTAGGTTCTTGGTAATTACATGTGGAATGAGTGAATTAACTGGAAAACAGAGGAGACTGCCCTCAAAATGAACTGCTTTGTCCCCTAGTGTGAGCAGATGGTCCAGCTGCTGGGTGCTGGGGCAGAGAGAGGCCAACTCCATCCATAGCTGCTTAGGGTGGAGCATCTTAGGCTGTTTTGGCAGTTCTCAGCTGGCCTGACAGATGGAGGGGGTCTGGAGGCCTCAGGTCCTCATGCCCTCTAGGCCTTTAGAGCTTCAATATTGCTGAGGGGCCATAGAGGGTAATACAAATATTTGGAGAGGAAGTGGTTCATGGTGAAACCATCCATGCCAGATGTTGTGCTTCATGCAGATGAAAGAAGCTATCCTGGATGGGTTTTCTGACATCTGTTTGTGTGAGATCTTGAGGTCAGAGGGCCCAGTGAGGTGGCACGGAAGGAAGGCTTGATTGTATTCAACCAGCCAAACTAGAGATGTAGGGACCAGGTAGACAAAAGAACAGCTGCAGATCCCATTGATTGAATCCTTACTATGTGTCAAGTACTATGCTAAGCTCTGTGCTTGTGTGTTAACTACATTTATCCCTATTTGGCAGAACTTCTATTATCTTAGATGAGAGCAAAGTTCAGAGAGGTCGAGTAACTTGTCCAAAACCTCACAAAAAGAAGAGGTAGGATTTGAACCCCTGTGTTTGACTCTAAAGGCTCAGTTTGGCCATTATATTCTGAGTAGAGAATCCCAGCTCCCCAGTAGGGAGTGGTGGGATGTGCTGCTCCAGGTATACATTCTGAGGTTGGTTAAGAGACTATTTAGTTACTAAAAAGGTTATTAAGAATATTAAGAGTTTTTAATCCCCAGAAGCCCAAGATAGACAAAGGTTTATCTCAAAGAGATTTGTTACGTGTGCATTGTGTCTAATGATGTGAACCTCAATTAGTTCACAGGAAAACCACAGAACTTTTAAGAGTAGTCTATTCACAGAGACACTGCTGGTTGGAACTGCAAGAAGCAGAGGTAGTAAAAATTAAAAGAGGCATGTGGATGCCTAAACCTCTATAGATAGGATACAGACTAAGAATATTATGCAGTTTCAAACATGGCTACATTTTATGACCAAGAGCCCAAAGAGTGAAGCCAAGAGCTATGAGGAATTTTTCCCACCAATCAAGGAATTGGCAATGCATGGCCTGTTGGATTTTGAAGCTGTTATGGAAAAGCGATTCATATTTAACTTCTGTTTTTGTCTCTTGGCTCGAAGTTCTTCAGATTGGACAGGACTGAAAAGAATCAGACCTGAAGAACTTCACCTACACCTGGATCTCATTTACATGAAGACATCCTGAATTTCTAGTTGATGTTCTAATGGGGTAAAACTGTTTAGGAGTCTTTGGAAGAGAAGAATGCATTTTACATGTGGGAGGGGTCTCTGAAAGTAGCATAAGTAGTATAAATCATTGGAGGCCCATGTGTGAACCATGGAAGCCAGCTGCCTGTTAATACTCACTGTGTAGTCCCTCTGTGGGAATAGATCCCTTGTATGATTCTTTCTCAAGAAATGACCAATAGTAAATTAATATTTCAGAAGTGATGAAGTGTGACTTTTGAGGTTAGGTCTAAAAGGCATTAGAGCCACCATCTTTAGAATCACTCACTGTGAGGGAAGCCAGCTGTCATGTCATGAAGACATGCAACCACGCCCATGGCAAGGCTCATGGAGCAAGGATAATAGTGTTGATTGTTGTTTTAAACTGAAAAGTCTTAGGGCAATTTGTGATGGAGTAACAGACAATTGATAGAGGGTAGAAAATGGCAAATGCTATGTGAAGTCCTTGAGATCTCTGATGAGATGAAAGAGGCCCAGTGGGGCTTGGGAATCTGTTTCAGATGGAGGAATCAGAAACCCCAGGTTCTTGGGAGACCAAGAGTCTGTAGAAAACGTGGGAAATGTGGACCAGAATGACTTCCCAAGAGGATAAGATAATCTATTGTAATGTAAAATGCTTTATTTTGGCTAATTTTCCTTCTTTGTGGTCTCCTTAGAATAGGAAGCAGGTATATTTTCTTCCTTGAGCTGTTTTTTAAACCTGAGTTGAGTGTTGTGTAATTACATGAATTATTTGCATTTGCTCTGTATGGAAGTGTACAGTTTGTATTTTGTCGGTAGCTTAAGTCCAGTCAACTCGTATCTTAGTAATTAGCCCAAGTTATTAAACAGGAGAAATAACATGAGAATTATTTTGCAGGGGAAAACAGACTCAGACACTTCTAATTCTGCCTTTTCCATGAGGCACTCTTGAATGAACTATATTTCTGTATCCAAATCTCACATGGAGTAACCCCAGCCAATATGGCTCCTTGTTCAACTATGGGCATATCTTGGAGAGCTCGCTCAGAAGGAGCACCCATGGGACTTGTTTTGTTCAATATTTATTATTGTTTTTAGAAGATTGAAAATAATTACAGTAATTCATTTATTGAACATTGACTATGCACCAGTCTTTCTGCAGACCTTTTACATAGATTATGATTTGATCCTAGCAATAACCCAATTTTATAGGCTAGGAAATCTGAGGCCCAGGTAATTAGGAAGAAGTTGAAAATACAGAACTAGAGTTCAAAAGAGAAGTCAGAGCTAGAGCTACTGATTAGTAGTGTTATATACAAAGTTATAAAATTGATAAAGTATGACAAAAAGTCATAAAGAGTGGATATAGTATGGAGAGAGGGGATGAGGATGATGGGCCTACTCTATGAAATATATCACATTTAAGGAAATGAGTGGGGTGGGGGAATGGTTCCTAGCAAAACGTTGGGGAGGGAACAGGGAAATCAGGATTGTGGAATACTGTGAAAGGCAAATGGTGTTGTGATCCCTTTGACATGCCAACTTGGCTAGGCTATAATCCTCAGTTATTTAATCAAACACTAATCTAGGTTTTTCTGCAAAAATACTTTGTAGATGTGATTAAGTGCCATAATCAGTTGATTTACAGAGATTATCCTAGATCACCTGGATTGAACTGATTCAATTAGGTTAAAGTCCTTAAGAGCAGAGCTGAGACTTTCCTGAAAAAAAGAAAAAGAAAAATTTGCTAGTGGGCATCAGCTCCAACCTGTGCCCCACAGTTTTAGCTTTCCCTTTCCAATAGCTTGTCCTGTAAATTTTATACTTGTCTACTCACTTCCCCCAACTGAGTGAGCCATTTTCTTAGAATAGATCTCAATATATTCATATACCTCCTTCTGATTCTACCTCTGTGGCTGAAGCCTGAATGCGAGTGTCAAGAAGAAAATATGGTTAATAGCATGTAATACCCTGTAGACCATATCTCAGTGATTCTCTGAGAGGGTGCCCCAGAGCACTGGCTTCATTCAGTTCCTTCTTTACATAAACCTTGGGGGTATTGCTTCGACAAAGTCAAAAGTTTTAGTAAGTATTAGTAAAGTAATATATATTGAATGTTAGCTATGCATCAAGTATTTTACTTCACTGATTAAATATTTTGCTTCCAACATTAAATTTTTTTCCCCTTTTCTCTTGACACTTACTGATTTGTAACTGTCTGATTTTGTTTCTTTTCTCCTGCTTTTGTTTTAAGGAGAGAGAGAGCGAGAGTGAGAGCGAGAGCGAGAGAGAGAGAGAGAGAGAGAGAGAGAGAGAGAGAGAGATTTCAGTGTAAGAAACATCAATCAATCAGTGGCCTCTCAAGTGCACCTGATCTGGGACTGAACCCACAACCTAAGCATGTGCCCTAACTCGGGATCAAACCTGCAACCTTTTGGTGTACAGGGAGATGAGCCACCTGGCTGGGGCTATATGTTAATGCTTTTATTATTTTTATTTCCTCAGATGTGAATTCTCCCATTGCTTTATTTATTGGATCTGTATAAAGATGTTGATTTTTAAATTTGATTTGTAATTTTTGTTTGCATGTTCATCTGGATTGTGAGCTCCTTCTCTACATTCCCTTCACTCACCTGGGGGCCTGGTTGTCTCCGCCTGGCATCAGCTGCTCATGACTCAGGAACAGGTCTTACATTAGCAGCACAGAGCTCCGAGGTAGGGCAGTTAACTTCAGCCCCTGTATAAAAATGTCCAGTCCCCATTCTTCTGTGGGAATTGAATGCCTCATTCTCACTAACCGATTCTAGGGTAGGGCCTGGTGAACTGTCAGCTTCAGTTCCCCTCAGAATTGTGGAGTTTCACTCCATTCTTAGTTCAGAGAGATTTGAATATTATTTCCGAGCATGAATATATATATATATGAAAATATTTTATATGCCACTTATATGAGTTTGGAAAAGAAGGGTAGGCTGTTCTGTGACCTGGAAATCAGTCCATTAGCATCTCATTTGCATTATTTCATTCACTCTTCATGATAACCCTGTGAAAGTACTCTTACTACCTTCACTTTTTTTTTTTTAAAGATTTTATTTCATTATTTTTAGAAAGAGGGGAAGGGAGAGAGGCAGAGAGGGAGAGAAACATCAATGTATGGTTGCCTTTCACCTGCCTCCAGCCACAGACCTGACTGGAGACCTGGTTTGCAACCTGGTTATGTGCCCTGGCTGGGGAATAGAACCTGCGACCTTTGGGTTTGCAGGCTGGCACCTTATCCACTGTGCTACCAGCCAGGGCCTATCTTCACTTTTTAAATGAGAAAACTGAGGCTCCAGTAGATGATGTGACCTTTTCAAAGTCATTTACATAGTAAGCAGCAGTAGGCCCAGGATTCTGATCCAGGCAACATGAGTCCAGAGCTCATGCCCTTAATTAACCACTGTCAAATATTGCAGGACTTCTCAGAGCCTTTACTATACTGATAGGCATTGTGAACCTCCAAGAGTAATTGTGCAGAATGTCCCAAATTCATTTTTGCCATGTTCCTGTTAAGCTTTGAAAAAATAACTATGATTCAGAGGACATACTTTGGGAACTGTTCTTGCAGAGACCGAGTTGTATAAAAGTTGAGAAGCCATTGAAATGGGCTATGTAGTAGTCAGCTCTTGGTAGGCAAGGCTGTAGTAACAAACAGCTCCTGAAATATCAGCACCTTATCAAATAGCAAAACGTGCTTGCTCTCTTATGTTATGTTTGAGCAGTTGCAGTTTGGCTGCAGCTCTGCTTGGTGTGACTTCCATTTTGGGACTCAAAAAGAAGGAGCCATTCCAAGCTAAGATATGCTATTCTCATGACAGAAGGAAAGTTCAAGAGATCAAGTGAAACCTGCAGACAAATTAACTTCTGTTTGGACATAGCATATGTCATACCTGTTCACTTGCCACTTGTCCAAATATGTCTGATGCTCAAGCCTAAAGTCAGAGATGGAAATGTATAGTCTCAGGTAATGAAGGAGTAAATAATCCCAACAATAATACAATCTGCCACGGAAAATGGAGTCACTGAGGGCCCTGGAGCAGGCAGTTTTCAGTAGGAGAGGGGAGGGGAGCTGGAAGGTGTGCTATAAAGGTTTTAGGGAGAGTGGGAATGTGGGAAAGTGGAAGCCAATGAAAGGCATGTGTGCTGATGATTTTTTAGGATTTCATATGGCCTCATGGATTGGAAACAGAATCCATTCAGCCTAGGACATGATGATGGAAGCACCAAGTGGAATGTGGGGGTACCTGGATATCCTCAGATATCAGCCCCCCTCTGCTGCATGTTAGAGAGGCGTTGCTGCCTTGCTCACTCCTATACGCCTTATGCTTCAGAGAGTCCCCTCCACGTTTGTCTTTATAAATCTTCATTTACGGTGCCTCCCCTTCTCCGTTGCTCCTTAATCAGCAGCTGATGATGCCCACCCTATAACTTGCACGGGACGTCATCCTCGGTGTCTTTCAAGAAATAGCACTTAACAGTTGTTAAGTAGGGGAGTTCATTTTTAGAACGCTGTTTACCTTTTCCTTCTTTACAAAGGTGATTAAAATTTATTTTTACTTGGATGAAAACAACCTTCATTGATTTCTGCCCCACAGAGAGATGGGAGGATGCTTTCCTTAGCCAGAGAGGTTAACCTTTTCCTTACCGACGCTGAGGCTACACACAGCTTTCCAGGTTATGTTCTGTGGGTAAACAGAGTCAGAATTGTTTTGTTGTGCACAGAGCAGCAAACCTTGAAGTCATAGAATGTGACCTCTCTGTGCTCAGTACGCAGGCTATTTTGAGGATCTCAGCTCTTGGTCAGCTTCTTGCAGGGTGATTACCAGGGAAAGGTGTGGCTTGCTTCAAACCAGCTCTGGCTGGGGCTGGGAGCCATGCTTCCTTTTTCTCTCTTGTCCTTCACACCAGGTGCCCCCAAACTCTGTGTTCTGTCTTGTAAGAGATACTTACACATTTACAAAAAACAGTTTTATTTATTTTACTGTTTAGAGAGGGGATGGGAGAGAGAAAGAGGAAGGGAAATAGGAATGTGTGAGAGACCCATCAATCAGCGCCTCTTGCACACCCCTAGCTGGGGCTGTAGCCTGCAACCCAGGCGTGTCCCCTGACTGAGAATCAAACTGTACCACCAGCCAGGCTCTTTATTTCTCGTAGCAGCATCCTATTCCCAGATATCAAAATCTTTGTTTGCTAGTTTCCTGTTGTTTCCATAAGAAATTGCTGCATACTGGGTTGCTGAAAACAACACAGATTTATCATCTTTTTTTTTTTTTAATTTAAAGATTTCATTCATTATTTTCAAAGAGAAGGGCAAGGAGGGAGGAAGAAAGGGGAGAGAAGCATCACCGTATGGTTGCTTTTCACCTGCCTCCAGCTAAGGACCTGGCTTGACACCTGGTTACATGCCCTGACTGGGGAATTGAACCAGTGACCCTTGGGTTCGAGGGCCAGTGCCAATCCACTGAGCCACACCGGCCAGGGCACCTCTCTGGTTCTAACACTCCTGCCTCTTTCTCTGTCTACCATAACACCTTTTGCCCTTACCAAATGTGCAAATGGAGTTGATTCTTGACCTGTTTGGAAATCCTTAGGGGTCAGGAGTATAAGAGGAATATGTAGTGTACAGTATAAACAAGTTCAAATTATTTCTATGATATTCTAAAGAGTTCTTTGGCCACTGCAACAATGTAAATTTTGTGGGTGGGGGGAGCTACCTTCTCTTTGTGCGTATGTACATATATGACCTTTGGTTTTCACCTTCTCACACGTGGCCCTTATTAACGTGGAAGAATAAAGGGAGTTTGACAGAAGCCACACTATACTGCAAACAAAGCAGTTAGGGCACATTTCACCTTCTGGAAATGTGCCACACAGGCTTCTTGGGGGACGGGTCGGTTCCTGGAGAAGCATTTAGCTGTTAAAAGAACCTGACATTAGATTTAAATTGACGGATGAAATGGCACCTGATTTGCTGACTGCCAGAGAGTCCTTGGTAGCTCTCGGAAAGGCCCAAATTTCTTATTTTGCGGGGGGAGCATGGGGACTATTAATAGGTGAATCAATAGATCAAGAAAGGATTGCTAGAAATTCTCAACCCAGAAGCATAAAATGCTCTTAAATTCTTACGTGTCCTAATAGAATGTCTGTAATAAACGATATCAATGGTCAGGAAGGCTGCGCAGGAACATTAAAAAAATGCTTATTATCAAATACCAAATGGAGAACAAAGCAACGTATGAAACTGGGTAAATGGTTTTTATGTTTATGTAAACATATGCCAAGGAAAAATGCGGGAAGTACTAACATCAAAACATTAATGGTGGTTGTGTCAGGATGGTGGGCCCATGATTAATTTATTTGCTAATAAAAAATAAAAAACTGAACTTCTTTGAGCATTGAGCACGTTCCTGACACTATATTTAGCAGCTTATGTGGATTATTTTACTTAACCTACCTAACAACGCTGCGTGGTAGGTAGGTGCTCCATTAGGTATAAGGTGAGGGAAACTGGTTTAATGGTTTCCTGAAGGCCACATAGGTAATGTCAGCATAGTCAGCATAGGATGAGTTGTGCTGTAGTAACAAAATCCCAACCTCAGTGCTGTCACAAAGTGATAGCTTATCTGATGTGGCTCAGATATCTTTCCTTGATGGTTCTACTCCAAGGGTGATTTAGAGAACTGTGCATGTTCCTATCTTGTAAGTCTGCCCTCTTGAAGTCCTTATGTTAAACCATGCAGAGTTTTACACAGACATAAGCTTACTATTTTCTGTTCTGCAACTGGCTTTTTTCCACACTCAGTGTGTTGGAGATCTTTCCAAAAGGTTAACACATAGTAGATGGACATTATGTTTTTTCAATACATCTTTAAGTTTCCACTATCTTATATTTTCTTAGTCATTTGTCATAAAGTCATATATTTTCTGTCGTAATGATAGAACATTTAAAATAACAGAGAGAATAGTCATAATAACAACTTATGGAGGGATAATTTAGTGCCACCACTATGTAAATCTTTATGCATTATCTTATTTGATCCTCTTGGTAATTATTGCTGTTATTCCTATATTTTACGAACAAGGAAACCGAGGCTCAGATGGATCAATATATTATATTTAGTAGGTGGTAGAGCTAAGATTTGAATACAGATTTAACTTTCTTCAAAGGCTGTTCTTTAAACAACTACTCCTTAATATTTCTACATATTTATTAAAGCCTATTCTTTATAAGATCAAATAGAAGCAATTGAGTCATACTTAGTGATGAGAGTGATAAGATCTCAAGTAAAAAGTTAAATGAGGATGAACTGGTTTAACAATCACACAGGATAGAGTTATAAGAAATGCCATGGAGGAGTGGCTGGCTAAGTCCTCAGAAGTGGATCAGATAAATATAATATTAAAAAAAAAAAAACTCAGATATTTTAAATCAGAGTTTGGAGTAAGCTCTTTACACTGGAATAGTTAGTGTCAGAAACGACAAGTTTCCTTTAAATTGCTCCAGGACAAGATGCCTTAGCTTAGCTTAGTGCAGTAAGAGCTAACTCAGTCTCTTATCTGTGCCTCTTTTCTTTCTATGGGATCTTTAGGGTCCTCAGGTTTCTTTCTTTCTTTCTTTCTTTTTTTTTTTTTGATTTAGTGCTGAACCCTGATATTATTCCCTGCTTAGAAATGGATGATACTTTTGATTCACAAATTCAATAAAAATAACTTGCACTAGCTTAAATGACAGGGGACATTTATCTACTCATGTAACAGTCATTCTGAGAGATTGGCTTCAGGTATGGTTTGATCAGGGTGTTGGCTATTTATTTATTTTTATTTTTTTGTGAGCTGTCTGGGTTGGTTTTATAACGTGTCAACTTGGCTAAGTTGAACTGCATTTTCCAGAATTCCCTTTGCTGTATGTTTCTTATTAGGGTGAATCATAAAAAACATCACCCGGCAAGATTGCAAGGGCAGAAACGAAGCAGCCATCACTTTTGTCTTTTACACTCAGAAGCTCAGAGAGTTGAGTCAGCCACCCGAATCGAGGAATGCGTCAGATAACCTATTTCACAACCGCCTGATCTCTTGCTAGTCCTGAAGCTGTGTCAGGGCAGCTAGGCTCCAAGTTTCCAGCATAGGTTACCTGGCTCAGAAGCACAAACATCCAGCCTGGGGCTGAACATGGGCCACCATTTCAGGATTGCTCTCCCTGGCGTGGAACCTTCTTGGACCCCTTACTGGCCTTTTGTTTTGAAAACGGGCAGACCATTCAATCACCTCGAACATCTCCTAATAAGGTTGCACCTCGTTTCTGGGCCCGGGTTCTGGATTTTAATCCCATCATTCCCAGGAGGATTCGTGGCCCTGAAAAATGGACTCACTTCTTACTAAGGCATTCCTGCATTCCTAAGCACACTGAGATAAGTATCCCTGGCTGAGTGAGGAGAGTCCTCGCCACATACTTCCCCAAAGTGAAATGTCTCCTCCCAACTGGTTTTTATAACGAAGAGGGTCCTGGAATCACGCTTGCCAGAGTTCAGAAGGCAGAGTGCCTTGCTGATCCTCTTGGGCAGGAAGGAGTCACCAGCTGTCCTTGTGAAAGAATAAAATTTCTGCCTTACCAAGCACCTCTTTGTACTTGAACTGTGTGTGTCTTTACAAGATAATCAGTCATCGCTCACCTGGGGGATGCCCATGAAGCTGCCCCTGGGATCTCAGACACAGACTAACACTCATTTCACACCCAAGTGAATAAGTGCAGTGAGGTTTATTCAATAAATACAAATGTTTACTGGGTCTGAGTATACTGAGGAACACATCGGGAAGAGGTGAGCTTAAAGGATGGGCAGGATTTTGGAGGGGGAGGGGAGTAAGGGCCTGGGAAGGTAGGAATGTCATACATAAAGGTATAGAGGTGTGACCAGACCTAGGGGAGGTGACAAATGTGGGAATAGAGGCCTGAGCTCTGGCCCTGCCACTGTCTGTTGTGCTACCTGGTATCTAATACAAAACAGATTCGGATTTGTGAGTAAGGAGAGACGTTGTTCAGCTGATCATTTACAAGGCAAAGAACGGGAAGGTGGAAGGTTGGTGTCTGGCCAAAGGTGAAATAAGGAGGGGCATCTGTGTGTTTTATGGTCATATGATGTGGGTGGCTCTTTGCAGAAATCTGCTGGAACGTGAAAGGGTGGGGCTATTTCTTCATACCTAAGGAGTCCCAATTATTGTCTTCAATTTGTGCCCGAGGATTTATGCCCATGGATTTAAAACTCCTGGTGACTCAAAGACACCCATCCTTGGGGTAGAACTTCAGGATCCAGGTTCCCAGGTAGGAATAAGCCTGCGCAGCCCAAGGACATGCAAAAGGCAGGGATGGGGGTTGGGAGTGGGATTCGTTCAGCTTCTCCAAGTGAACACGTGCCTCGCAAAATGCTAATTGCGGCAGAGACTGGAGGGGAACTGCAGAGGCCCAGTCGGTTTGGGCATTAAGAGGATCCCCATTCTTCTTTCATGGATGACAATGACAACAACATCATTGATCCCTTTAACAGTGATTGAGGCCTTTTTGCATGCTGGGCATTGTGCTAAAAGCATCCAATCTTCATGACAGTTCTTCAGGTAGGTTCTATCCTTATTCCCATTTTACAGATGAAGTAACTGACGCTCAACAGTTGGTGCAAGGCCACACAGCTCATGTGTTGGAGCTCGGTTTCAACCCAGGCAGTCTGACTACTGCCCACACCCTCCTGTAGAGAGCAGGCTCTGGTGCCCCCTCCCTGAGACATAGTCTGAAGGTGGCCTGTACATGTAGTCATGTAGTTGTGAGCACACGCACGTGTGCAGGCTGGGGCGGCAGGGCAGTTAGCGCACCGGCAGGAGAGGAAATACAACCTCTGCTGCGCGCGGGCACTGTGACTGCAGCCCAGCAAAGCACTGGCCTGTTTTAACTTACTTTTATGTTTTTATTTAGAAGCTTCAATACCAGAGCCGATGGCAGAAAATGTGCAGTAAAGCGCAGGGAGGCCGCTGGGTAATGGCCCCTGTAAAGTGTTAATTGCCTATTGAGACTGCAGACTTTGTCGATGGCTGGGATCTGAGCTATTGACAGGCGCTTATTTATTTGGGGCCCACAAAGGGGGCACCTCCTCTGAACAGGCTTCCAATCAGTCACGCTTCCCTGGGCCGGCCAGGAAGTGTCAGGAGCTGCCTGTGAGCTGCCTTAACCCTTTGAGGCTGGTGCTGCGTTCTGAGAGGCTGGCTCATCCAAGAGTCTGATCACAAGGGAACCTCCAGACATGACGGTCATGAAGGGAAGTCCCCAAAGTGAAGCGCTGGCTGTGTGCTGGGCACCGAGCTGTGGGCCTTGGACAGGCGGGCAGCATCTCTCTGCGCAGAAGGAGTAGCCTTGGCTCACAGAGGTTGGACAGATTTCTTATTATCAAAACTTGTATGTTGCATATTGTTGTGGGCTGAATTGTGTTCCCCCCACATTTATATGTTGAAGCCCTAACCTCCTGTACCTTAGAGTGTGGTTGTTTTTGGAAACAGGATCTTTAAAAGGCGATTAGACTGAATGGGGTCACTAGGGGAGGCCCTTATCCAATGTGACAGTGTCTTTACAAGAAAAGGAAGCTAGGGCACAGACATACACAGAGGGAAGACCATGTGAAGATACAGGGAGAAGAAGACAGCCACCTATAAACCACGGGGAGGGACCACATGAGGAATCAAGTCACCTTGATCTTGCACTTCTAGCCTCCAGAACTGTGAGAAGGTGAGTTTCTGTTACGGCAGCCCTAGCAACCTAATACAAACCCCAACCATTTGACCAGGGGCACGTATCGAAACTATCACAGAGGAAAGCATCCTGAGAGAGGCCATGCCTGGACCCAAAGAAGCAGTTGCTATAGAAGAAGGTGCCCACGTACATAAGTGCACCGCTCCCCTGACATGATTTATTCTGCCTCGTGAAGGACAAGACCACTCTGGTTGCTGGGTGTAGAAAGTGGATGGCGGATAGTGGGATTCAAGAGGGGAGAGTAGCTTGACTGGGAGTGATGGTCATGGGGAAGGAAAGAGGGGAACAGACTTGAAATCGATTTTGAAAATGGAATTGACAGAACTTGCTGATGGGTTGGGAGTGCAAGTGAGAAGGACGGAGTTGACAATGATGGTGCTGTAGAGTCTGGTCTTTGCAGAAACTATCTACCAGGAGGGAAGACCTGAAGAGGAATCGACTGGATGGCAGATGGTCACTTGCTTTAAGTGGATTGTCCTCTGTCTAGGGCGAAGTTATTGAGAGAAGGTTATATGAGTCTATTCCTTTCCCTACACCTCATACACACATTGGAGTTTTATAGGAACCAGGGATTAGGTAGCGGCTGCTTTTTCTATATCAGAACCAGTCTATATTTTGTCAAGGGTGACACCAAATTTCCCTGATCTTCATTCAAAGCTCCTAATGAGTCCTGACCAACCCCGCCCACTGCCATGTGTACCTTTGGCAATTTATATTTGATCTTATAACTTCTCTATAAAGGATGTGTTTTAGTGTATAATATAACATAAAAGTTATCATTTGTACTCCTTTGAAGTGTGCAATTCAATGGCATTGAGAACATTTGTCATGTTGCACAACCATCGCCCCTGACTATTATAGTTCAGGAACTTTCATTTCTCGCGGAGGAAAGTTTGTATCCATTAAGATGTCATTCCTGATTCCCCTAACCTGTCAGCTCTGACAACCACTAACCTTGTTTCCTGTCTCTATAGATTTGCTTATTCTCAACATTCCATATTAATGAAATTATATACTATGTGGCCCTTTGTGTCCAGCTTTTTCACTTTCATGACTGTTTTCAAGGTTCATCCACATGTATCATCCACTGGTTCATGTTGTAGCATGTATCAGAATTCTATTCCTTTTTACGGCTGCATAATATGCCATTGTATACATGTAACCCATTTGTTTTATCCACTCATCAGGTTTTGGACATTTGAATGTTTTTACCTGTGATAATTATGAATAGAGCTGTTATGAACATTTGTGTACATAGTTTGGTTTGGACATCTGTTTTCAATTCCTTTTACGTATATACCTAAAAGTGGGTTATATGGTAATTCTACGTTTAACTTAATGAGGAACCTATATAATGCATATGGAATTAACTGCTAACTCTGATTTCAGAAAAGAGGAGACGGAGGCTCAGAATGGCCTCAATGACCACAAACACCACATTCACTTTCAGCTCTTTAATTCCCAACCTCAAACCCTCCATGATCCTTACACGTGTACACTTGATTCCTGGTGAACATTTCTACCTTGATATTTGACAGCACTCAGATCAAGCGTGCCTGAAGTGGACACCAATCTCTTTCCACTCTTTCCCATAATAGCTCTTGTTCCTATTTCCCATGACACTACCATCCTATCAGCCATCAGATGGCCATCACCTTTGCCTCCCAAGAGATGGCGTCATTATTAATTGTGAGGTCATGGACAGGTTATCAATCCCTCTATGCCTGATTTCCCTGTCCAGAAAGTGGGAAATAGTCTCCTTGGGTTGTGGGAGGATCACGTGAGATTCCTTTCTCTTTTATCTCTTCTCTGTCTTTGTATCTCTGTCTCAGAGGGTAGTGGGGAATATTGATATCACACTATCTCTATCTAATTATCTTTTCTTTTCTTTTCTTTTTTTAAAGGAAAGGAGAAAGAAGGTGGAGAGAAACATCAATGTGTAGTTGCCTCTCAGGTGCCCCCAACTGGGGACCTTGCCTGCCACTCAGGCATGTGCCCTGACTGGGAATCGAACCAATGACCTTTCACTTCTCAGGCTGGCTCTCAATCCACTGAGCCACACCAGCCAGGGCTATCTGTCTATCTTACCAAGCTGCCTGACACACAGATGAGCTCAACACACGTCATTAATACGGACACGTTTATGTAAGATGTATCAACATCCTAGGGAACTGGCCTTTCACAGAATGCATTTGAAAACAACGGTGAACTATAGCAAGGCAAAACAAGAAATACCTTACTTCTGTGGAGTCCGAGTACACGGTGGTGAAGCCCAGGAATCGGTACAATCAACAAATGCCTCAGGGGTTTCTGATGCTCAGCCAAGTTTGGGAA
Source organism: Noctilio leporinus (assembly GCA_004026585.1). Taxonomy (NCBI): domain Eukaryota; kingdom Metazoa; phylum Chordata; class Mammalia; order Chiroptera; family Noctilionidae; genus Noctilio; species Noctilio leporinus. The sequence continues at coordinate 63,913 of PVIW01001274.1, read as the reverse complement.
CTATTGCATTCAGTTCATGATATTCTGTTCTTAGTAAATACCTTGAAAACATTATCGGCAATTTCAATCGAACACACGTTTGGCATTTTCCTCCCCTGAATCTAATAAAAGCATCAATCTGAGAATCCTCCACTAGGTCTCAGTTTCTTCTATTTCTGTTGCAACTGCTTTCTGTTGAGTTACTTCTGTGCGGCTGTCCTCTCTACCTGGTCCCTACTAGGGTTGTCTTTTTATCAAATTGTACCTTTGCTGTCAGGAATGAGAGCTTCATTCACTTGTGACTATAACACAAGGCGCCCTGTGACTTACCTTGTCCTGTGTGATGAGTCCCGACTGGTCTTGGGTTTTTTTTTTTGTGTGCAAAGCCTACATTCGGAAAGTATTAGTGATATAGGAAGGTGTTAACTAGTGTTTCAAGGAAACAAGTATTCTGTGTGCAAATGAACTTGGAGAAGGTAGGGTTCCACAAAGTAACCTGGGTTCATTTTATGCAGAACTTCTCAGAGCCTTGAACAGGGTAATGAGCGCTGACTGTCTTGAGATGCAAAGGAGCTACTACACCTTCAGGGAAGCCTGCTGGACAAGGAGGGAGGCCTCCGAAGGGCCGAGTTTCTGGGTGGTTGGTTTCTGACACCCTGCTCTGTTTGGTCAGGGGCAGAAGCAAAGGAAGGCTGCTGGAGGCTGGGTGCTGGACCAGGGGTCGCCTTGGGCAAGTGGGAATAGTGGTGGGGGCTGTTGGCTGTCAAGCATCAGATCTACCCATTGGTGCATTTTGATTAATATCCATCAATAGCCTCATGTCCTGACTGTTTGGCTCTGAAAAGAACCACTTCGGCTTTGGGTGAAGGCCTGTCAGACCTTCTGATGAGCTGGGCACTGGGGCCGCCACCATGCCAGTGTCACAGGAATGTCTCAGTCACACTACCTGTCCCAATATAGAATTGTTTGTATATCCATCTTCTCTATTGTGAGTCACTTGAGGGCAGGTCCAGCGTCTTACTTATTTGTCCCTCTCCTCTCACTCCCTAGTACAGCACTGGGCGCACAACTCGTGTTGGTCATTGCTGCCTGCTTCACCCAGCCACTGAGGCCCTCGGTTCCGCAGGAAGAAAAGCATGGGGGTGGCCAGGAAGGAAGAAAGCTGGGGAGGTAAGGCAGCAGGCAGATTCTCAGGGGCTAGAGGGGATCAAGAGCGGACTGTAAGCCCCTGGGGCTGCACAGCCATTTCTATCCAGATTGTCACCCCTAGAGAGCACAGCGCGCCTAGGAAGAAGGTCTGTCCAGCTGGCGGTGCCCAGCCCCCACTCCACCTCTCCTGGAGATGCCCCAGCCAGCAGTGGGAACTTGGCGGAGGCACTGCCCTGCCTCCGACACTTAGCAATCTTAGGCCTAATTAAAACCCCACAGCCGGTTTGAACCCTGCATTAAAATTTGATGAGGAATTGATCAGCCAAGCAAACAGGAAATTTAGCTGTGAGTGAAGGTAATGTTTGCTCAAATGTGTAATGAGGCCCCCAGGGGATATTTGTGGGGACCGCAGTCAGGTCTGGACCTACTCCAGTCCTTCAGTTTCGTCTCCCCACATGCTTCTCCCTGCAAACCATCCCAAGATGCTTCTGGAGGGGGTAGGGGACTAGAAAAGTTTTGGTTTGACTTAAAAAATGTCTTGGAAAACCAAAGGAAATCAAAAATCCTCATAGTGCACTGGAACAGTAGCACAGGGAAGAGACCTGGCTGGGATGGCCAATTGTCAGCTGGTGTCTTTAGTTGGAAATAGTCGATTTAGTAATTAGTCATTGAGTACCTACTATGTGCCAGTTACATGCTAGACCCTGGAGATAGATTGGTATGCAAAATAGGCATGGTTCTTGCCTCTGTGAGGTATGTGAGAGAGGCTGAGCCCCAATTTCTCCAGCTGTAAAATGCATGTATTCGTATCTAATTATGTGAGGTTGTTGGATGAGTTAAATGAGAAAATAATACACAGAACACAGAGTGACAGGGCCTGCGTATATTAAATTTTAAACGAAGGTTCCTCTATATCTTTCCTTCCCATTTCCTGTGTGTAAAGTCTACCAAGGCTTTTAATTTTTTTTCTCCTTTTCAACCTCCCTGCAGGTGACCTGACTTAATTTCACTCATTTACATGTTCAAGTACTTACTAGAACTGGAATTGGTTCCGAAGTTCTATCAGAAAGGACAAACAGGAGGAAGTCTCAGGTTCTCTGGGATAACGGGACTCTGACTGAGAACGTCTGTCTAAAGATCAGGCAGAAACACTGGCAGCTTAAAACTTTTTTTGGATATGCCCAATACACCTTAATTAAGAGAAGGGAGGAATCCAGAGTGATTTTTCTTTTTCTTTTCAAGTTTCCATGAGGACATTTTACCCTAAGAGTGGTGATGTGCTCCCAGCCTCCCCTTCTTCATCATTCCCATCTTCGCCCCAATACCTGCTAACACTCAATCTTCATCTTCATTTCCATCTCAACTCCCCCTATCATCCACCCCCATCCCTGTCTGCACCCCTGTTCCTTGCCATTCACTCTCTTCACTGCATCATTAAGATGATCACCATCATTGGTGTGGTAGATACAGCCAGGTTTGGTGGGCCTTGCTTTCATTCATGGCTTCATAAATAAATTTGTTGTGCTCTTTAAATTTCTAGGATATTCCCTGTTCCTTATTAATTTATTTATTTAAAAAAGATTTAATTTTATTATTTTAGAGAGAGGGGACAGGAGAGAAGCAGAGAGGGAGCAAGACATCAATGTATGGTTGCCTTTTTCACTGGCCTCCAGCTACAGACCTGGCTGGAGACCTGGCTTGCAACCTGGTTATGTGCCCTGGCTGTGGAATTGAACCAGCAACCCTTGGGTTCACAGGCTGGCACCTTATCTGCTGTGCCACCAGCCAGGGCAACTGTTCCTTAGTATTAAGATGCATGCTCCCTTACGTCTTACGATTTAATGCCTCTGAAGTTAGCATGTACCCTAAAAAATGTCAAAAGATAATTTCCTTCCACAGGTTGAAGAATAGTTGTCACTGTCTTGTCATTGCCTTAGTTTTCTCTTAGATTCTGTCATTGGATTCTCAAAGATAGGACAGACTGGTGTGACTGATTCCTATGTAAGACGCATAATACCTAACTAAAGCAATAACTGATTTCCAAGTGCAGTTGTTCATGTTTCTTTAATATGAAATTCCAGTAAGGGAAAAACAAAAGTTTGAGTTTAACCAAAAAAGAAGTGTTGGCAAAACCTTGTTATTCTTCAATGTGCTTCAGATGATACTGTCACTCATAAAGTCCCTAAACCAGTCAGAACTGTGGGGCATAGATTTAGGGGAACCAGCATGTTACCAGCTAAAATGTCATTCTTTGGGCATTAAATGTGATGATCAATTATCTTTGTACTATGGATTGGATATTTTTCACTCAATTTTATAAATACCTACTGCTGATCTCTTTGAAATTTATAGGTGTATATATATGTATTTATTTTATATCTTGTTACCTACTAAAATTCTATTGGTTTTTCAAATTCTGCTGTTACTTATATGTTCCAGATTTACACCAATAACATTTGCAAATAATACCTATTTTGATTTCTTCTTGTTAGTAGTTAAAAAACATTTCTGATTCTTAGCTTATTGCATTGGCTAAAGCTTCCATCAGGATCAGTGTCTCCAGATTTTTTAATATTTATTGAACCAATTTTGAACATTATAACAATGTAACTTTTCTAGAAAATTTCCTATAGAGTTTTTTCAAGACCATCGATATACAGCTGTGTAGCATTTTCTCTATCATTTAAAAAATCTCCATTGTATCTGCTCTGAAATCCCCTTTTTCAGTACTAAATTTATGCAACCCAGAAGTTGTAGTCTCATAAGTATCAGGGTATCATTAAGAAAAACTCGGCATATTGAAGGTTTTGAATTTTGATCTGATTGTATCCATGCACCAATCCTTATTTCTTGATGCTAAGACCAACCAGGGTGGAGTCTAAAGTCTTAATAATTTTCAAACCCTACCTTCTAGAGGTAACTGCAGCAAATATTTTAATGCCAGTCCTTTTTCTATGCATATACAATATGCGTAAGTGTCATTTTATTTGTACACAGTTGGGATCATATTATATATTGTTCTAAAAGCCTGTTTGTTCCCCCGTATGTTCTTTAATGGCTTCCTAACATTCTACAATATGGATAAACCATATGCTATTTACTCACTTCCCTGTTGTTTTATAGTCAGGTTGATCCATTTGTTTGCCACCATAAGTAATTTTATAATGAACATTTTTGTAAATAAATATTTGTTCACGTTTCCAATTATTTCCTTAGGATGAAATCCTTAGGTATGAATAATTTCAGCCTCTTTGGTACATATTGCCAAATTAGCCTTTAGGAGTTTGAACTAATTTATACTCCCACCTGCAGTGTGTAAGTGCATAACCAGCTCAGCTGTCGCCAGGACTGAGTTTTCTGGAATCTTTGCAACTGTAATAGATTGCAAATAAAGTCACAGTGCTGTTTTAATTTGCCTTTCTTTGATTGTGACCGGGCTGAACCTTTAAAAACTCCTTTATTTGCCATTTATAGTTCTTCTCATGTGAACTTTGTCCTTGGACTGCGTTTCCCTCATGTCAGCATTTATCTTCTTACTGCTTTTAAGGGCAACCTAACCCTTAAGAAAACCTTGAGGATAATAACTCTTTGTCACGTATGTTAGAAATTTGTTGTTGATTTCTAAATTTCTGTAGTTTGGGTCTATCAGTTTTTTTTGAGATTTATTTATTTTCATTTATTCTTAGTGAATTCTGTGCTTAGATAAGGGTTGACTTCAGGTGTTTTGTTTTGTTTTGTTTTTACAGATTGAATTGAGATGATTTTGGTGGTTTGGCACAGAGTTCCTTACCTAAGTTCAGTGGAAAAACAGGCCTCCCCTGTTGGGAGAGGGCACCCTCTTCAAATGACTCCACAGTTTCGGGAAGGAGGAAAATGGAACAGCTATGGAGGGTGGTTTGCTACCCAGCCCATCTAGTCATCTGGCTCAGCCTGGTGACCTTGGGGTGGCATCTGTCATAGTCTTAGCATTCTCAACTCTGTTATTTGGAGCTTATTGTTTCCTCCTTATATTTCATCTTTAATCTATTGAAGATTTAGTTCAGTGTATATTTGAGATGAAGTTCTAGTAACGTATGTGCCGGGCACTTATTACTGACTTTATTTATGTTTTTATAAGAAACACACATGTGTATCACTTAACCTAACCAGACATAGCAAGCATGACATAACATAAACACATGTGTTACCTCCTTTAAGCCTCGAAGCAGCCTAATGAGGTAGATAGTGACATAATTTATAGCATAAGACACTGAAGCTCAGAAGGGCAAGGCAATTTGCTCAAGAATGCTGCCTTTGGAGCTGACCCCCAGAATGCTCCTGCCTTTGGTAGTCTATTGGGTGCAGTCTCAGAAAGAATCAGGGGGTGCTCCAAACCCTCACCTGCTTGACTGTAGGAAGGTCAGTCTCTTCTTTGTTCCTGTTTCCCAAATGGCTTTTGGGGGATTTCTAGAGCACTTTCGCATGTTCATAAATCAGTCCTACTGTATAGCCATGCTCACCTTTTGTGGCTAAACAGGGATGATTAAGCCACACCCCAACTTTAGAGCATCTTGTCCTGTCTCCCTGAGTGTGCCACCAGCCATGGCATCTCCAACCATAGCTGTTTCCTGGAAGATTCAGGTTCTTTCACCAGGCCCTGAGGCCAGTGTTACTCTGGTAGAGTGAGGAGAAGGACATTGCTATACAATGTGAGCCCTGACTAGGTGCTTTGATTAGTTGCACTTGAACTTGGCAACCTGATGGTTCTGTTGGAGCCATTTGTTCTTACTGGCTTTGGGGTGAATTCCCTTTATTTTCCCCCATAATAATGGTTCCAAGAAGTGAAAGGGACAAAGAACACTTATTTTTCCTGATGTGTGCTCATTTAATGAGTATCTAATCACAAAACTGTCTGTGAGACAAATCTATTTTATAGTTTTGAGATTTTAGAATCTTTTCAGTGTTTGTTCTCCTTCCCTCCATCCTTCTCTCTCTTCTTATTCTGCGCCCCACCCCACCCAACCTGTCTTCTACCCAAGGTGCTCATACATTGCAAACAACAATTAAGTTTCAGGTTATAAACAAGAGAAGTCAACTTTGGTTAATTTTGGGCTACAGGGAATCTTTTGGAAGGCTATGTGTAACATCAGGATTGTTGGAGGCTGGAAGACCAGGCTGGATAAGAGCTGTGTAGATATTTGAATCAGGAAACCCAGCCACTGCCTTATGGTAAGATGGTTCTGGTCAGTAGTCTCCCATACTTGGCAGCAATGAGTGGACTCTAGGGATTTCCTTCTACCTCTTTCTTCTTCTTTCAAGACTTAAAGTCTTCAAGGAGGCATCAGTCTTCTAAACTTAGCCTGCCCCTACTCCTGATTATGTAGTGGCTAGAAGAGGGAAGATCATTTACTTTGACTTCCCCAATGAGAAGGGGTCACCTCCAGTCACCCTCTCAATGAGAATGCACACATCAAGGAGAAGCAGACCTCTCAAAGGAAACTGGACAGGGTTAATGAGCACTGGGCAGCTCCTGCCCTGGTCAAGAGAAGAGCTGGAAACAGCCTCATTCATCTGTATGGAACCAAACTTTCCCCAACCCTTACACCTTCAAGATTACACTGGCTTCCTTACTCCAGGGTCTCTCTTCCTTCCTAGCATTTGCTCTCCATCTCATGGTTTCTCCCTGCCATCTGGCTGTGACCCATTTCTTCTAGTCCATCGTACATGTTTTTGTATCCTTGAACTTCAAGGAGGGTTGGAGTCTTGACTCTGATTTTGTTGGGCTGTAGTGTCCTAGTTCATATCTTTTCAGAAATCATAAGTGAGGAAGTAGGCAAAGCAGGTCAGGGGAGGAAGATAAGCTGAATAAATGGTATCTTCTGAATAGAAGGTTGTATCTGTGGGCAACTCAGTCTCAATCCTGGGGGCGACCCACTGAGATACTGTGTGGTGTGCACCTTAAACGTCTTCCCACTGGAGAGGAACAGGCTGGGGCATTGATCCATTCACTTCCACACTGGTTGGTTGGAGGCTCTCCCTGGGTACATTTCTGCTTGCAGGAGCTGAGCCCCTTCAAGGAGTGCTGAGTAGAGTTCTTAGGCAGATGAGACAAGAGATGCAGCAACAGCAACAGGCACCATGGGTGGGGTGTGTCAGTGCTCTGGAAATGTCTCCACCTGCTGTGTATGGAGGTAACCCAGGTGGGTCCAGGGGCAGGGGCAGGGCGTCAGTAGCAGATGCTAAAGAGGAGTCTGTTCATCTACTATGCAAATGAGAGGATTCATCTCTGTGGGAAGCTGCCTATAAACACTTTATAGACAATTGATGGAAGACCCCAATATGTTATCAGCCTTTTCAGTTCCAACAGGCCCTGCCTACTCCACCTTGTTCCTTTTATTTTCTGGTGTCAAAACTACTTTCAGAAATCAAAATCAAACAGGTAGCTTAAAGAGTTTCCACTCACTCTATTCCTGGAGTGACACCTATTCCATGCCCTTCTCACTCAGTTCTTTTTTTCTACTGTTATCAACTATAGTCACCATATTTTACATTATATCCTTGAACCTTATAACTGGAAATATGCATCCTTTTACTAATCTCTCCATTTTCCCCACCCCAACCCCTAAGACCACCATTTTATCCCTGTTTTTATGTTTTTCTTTTTTCTTTTTTTTGCTTCTCCAGTTCCTTTATTCTTCTTAACATCCCCCTGTCTGTTCTGTTTTTATGTTTGTTTGTTTGTTTAGAGTCTGCTTACGAGGTCTGTCCCTAAAATATTGGCCACGCAAACTGTTTTAATTATATTGGCATTGGTGCAATACTTTCGGGACAGACCTTCATATAAGTGATACCATGCCATGTTCGTCTTTTTCTGGCTTATTTTGCTTAGTATACTGCTTCCCAGTTTCACTGATGTTGTACCAAATGGCAGGGTTTCATTCTTTTTCAAGACTTAGGAATCATATGCTATTGTTTATATATGTATGTTTACTACATTTTCTTTGCCCACGTACCCATCCATGTACGGACACCTAGGCTGCTTCCACAGCTTGGCTCCAGTGAATAGATCTGTCATGAACATGGGGTCGCAGCAATTTTTTCAATACAATGATTTTATTTCCTTTGGGTCTGTGCCCAGAAGTGAGATTGCTGGATCCTACGGTAGCTTTATTTTTAATTTCTTGAGGAGCCTCCATACTGTTTTCCGTGCTCACTCAATTCTTGATTTTAATTCCTACCAGATGAGCACATTGTCATAAAGCAGCTTCCCAACGCAGTAGCAGTCATAGCGATCAGCGCACGGTAGTGTAATAACTAACTGTCTGGGTGGGAAATTATTTTTAGCCATGTACCAATATAAGCATACCTATTGATTTCTGCCTATTTTTAACTATTATCGTTTTCACATGTCTCTCACTAGCATTCAGGCCTGTGGCTAATTGTCAGGATTGGGAGTGGGCAGACTTTGGTTAGACTTGCCAGCTGAGGATGGGGCACGGAGGCCTAAGTCAACAGTGCTGTTTCATACTCCATGCGAATGAGCTGAGGGACCCCGATAGGAAACGCACAGCATGCTTTTGCCAGTGAAGAGCTGTTTGACTTGCCCTGGTAGTTTTGGAGGACCATTTCCCCATGGCCCACATGCCCCTGCTTTCCTGCGCCAGCCTTGCCGAATAGCCCCCTGCGAAAAGAAACCTCTTGCGCTGGATGCTTCGGTAGGAAGCATGCAGCATTGTGGTTTGGCTCATTGGTCAGGCGATAAGTGATTTTCTATCAGGAATCCCTGCCATGATTTTGGTCCACTTCTCAACCAAGATTTAAGAGGCCAGTGGTTTAGAGACTTCTCCGAGGCATGGTTACCTCGACAAGATACCCCAGGGTCTTGGGCTAGTCTGCACTTGGCCTCATCATGAATAATTAAAAGAAAGCTACAAAAGCTACACTTATCAAAACAATTGCACCAAGCAGTGTGCCTGTTTTGCTGAACCCCATGCTCAAAAGGATTTAGAAATTAACCAGATCTGTCTTTAGACACTGCCCCCAAATCAGTAATTGAATATTGATCTATGTCCTGGAGGAAATGACATAATAAACAACCACGGTTTAATGAAACATGGCGAGGAAGTAGGGTAACAAAACTGGCAGGGTTAGAATCCTAATCCTCTCTTGAAAGTGTGTGCTCAGGTAAGCTTGTATACTTGGGTGTCTGTTATCGTGTTAATGAGACAGGGTAATAATACCCATCATTCAGGAGAACTGTAAAGGTGAATTGAGAGAATGTATGAGCAAACACCTTGCAAATTGGGTAATGGTATGTAGATGCTACCCATTTTTGTTGTTAAATATGATGTATGGCCCACTTCTGCCTCCCCTCCTTCTGGTTTCCCTCTAGGGCAGGGTTTCTCAACCTCAGCACTATTGACATTTGGAGATTGATAAATTGCTGTGGTGGGAGGTGTGCTGTGCATTGTAGGATGTATAGCATCATCCTTGGTCTCTACGCACCGGATTCCAGTGCATCATCTCAGTTATGACAGCAAAAAAATATTCTGGATATTACCAGATGTCGTAGGGGAACAAAACAGAGGAATTGCTGAACAGTTCCTGAAAATTCTTTGGACTCCGCTTCTTTGCTAGTTGCTGCCATCTCTATATGTTAAAAAAAAAAAAAAATACATGCAGTCATTCTTTTCAATTCCCTCTCCTATTCTATGCTGCTGGGTGGCTCTGTCAGTTAGATCAGTCTAAGTTACACTGTGGTATCAAACACTCCCCAAATCTCAGTGGCTTAACATAGCAAGTATTTATGAGTATTTATTGTTCACCCTGAATGTTTGTTTCATGTTGGATATGACTCTTCCACCTTGTTTACACTTTGGGATTTGGGCTGGTGAAGAAGCCTCCAGGGGACACTGAGACATTGTCATTTTGGGCTGGGGGACAGGAAAGGCATGAACTGGTTTCTCTAGTTTCTATTCAGAAGTGATGCTGGTTACTTCTGCTCATGTTTTACTAGCCAAGGTAGGTCAAATGGCCACTGATGATCTCCACCAGACAGAGTCATTTAATCTCCTCCCAGGGAGGGGCAACACCGGTGACACGGCTAAATTCAGTGTTAGCAGGATGGGGATGTATACTTCTCCCCTCAGAAGGGCAGTGAAGATTAGGCTGAATCACACAATCTACCACAGTGGGTCAGTTGGTCATACAGGTCCTTCGTGTTCTGCAGATATTGCCATCTTTCTCCCACTCCCCGCTGCCTCACCCCACTTTCTTTTTCCACGTGCCAGCCTGAGAGGGCTCAGTTCCATGATTAGTTTTTTGCTTTGGGCCTCTTGGACCTGACATTGGCTCTACCAAAGCTCTGAGTTAGACACATATACAGCTGAGATCAAGGCCCACTTGGGCACCTCTTTGCTTTGGCTCATATTTATGGCTCATGTCAGAGATTCACTGAGGAAGCCTTCTAAGGGTTTCAAGCACCGAGGTGGCTAAACCGATCTGCCATTTGTGCAGAGTGTCACAACTTGCCTGGGTGAAAAGTCAAGAAGTTGGTTAGTCATTTACTTGGTGTGTTGGTATAACGACAGTCACCTGGTGGGTCTGATTTTGTCACTGAATGATGGAAACTGTCTGCTGCTTAACCATTCAGCACAGCCTCCCTCCCTGGTGGCCCAGGTTAAATGCATCAGAAATCCCAGCACTTGAGCAGTGGGACTATGGAAATGAACTTCGCCCTGGGGCTGAGGGCCACACACGCATGACAACTGAGGGTTTCTCAGCCTGGATGATGCATAAGCCAGACTGGTTTCTTCATGACGTGTTGGTTAGCTATTGGGACAAATACAGGCATGTTTTCCAATTTACAAGTCATTTTCACATCTATAAGTCTTTCCTATAGGTGCTTCTTTATCTCTGTCCATCTAAAGAACTCCTATTCATCCTTCAAGAACACACTCAGATGTAAACTCTGTGACCCTTTCCTGACTCAACATAGAGTTTGTTGATCCACCCTCTGTATTCTTACAATAACTCCCTGCTGTACTGGTCTCTGTATTCTTGAGGCAAAGGACATGCCTATGGAAATGTGGCTGGTTTACCCAATGGCTTTCTTTAATTCTTCCCATGGCCGTGTAAGCCACACGAGGACATGAGACTCAGAGTGAGTTATTCACATGTTCTAAGTTTTACAGGTGATGCTAAGGACACAAATCCACCTCTCCCATGAACCCCTCTTCCCTCTGCATCAAATCTGGGGGACTGATCATCAGTTTGTGGGGTGCTGGTGAAATGTGGAGCAATCTTAGGGCCCAATACTGGGGGTACAGTGGCAAACAAGACTAAGAGGGCCTTGGGGTTCAGCGAGGTCAAGTTACTTGCTGAGGTCAGACAGCTAAGTAATTGGTGGAACTGGGAGGTGCCTCTCCAGAATCTGAGGTCTCACCCGCCACACAGCAGAGGCAGGCTATCGGCTCTCCATTGCTTCTTCGCTCCAGGTTCCATATGCAGACACCAGCCAAGTCTTGGAGGCCAAGTGACAAGCGAGGGACCTGCTGAGGGGCTGGGGCAGGCTGATGACCTCACTTCAACTTTTCTGCTGCCAGGCGAGGTCATCTTGGCCCTTGGCTTTGCCAATGGAAATAAAACAAAACAAAACAAAACATTCCCCCAAACCCCAAACCCAGAACCACTGGGTTCCCATCACTTCCACTTGTTTGAAGAGAAGTCACCCAGCAAACTGATTTAAAAAATGCCTTCTAGGTTTACGTCACCACAGATGGATGCTCATCTGAGAAACAGCTCCAATATTGGATGAGGCCAGTCTCGGGGTCCTCAGGGTGGACCATGGGCAGGATTATGGGCAGAAGCCCGTTATTACCAGATATACCTCAGCTTGTCCTCCTTAGTTTTCTATTCCTGGCAAATTACTTACACCAGGGCTTTTCAGTCTTCCCTGTGAATAAAGCACCAGGATCTTGTTAAAATGCAGATTCTGGTTCCACTGGTCTGGGATAGGGCCTCGTGATGCGGACGGATGCTGGAGCCCCTGCTTCACGTTTTACAAGGTTGAGGCCAGCATTTTCATGTTGGTTTCTACAGAACCCTGGTGTTCAGCAAGATGTTTATCTTCCCCTGTCAAGTAAGTTTGGGAAATGCTAGATTAAACAAAGTTAAAAGAACTCCTCCTTTGCTGCTGGACTTCTCAGAGCCTTAAATTTGTTAACACCCTTGTGTCTAAGACTTAGCTTTGCAAACGCAGTTTCCTGCCAACTCCTAACCTCCTCCCACCCAAGAGTACCTGTTCACCCGGGGTCTTTGTAGCAGCTCAGAGCTGCTTGCTTCTGGAAGTGTTGTGCCCTCCATATGAATGCATTTTCTTACGTGTTTCCTCTTTCTCCAGCCTCTGCGTTTGTTTCTTTTCTCCGCCGGGAGATAATTCATTAAAGCAACTACTCGTGTCTTCTTCTTCTGATACACCTTTCCACCTCCTAACACCCCGACTAAAAAACACCATCAATATTTCATAAACGCACAGCGACGAATTTATTTTAATGTGGTCCACCGAGAGCTGGAGATTGATTGGCCCCTCAGAAGCGTGACACGTTTCAAAGCAGGATATTCATGGCGTGTTTTAGTGCCTACATTAGTCAGAGAGGAGTGGAGCCCGGATTTATCATCGTTATGACTTTCTCGGTATCTATTCTCTTCCAGCCACTGGCAGTGACTCTCTGAATGCTCTCTATTGATTGGTTTTGTGTCTTTAAAATGTGCTGGCCAGGGAGGCGGGGTTGCCATCAATGAAGCCTACCTTGCTGGAGTTTCCGCATGTGGTAGGTGACCTGTTCTTGGGTGAAGCCACCTGGCGTTGTTTGGGTTTTCACTCAGGAGGGCTTTGGAGGAACAGGGCTGACTTTCGTGATCCTTGCAGGGTATGAGCAGATTGGAAAATGGGGCAGTGAGGTCTGGGGGCTATTTATTCAAGATCGCTTTGCAGGCCTGCTCCCTGGACAGTGGAGGTCACAATAGGTGACCTGAGGTGGAGATATCACCATCCAGGGTTCTGATGCTTGGAGGCTGTGCGAGTTTTTCTCTTAACACTCAGGACAGACGCAGTGCAGAGCCAAAATTGTCTTCTAAATGGGGAAAGCCTTGTCTCCATAGATGAGGTGGAATGATTGCATAGGCAGGTAGCATTTTATCGAGCATTTACAGCGTGCCCAGTAAAGTGGCATATGTGTCACAGACATGGCCTGTTCTCACAACAGCCCTGGGAGGAAGATATTATTAATACTAGTCTTGTTTACAGACAGGAAAACGGGGGCATCTTAGGGAGGTTAAGTAGCTGGCTCCAGTCCACACCACTGGTAAGTGGGGCAGTAAAAATAAAGCCCAGGACCTCCAGGCTTCAGACTCTGGCTCGTAGCCACCAGACTTGACTGTCTTTCTAGAAGCCGCATGCCAGTGAACCTACTGTTACCTAATCGATGTGCTACATTCCACACATTTCTGCTTATTCATTAACGCAGAAAGCAAGGCCTCTCTTCAACAATACTCTTGGGCTAATTTTATTTTGCACAGGACTTTCAGAGGAAATAAGCTATTCTTCTTTTACCTGATCCCCATTAATTCAGATCTCCCTATATTAATGATCAGCAAACCCCATCCTATAGCCACATCACTAAAATTTGTATGAAGTCACACATGGTACACTTTGCCTTCAAGACGCCTTTCCTCAGGGGCCACCTGGACACAGGTCCCGCCCAGGAGGAGTTTGTGTTTGAGCAAAGGAGACAGGTGTGGACACAGTGGGCCACATACAAGAGCAGCTTGTGGGAAGTTCAAGGGACATTGTGTGATGGGAGAGCTGAGGACAGAACGTGAACTCTCACTGGGGACCATTCCTGGGAACGTTTTTTCTGGTGGGGTGTTAATGGTGATGGCCTGGAAAGGTGAAAGAAGATTTCAAAGAGCCGGGAGAGTCTGAGGACGCTATTCAGGGGGGTGGTATGGAAACACACGGTGTATGCCAGGGACATATGACATGAATGACCAGAAAAATCAGAGCAAACCCTTTGAGTTCATCCCTCCTCCTTGCATGGAGGATCTTCCTAACACACTTTGCTTTCTTGTGCGGAGAAGGATGCATTAAGCAAACTGGCTGCAAAACTGATTCGTGCTCCATTTGGCTTCCATTAGAAAGTCCAAGATATATATCTGTGGGCGGGAGGAAAACATCCTCTAGCAGATTGAATCGAAGCATATTTACGAGAAGGCAGTTGAGGCAGCCAGCAGTTAATCCGGGTGACAGCAGATAGCAACTGTCTCCACTCAGTGGGGTGGGTGGGTCCCCACTAGGCAGTCCCTGCCTCACGGAATCATCTTGGAGACATTTTGCCAACTCTAGGGTTTCCCTTGAAGCGAAGCCTGCTACCTCGTATCAAAGCCAGCAGAGCTTCTTTTATATCCAGAGAACTTCTGATTTTGTATTTGCAGGGTCCAGAATGTAGCTTCCCCTTCAGCCAGGATATAGCAGAAGGACATTGTTCCCGATTCCCAAGAATGCTTTCCATCCTCTCTGTTTTGGAGAAAGGAATGAAGGTCAGGAATACCCGCTTTGGTCTGGAATTTACTTTCAAAGCCAAATAATGAAAAAATCATGGCCATTTACAGGGATGACTTGCATCATAATCACCTATGATATAGAAATAGAGTCCCAGGCCTCACCTAAGAAAAATGGAATTCAAATCTCTGGGTTGGGGGGACCCAGACATCTATTTATAGGAAAAAACACACAACAAAACTAGCCCTGGTGGTGTGGCTCAGTTGGTCTGAGCGTTGTCCTGTACACCAAAAAGGGGCAGGTTTGATTCCCTTCAGGGCACACACCTAGGATGTGTGGTCATTCCCTGGTCAGGCATGGGCAAGAGGCAACTGATCTATGTTTCTCTCCCTCTCCTTCCCTCTCTTCCCCTCTCTGTAAAATCAGTAAGCATATCCTTGGGTGAGCATAAAAAATAACACATACTCAGAAATTCTAGTGCTGTACAAGTTTAGGCAGGTTCCTTGTAAAGCACTGGAGGTGCTACTTTTCTCAGAGTCGATGGGACCAACAGTCACTATATTTGTGCAGTCACTGTGGTGGGGATTGGCCTGTCTCAAGTCCAAACTAACTCATTCTGCCTCTTCATTGATAGGGTATATCAGAGATCCTTGGGGCCCAGAGTAGAATGCCACTCAGGCCTTGCCATAGCCTCTTTGGTCAAAGGAAGACCTAATCAGAGTCATCACCTGTCAGGTAGTTTAAGGCATTTTGGGAAGAATCTTGATCACTACTTACAAGATTGATCTATTATTGTGTGAATTAAATGTGCTAATGCATATCAAATGCTGTTGCCTGGGGCCAGAAACATATTAGATGTTTGATAAATGTTAGTTCAATCCCCTTTTTCCATTGCCCAACACATCCATTGATTGGAATTTTTTTATAGACCCTTACTCATAGGCTCATCTTCAATGTCACCCTCCATAGTCATAGTTGGACTCTGATCCATAACCTCCCAAGATTTCAGTTTCTGGAAAAGAAATGAGCTGTGAGGGTCAAATTTTGATTGTGCTAAATTTAGAATCTTATTTCAGTATAGCATCAAACACACACAGAGTGATGGGAAGAAAATTCCAAATTATTATTAAAGTTGTAATTTTCCCAGCAGTGGCTGCTGGCGTCCCAGCTTTGGGCATCTTGGGGGTGTTTTGTAGCTGCCCAATTATCTCTTTATAAAGTTGACAAAAGCAAATGCACATGTGATTTGGAAGGGAGTCTGCAGGGCCAGAAGACCTGTGTTGAAATCATGGCCTTATCACTTCCTGGCCATGTGAGCTTTAAGAGTTACTTAAATTCTCTGAGCTTTGGTTTTGTTCATCTGTGGAATGGGGTTAAGCATCTTCACCTCAGGGGCTGATGCATGGAATGCAATGTGCTAACAGATAGGGAGTGACCAGCATGTCCCTTCACTTACTGAGAAGTGTGGGGAACTCCAATCAGTCAAGCTTGTATTAAATGTGGGGAATATAATTGTGAGCAAGGTCCCCAGGGCTGCTATACTCACAGATCTTAAGAGTTCATTGGGGGAGAAGGAAGGTAAAATGTCAACAAATATAATCTCAGAGAGTAATTTGTACCACGAGAAAAGCTGGGGCTATTTTATATTGGGTTATGAAGAAAACTTCTGAGGGGAGTTATCATTTGGTCTGAGGCGCAAATGATGAGACTCTATGAAGAAGGCAGGAACAAAACAGAAAATTCCCATTTCAGATGGCATAACTGGCATGTGCAAAGGCCCTAAGGCAAAGAGAAGTATGGTGTGTTTCAGGACATGAAAGAATGCTGGTGTGGCTGGATTAGAAAAAGGGAGGAGAAGAAGCGCATGGGTTTATATTCTGTTTTTAGTGCAGTCGAAAGTAGGCACAAAGTTAAGGCTACTTTTCCTCTTCCCTGCTATGCACTCAGCTGCTAGATTCATATCTAGTATCAATTAAGAATGTTTTCAGCTGCAAGTAACAGGAAATGTAACTAATTTGCTTTAAATAAGCAAGAGTATGAATTTCTCACAGAATCTCATTAGAGGTATAAGGAGGCTTATACTGACTCAGCAGTTCAACAATGTTATGCCTCTGGACTGGCCTCCCTATGATTCTCTTGCCATTTCTCTTATGGTCACAAAATAGCTGCCACAGCTCCCAACATTACATCCTCATACCATATTTGAAGGCAGGAGGCTGGGGGCACTATGAGAGCACATGGTTCCTCTTCGAATATTTCTTTTTCGTTAGGTCACAGAACACTTTCCCAAGCAGATTCTCCTGTGCCACAGTGGTTAGATGGAGTGATATGGTGGGCTTAAATGGCCTCCACCTGATACTTGAACAAAGTTAGGGTTTCACTGACAGGAAGAAAGTGTGGGGTTAGTTGGCATAGCAATTGCTACATTCCTCAAATTCCCACCTACCTCCCTGAGTGAAAGACCTTTCAACTTTGACTCTAACTGGGGTCAGCAGCTCTCAAAGGGCTTTTAGTCCTCTCAGAAACTTTTTTTTAGGATATTTTTCCCCCCTTTTCCTCTGACACCATCACAGGCCACTCATCCCCTGCTGCTCTTTGGCAAGTCGAAGACTCAGGATTTAATTAAAAGCAAAACTTGACATAAGTGTTTTTAATTGTAATAGAGAAATGCTGCCTGTTTTACAAAGGTGACAATTTGCAAACACAAGCGTGAACATCTTCCTACCTCACTCGCTGGCGGCGCCATCACAGAGTGGCAGGGCGGTGCAAAGAGATAGATCTGGTGTGAATGACTTGTTCCAGCCACGACAGATGCAACCTGAATTTCTCCTGAGGAGCAAAAACCGACATCTGTCATCAGGAGCATTTAGCTGATGAGATCCAAGTGACAGTCTTCCATGCCACCATTCTACCCAGACTTCAAGTGTGCCTGGAAGAGGCATATAGCAGGAGAAATGGGCACCTAAACACACTGTGTCTAGCTGTGAAGCAAACTGTTCATTCAGGTGTCAGGATGTTTTTCAACATCTGCGTATGTGAAGGCCGATCAGCTGGCTGGCAGGCTGTGTTTGCGTTTTTTCTCCTGGATATTAGGCCAGCGGAGACTCCGCTTTGGTGTACTCGTGGGAGGCCACTGGGTCTCCTGGAAGGGAGGCCGTGTCTCTCTCAATCTTGTTTTGCCGAGAGATGTTTGGAGTGGAGAAACTCAGGAAATCTTCAGCTGCCGGGGATAGAAGATGACTCAAACCAGCCCCAAGAGAGGATTTTTCTGGAGATATCCAAGGACTCGGGCAGAGCCCAACTGCAGGGACCATCGATGGGCTTCTCATACATTTCCTCCCATTCTCTTTCTGGAGCCCCGTTTCCTTTGCAAGGCTCCCAACTTCCGCTGCCCCTTGGATTTCTTTCTCAGTTCTCTGTGCTGATTGCAGCCTCGACTCTACCTGACTTTGCAGTTCAACTGCTCAAGCATTTATTAATTCACTCTCCGGAGGGGCATAGCTCGCTGCAGGTTTCTGTGCCCCACACTCATTTTAGCAACACAGCTGGGACCCTTTAAGAACATTGGGAAAGGAATGAGGGCCAAAGACTATGGACCCCAGCCTGGAGCCCTCACATTGGAAGCGCCCTTGCTGCCCTCATTTATGAATTCAATGACTCATTAATTTATCAAAGAACCACATAGAAGCGTGTATAATCACAAATGGAGAGAGATTCTCAAGGAAACAGTGATGCACAGGGTTCTATGGCTGGCTGCGTCCCTCTTCGTGATGCGGTTCACGCAATCCTGGACGGAGAATATGATTGGTTCAGCCTGAGTCCCCTGGTCCAATCAGAGATGGCTGAGGGCAGAGGGACTCCCACAGCGCTAGGTCTGGGATGGAGCATGGTACCTAAGAATGGGGAATAGTCAGGGAGGAAATGCTAGACACCTCCTACAGAAAGACCTTCAGGTTAGATGTCCACAAAGTTTCTTCCTCCTCTTTTCCCCTCACCCAAGGATATTTTAGTTTTGATTTTAGAGGCCATGTCTGACCCAGGGTGCCAAGCGTGGTAAGTCATAGAGAAGAAGTCCATGGTGATGGCTTTGTCTCTGGCCCACAGGGTCCCCCTCCTTGAAGAAGTTAAGTAACAGTGATAAACAGTCCCTACATTTAGACACACGGAGGTGGAGACAACTCACCCTGACATTCCAGGGCTGGCTGGCTAAAGCCGGGATGCACAGAAAGGCTGAACAGATGGTGCAGAGCAAATATTCAGGATTCTGAGGGCCATAGGCGGCCTGGCAAGTGGCATCCATCTCAAGCAGCCTTGGCCTGACTTCTCGCCCTCCTCTGTCCACCTTTGTTCTCTGTAGCTGAGAAAGAGCAGGTTTCCTTGCTCTTCATAGCTCTTCTGATGTGCTACCAGCTAACAGACTGGGCTGTATTTCAGAAGAGTTGCTACAAGGGAAACTTAGCCTGTAAGTCAAGCACTTTAGTTCTCCAGGCGTGAAAAACAACACTCTTTATCTCTGGCTATGCCTGGCTTTGTGAGCTGTGTCTAACGGCCTCAGGAGGAAATATGCCACGGCTCCAGCAGGGTGGTGATCGGATTCCTGTTAGCTGGAGTCCCTGGTCCTGAGATGCTGGGGTCAGTCATGGCCTGTTTGCCTGGAAAAGTAAACCACTTAGTATTAAACAAACAAACAACAAAACAAGTAAAACAAGTAGAAAAAAAAATAAAGTAAAAGAAGAAAAAAAAAAAGAAGAAGCAAAACCAAAAATTCCTACCAGATTTTGGGAGCATTAAATCACATACTGCGTGAAAAGAACTTAGCGCAGTGCTCAGTCCATAGTAAGGGCTCCACAGAACTAGAATTTAATGCCTTTGCTGTATGTATGTATTTCAGGCACACTGCCACTGCTCTTTCCAGTCCACGTCAGTCTAAAGCCATAACGCTGGCATATGTCCTGGTCCCTTTTTCCTTGCTGTCGCACAAAGTAGCCCAGCAATTGTTTGGGGCTGAAGCAGCCCCCCTCTGCCCTCTCCCCTGCTCGTGTATGGGGTGTGTCCCCCAGGCAAGTATTCTGAATCTGTGCTGCTATGGAGCAGGCCTCAATGAACCAAAGGAAAACTTGGCCTGGCTAATTCTCCTTTGTGCCTTTCACCTCAGCCTAAGGGTCAACTCTTCTAGGGAGCCTTCCTGAGAAGCATTTTCGTTTCTGCTTCCGATTATTTTCTTAACCCTCTATATGGAATATTGGATTTGTCACATAGGGTGTATTTCCTATCCTATATGCTCTTTTATAATGTGACTTTGTCATTTTCCCCAGTGAACGGTAGGGCCTACGTCCTAATTTCTTAGACCTGCACGGACCTTTGTGACAGCGTGCCCATAAAATAGTGTGCAGCTTCTGAGGCTGGATCAGAAAATCCCATGCAGCTTCCATGGTTGCTTTTTGCCAAGACATTCTGGGTTGGTTTGTATGTAGCAGTGACACCTGGGTTAGTGCATACGCACATTGGTTTAGTTTATAATGATCTCTTTCTATATTCTGTCTCTAGCTAGCTTCTGAGCCCTTCAAAGGTAGGTATGGATCTTCCTCCTTTTCGCCTCTTCTTTAGCAGATCTAGTATTGAGGGCTAGGTATTATGCCAAATGTTGGTAACATGAATTGTTACCTTTGGTCTCCTCAACAGTTACTGCATCTCTGTTGTACAGATAGACAACTAAGTCTCTACAAGGTTGGTCAATCGCCCAAGGTAAATGAGAATCACGGTATCTTTGGTTCCAGGGTCCTTAGTGAATTCCAAGATGTTAACCATGACCATCTAGCCTCAGTGTTCCTTATATGAAATAGAGGTGTAAAGGGGATTGAGGAGCATCCACTAGCTTATAAGAAACTTGAGTCCAGAGAACGTGCTTGCCTAGTCCTAGCTCTGTTCCTTGCAGGGCCCCCAGGCATAATGGCTGCGCAGTAATTTTTGGTTGGGTGAATGAATAAATGAGTGATCAGCACACATTAGTTTGTAGCAGACTCGGATGTACTCGTGTTGGAATATTTCCCCAGGTATAGCATTGGCTGTAGTGAATGGGTGTTGTGTAGGTATGGTTGGTGTCCATGCTCCTTGGTCTGCCCTAACTTCCTGTTTCTCTCTGCAGGGGGAAGTGCTTTACTTGAAGGAGAGGCTTGGTCTGCAAATGGGGCTGCTTGGAAGGGTGGGGCCATTAATGCCCATGAGCAGAAGAACATATTCAATGAGGGATGGCAGTTGGCAGATATGTACGTTAGGTTTTTCACCCTCAATAGGCCAACTCTGAGGGGCAAGCATAGCAGTTTCCTCATAGGAGCCCCAGTGGCATTGAGATCCATCTGTCTTATTTAACAACACACTCATTATAGGCTTCTCTTCATTTGTGTCTCACTTACCTAGTAGTTTAGTTATTTATTTTTAAAGCAAGAATTTGTTGGACTTCTCTATTTTAGTTTTTAAAAGATTTTATTTATTATTTTTAGAGAGAGGGGAGGGGAGAGAGGCAGAGAGGGAGTGAAGCATCAATGTATGGTTGCCTTTCACAGATTTGGCTGGAGACCTGGCTTGCAACCTGGTTATGTGCCCTGGCTGGGGAATCGAACCAGCTACCTTTGGGTTACCCAGCACTTTTTGAAATCACCTCCCAAAATAAATTACTTACACCCAAGTACTAGTCTTAAAGTTTGCTTACAAGCAAACCTGAGATGCTTCCCTGCAGGGAAAGTGAAGTGAGGACAAGTGTGTACTGTCAATGATGTAAAAAAATATTGTGTACATTCTAGGACCCACGTGCATAGGACAGCTTTGTGTCAAAAGTCTGACTAAGTGCAGATACATAATTGTTGATATTTTTGTAGATATAGGTGTTCTACCTTTGCATAAATAGAGCAACTAGAATTTGGTTAACCAAGATTTGCTTATCATTTTAATCAATAAATAAGAACAAACATTAATCAGCATATCAATTATGTTTAATTAATTGGTGTGGCTGAAATAGTTGAGGGAGATACAGAATGGTGTTATCTTGGGTGGTTTTAATGATCTCCCTCCAATCCTGCTGCCAAATAACTTCCTATCAAAACTCTTCTTCATCGATCAGAGATGCACTAGAGTCCATCCCTAGCCTGGTTCTCTCAACTCTACACTGGCTGAGGGGTAGGAGGGACCCATCTCCATTTATTGGAGTTTGTTAGAGCTTCTGACCTAGCGTGTCAGGGGAGTCCGAGTGTTGTCCTGGGGATTCTGTTCGAAACTTAGTTTTGGAGAATATTTGTGGATTTCTTTAGGAAATATCTGTGTATGATCCTGCTATATCCCTAGGGGCACTACTAATTTTGGGTCACTATGCACTAAATTTACGGCTTATAGTTTTTTTTGTTTTTTTTTTCCTTTTTGCCACCAGGAGATTTACTTTGAGCTGCAAATTTACTAGTTGGCTCCTAGTACCACATTTCTAGGACTCTTAATCACCTCTGTTCTGTTCAGTGCTGAGTGACTTTTTATTCAGGTCTTCAGAGGGAGGGGTTCATGGGGGCTTCATATAGGGGACAGTTTAGTTTCACCCTTTCATGGACTGTGTAGACCTCTGGTGTCTCAGCATGATGGAGGGGGGCCTTAAAACAGACTCACATTCTTGGGTGAGCTCTGGTCTTTGTGTTCTGTTCCCCACACCCCATGAGGCTGTGCAAATGGAAGCTTAAACAGTCCAGATTTGGTAAATACCCTCAAAGCAAGGGCCTCTGAGGTATTCTCTATCTCTCTGGGGCCCAACCTTCTCTTAGCTTTTGGCCTGATAATTTCTATCATGGTTTTGAAGGTTTACAAACTCTATTTGACCCATTTTAGCAGGGTGGGTAGTTCTAATATTTTGTCTGCTATTTTACAGGGGATGAGTTTCTGCCCTACGGGTTTTCGGTAGAGCCTCTCATGGCTCAGCATTGGATAGGAACCATCATTGCAGAAGGTCCTCAAATGTAAGGGTTGTGGGGACTCTACCATTTATTTTGCCCATCACAGTTTTGGACATTAGTTGCTGCAACCCCAGGGAAAGATCAACCAGCCAGGGAATCATGTACCCTTGTCCTGTGGATCAACAGGGCTTGCAACAAGTTTGATTGTCTCTTAAGAGAGGTCTGAAGTTTTGATTCAGTGAAAATATTCTGCTGTGGATACCTAAACACAGCTACAGGGAAGCTCTGCCTTCCTGTCTCTGAGAACAAAGGAGTATTCCATTCTTTCTTTAACTTCATTTAGGGCTGGTAGTGAGAGTGTTACCCTGTTTTCCAGGAGTTGACTGAAATCTTTTTTATTCTACTTATATTTAGGAAGGTATCCATGAACAACCTAACTGCACCCAATTCATTCATCCAGCCTCCCATTTGTTCAACCATTCATTCATCTATTCATCTATCAAATAGAGCCACAGTGGAAGCCCATTCTGAGACAAACTTGGAGAGGAAAGTGAAAGGAGACAACTCACATATATTAATGCTTCCCCTAAGGATTCAAGGTATCAATATGCTCCTTTATCAGCTTCCCCCAACTGTTGAACCTAATATCCTATTATCATCATGAGCAAACTATCAGTAAAGTATATTTTGTATAAAAATGAGAGAGCCCTGGCTGGTGGCACAGTGGATAAAGCACTGGCCTGCAAACCCAAAGGTCACTGGTTCGATTCCCAGCCAGGGCACATAACCAGGTTGCAAGCCAGGTCTCCAGCCAGGTCCGTAGCTGGAGGCAGGTGAAAGGCAACCATACATGGATGTCTCTCTCCTTCTCTGACTCTCTCCCTTCCCCTCTCTCTAAAAATAATAAATAATTTTTAAAAATCATAAAAATAAATAAAATAAAAATGAGAGAGACAAGGTTGTGTGAGAAGAATAGATAGGTATTTAAATAAGGTATTTCTGGCCACTGTTAGTTTTATAAGATTTCAATATGAAAAGATACTTTGCTTCCTGCCCATGTTTCACTGTGTTTTCTGCTAGAGGAAGGGAGGTATTAGAATACCTCCCTTCAGTCATTGTGCTGCAGTGACAAGAAAAATTTCAGATCGCAATAGTGTTATGTAACAAAAGTTTATTTCTCATTTGTGCAAAGTTCAGTAGTGCTGGAGCTCCTGGTCTGTGTCTCTCTTGGGTAGCTTTCTTCCAAGTAGGACTCAAAGACTTAGGATTTGTCTATTTTGGGATGTTACCATCCATTCCATTCTCAACTTGAACTAATTAGCCTTTATTTTTCACACTCCAATCAACAACACCAGAGATCACATTCTTTTCAAGTGCACATGGAACATTTACCAAGATAACTATATCAGGGCCATCAAACTAATCTAAATTCTCAATAAATTTCAAAGGATCCAAATTATACATAATATTTTCTCTAATCACAGTGGAAACAAATTAGAAACCCATAGTGGTGAGATCTTTGCAAAATACCCCAATATTTGGAAGTTAAAATAACACATTTAAGTAAGCCATAGGTCAAAGGGGGAAATAAGAAAGTATTTTTAACAAAGTAACAATTAAAACACAACATATGAAAGTTTGTGAAATGAGCCTAAAGCAGTAATTAGGGGGTACTTATAGTACTAAATGTCTACATTAGAAAAGAAGAAACATCTCAAATTAATGACTTTAGTTTCCACTTTAAGAAATTAGAAAAGAAAGAGCAAATTAAACCCAAAGTAAGCAGATGAAAGAAAATAATAAAGTTCAGAGTGGAAATCAATTAAATGGAAAATAGCGAAAACCGTGGAGAAAATCCAATGAAAACTGAATAGCCTTATATCAATTAAAGGAATTAAATTTGTAGTTGAAAACTTTTCCACAAAGAAAACTCCAGGTCCAGATGGCCTCACTGGTGAATTTTATCAAACATTTAAGGAAGAATTAATGCCAATTCTGTACAAACTCTTGCAGAAAATGGAAGAGACTTGGATGCCTTCCTCTAGATGTTTGACTCATCCCTTCTACTCAGCATCGCACTGGGGTTCTGGCAAGTGAATTAGGCAAGAAAGAATAAAAGGCATCTAGATTGAAAAGGAATGAGTAAACCTATCTTTATTCACAAATGACATATTCTTTATATAGAAAAATCCCATAAAATAGGCCAAAAAAAAAAAAAAAAAAAAAGCAATGAGCACTAACAAGTGAATTTAGCAAGATGGCAGGACATCAGATCAATGTATAAAAATCAGTTGTATTTGTATATATTAGCAATGAAAAATTATAAATTGAAATAAAAAGCAATAGCATCTACATTAGAACAAAAATGTGAAATACTTATGGAGAGGTGTGATAGAAGATGTGGAAGATCTATACACTGAACTACAAAATATTGCCAAGAGAAGTAAAAGAAAATCTAAATAAATAGGGTGCTGTATCTGTTCATGGGTCAGAAGGCTCAATGTTGTTAAGAAGTCAATTTTCCTCAAAGTGGTCTATAGATTTAACAAACTTCTGATCAAAATGGACACACTGATTCTATAATTCACATAGCAACGCTAAGGATCTAGTATGGCCAAAATAACTTTGTGAAAGAACAACATTGGAGGGCTTGTGCCACCTGATTTCAAGATTTCTTATAAAGCTACAGTAACCAAACTCGTAAGTCTTGACATCAAGATAAATAGAATTAGAGAGCTCAGAATTAGATTCATACATATCTGGACAACTAATTTTTGACAAAGCTGTTTAAAGGAAGCCCTGGGGGGAACTGACACTTTCCACAGAAGTCTGCTTTCTTTTTGTTTTTTTTTTAAAAGATTTTATTTATTATTTCCAGAGAGAGGAAGGGAGCGAGGCAGAGAGGGAGAGAGACATCAATGTATGGTTGCCTTTCACCTGCCTGCAGCCACAGACCTGGCTGGAGACCTGGCTTGCAACCTGGCTATGCGCCCTGGCTGGGGAATGGAACCAGCGACCTTTGGGTTCACAGGCTGGCTCCTTATCCACTGTGCTACCAGCCAGGGCTGGCTTTCTTAACTCCAGCTGTAGACAGGCTGCACTTGGAGCCTGCCTGCAAGTCCTACCTGGAGAATCTTTCCCCACTGGCTGCCCACACTGCCCTTGACCATATTGATTGGTCTAGGAGATGCCTGACTAAGGCCTGCTTGTCAGAGATGTAGAGGCAGGAGCTGCTGGGGGGATGCATTTGAACTGAAAGTTCACGTCCACTTGGTGCTGAACTTGCTGCCTTGACAACCACATTTGTTTGAATTATTGGGTGGAAGGGTAGGTGGGCAGAAAACATACAGTGGAGGAAAGCAGTCTGAAAGAAGGAGGATGAAGCAGACTATGAAGAAACATGGAGCTTAAAGGACAGAGAAAGGAGGAGACAGAGAACAAAAAGAGAAGAAGCGATAAAGATTTCCCTCTTGCCTTACCTGGGGCGGGTTTGAATGAGTTCAAGGCCCTCCCAAAGCTGAGCTTCCGGGTCCTGGGCACCCAGTCTTTGCGGAGGCAGGCATGGGGCACACGTGCAGCCATTGGGTCCTCACACAGCCCCGTGCTATGTTTCCTATTTCAGAGTTGAGGAAACCGAGGCTCTGACTGACAGCAAATGCCCAAGCGTATGCAACTGGGAGGTTGCAGAACAAGACTGAAATTACACTTTCCCAGCTTACCTGCCTGCAGCCACATTGGCCTGAGACAGCCCAATCCTACCTTGAAATCCATGGACTTGCTGTCCCTTCACCGTGTGCCTTTGTCAGGACTCTTTCTCCTGATGTCCATGTGGCTGGCTGCTTCTGATCCTTCAGCTCTCAGCCAGTGTCACCTCCATGAGAAAAGTTTCCTGGTCACCTTATCTAAAGTAGCCACCCCCCACCCCACCCCCATTATTTTGTGCCTGAACCTTGGGCTTGCTGTTACTGTTATTTATTACTTATTTTTTGTCCACCTGGCACTTACTCACATTTTCCCTATTTGTACAATGGTTTTATGATTCACGACTTACTTTCTCAACGGGAAGTTCCATGAAGATAGGAAGAGCCTGTATTTTCGCTGTAAAATGCTCTGATTTTGGCATAGAGAGGGTGTTCAGTAAATACTGTTGAGTGCCTGCTCGAGTCCTCATTTTACCTATGAAGAAATGGAGGTAGGAGAAAACTAAAAAGTTTGCCACCCTGGCTGGTGTGGCTCAGTGGATTGAGCACTGTCCTGTGAACCCAAGGGTCACTGGTTTGATTCCCAGTCAGGGCACATGCCTGGGTTGCAGGCCAGGTCCCCAGTTGGGCGTGCTCAAGAGGCAGACACGCATTGCTGTTTCTCTCCCTCTCTTTCTCCTTCCCTTCCCCTCTCTCTAAAAATATATAAATATAATCTTAAAAAAAATTTTCCCCAAGGACTCTGAGAAGACAAATAGCTGGGGCAGGGATCAAACGAGGGTCTGATCCAACTTGAGTCCACATGTTCCATTAACTGTCATGCTATGACAGTCCCCATGTTTGATCACTCCTGTGTGAAACATGTTTTTTTGTTTTCCTGGCCTGGAAGCTGTGGCCGGAAATGTTGCCCCCAACCAGCCTGAGCTGTGAGCCTGTCCTTCTCATTCATCCTGTCACATGAGCCACAGTCATGAGAACCAAGGCTGGGGAGTGGGACAACTGAGTTTAAGACCCAGCTCCGCAGGAATGCTGGGGGAACTTAGCTAAATCAATTTCCTTTGTGTGTTTCACCTCCCTGTGTGATTTTGTGTCAATTGGAGAATGTTTTTGGATGAACATTTTACTAGGTGAACTTTGGAGAAAACAAACCGCCTTCCTTAATATGGGTGGGCCTCATCCAATCAGGTGAAGGCCCAACTAACAAAAGATTGGCCTCTTTGGACAAGGGCGCATTCTCTAGCAGACAGCCTTTCAACCTCATTGGCATGATTGGCTTTCCTGGGCCCACACTGCGGATTTGGACTTGCCAGCCTCCATGCTGGTGTAAGACAATTCCTTATAATAAATCTGTTTTACACACACACACCCCAGGTCTTTGCATAATGTCATTTTGTTCAATGCCCCTTCATTGTGATGTTGGTGACATGCCATGGGAAGTTAATTCATGTTTATACCAATTAACTTATGATAAAATTGTTTTGTTTTGTTTTAATTTTTATTTACTTTTAGAGAGAGGGGAAGGGAGAAAGGCAGAGAGGGAGAAAAACATCAATGTATGGTTGCCTTTCACCTGCCTCCAGCCATGGACCTGGCTGGAGACCTGGTTTGCAGCCTGGTTACGTGCCCTGGCTGGGAATCGAACCCGCGACCTTTGGGTTCGCAGGCCAGCACCTTATCCAAAATTGGTTTTGTTATATGTCATTTTACTTAAAGTCACAGAACCTATCAATGGCATTAAGTGAGAACTTACTATACAAGGTCGTCCTGAAAGTATCGAGCCAATGTCAATATAATTAAAACAGTTTGTGCGGCCAACTTTTGGAACAGACCTCTATTCGCATCCAATTGGCAGTGTTTCCCTGTAGGAGGACCCTGACTAACACACCCTGCCAATCATGTGGTCACGGCCCAGTGTGCCCAGCGCTCAGGTAAGACAGAAACACAGTGTCAGCAGCATGGTAGGCTGTTCAATTGTTTTCTTACCTCCACCGCACCCCCTGCCACATTCCACTGTCACAGCCTTCCAGGAGCCCTGTGCTCAAAAAGCAGGTGGGTGTGAACCTGAGGGTGATGGGAGAGGGAGACAAAGGTTCCAAATTCTATGTGAAGTGGATGCTCAGGACTCAGCTGGCCACCTGATTTGCAGCTTCTCCTTCTGGGAGTGGGCTGGGGGTGCATTTAGACCCTTGCAGGCACGGGGCTAGGCACTGGAGTGGCGTGGGGAGTGAGGGGCGGGAGGGTCTACTGCAGTGGGAGGGGAGGGCACTGGCTGGTCTGGCATGAAGAGACGTCTGACCTCCCGGTCTCCGCCATCCAGAGCCAGAGTGGGGCATGGTGGCCACTCGTGGCCTCTGCCTCCCTGCGCCCTGGCTCGGCTATGGATCGGGGGAGCAGGAGGCCCCGGAGGGCCGTGGGGGCCCCCAGAGGAAGAGGGGGCTGGAAAGCTGTCCTGCCTCCCCCGAAGCAGCTCCAGCACACGCAATTATAAGACAGTGGGCAGATGACAGAGTTAGTTAATGTAACAAGCCCTTTAAGCATTTAGCCACATTCGAGTGTTTAATCAGCTGTGTAAAGTGCAATATCTATCTTTCAATTTTATGCCATTAGGGGAGACAAGATTTTGATTAGGTACTTAATCTGTGCACGGAAAAAACAGGCCCACAGCAAGCCTGTGATGGGGAGGGAAAGGGACATTGGGTGGGGGATTCGATAAAGGGGAAAGACAGAAATTTAACATAAAAGAGAATTAGTGCAGCTCCTTTCAATTTAGTGCCCAGGCTTTATGGCCTAATCAATTAGAGGCCCAGCCGGGGCTGCTGGGAAGTGGCTCGGCCGGGCTGGAGGCTTGGCCATATTAATTCCCTTCATTACGTGGGGGTCAGGCCGAGGGCTTCGCGGGGGCTCTGCAAAGGCGTGGGTCACTTCCCGGGCATCGACTCAGGAAGCAGGGGGAGGAGGTCGAAGGGTTCCAGGCTGGACAGGAGGAGTCCTGTGGGCCCCGGGGGAGTCTGGAATCCCAGGATAGTGGGGCTGGGAAGGCCTGGGAAGCTGTGTGTCCATGAGGCCTGGGTTTACCTGCTAGCTTGGCAACCTATCGGGCTGTGTGACCTTGGCATATTGCTTGGCCTCTCTGTGCTGCCACTTCCTGCAGAACCACAGCTGTGGCCACCCCAGAAGGTTGCTATAAAGAGGAAATGTCTCACTAAGGGCTTAGAACAGTGTATGGTGGACAGTGGACATTTGCTCAATGGTAGCTGTCATCGTTGTTATTATTATCATCTTTATTTCTAACATGACTGTAAGTGTTGCTGGAGGGGAAATTTTAATAGCAGCGTACACTTTAACTACCACTTCTGTTTAGTCAGGACTCCTCTTACACTTGAAGCATTATTAGGTGCTCTTTCTGCTACTAACCATGGTTTTTCCAGGTTCATGCTGTAGCCTGCAGATTACTGAGGAGGAAACTGAGGCAGGGGGGTGTAAACAGCTTACCAAGGTCACACAATATTGGAGGCTCCAGAAGCAGCACTTGGGCTTTTCCTGTTTCAGGGTTCACTCCCTGCTGACATGGCAGAGGTAAATGGGACTAAATTCCACAAAGGCTGAGGTCACTAGGAGAAGGGTGGCTTCTCTAAATGTACCCAGAGGGCCCTGGATTGTAATAAACCACATTCTTCCAATAGTTAGCAAACTGTAGAAATATGTTTGGGGGATGCACTGATCTCCTACAGGTTTTCTGAAAAGTAGAGAAGCTCATGGTCCATGAAGGACACAGGATAAAATAGAAATGAGCACACTGGTGGCCCCTCTTTGGCCCCACAGTGTCCCCAGAGGCATCTAGATAGGACCTCGGCATCTGGAGAACCCAGTTTGAAACCACTGGAGTGGGGTTTCTAGAATCTCTAATGAGATTCTAGAGTTATGCTTAAAGAAAAGCACTTGGGGAGGAGGGACCCCTGGCACCAGCAGATTGTTAGACTAAGGGGACATTGTTCTTCAGCAGATGTCCAGCAGGTTACTGGACGCCTACTGGCGGACTTCTTACTTAGTAGCTGTGAAACTTCGGGTAAGATTCTCACCCTTGCTCTGCCTGTTTCCTTGGGGATAACCCAGGGCTGACCACAGTTCCTACATCACAGGCTGGCTGTGAGCATCATGAGTTGACATATGCGAAGTGCCAAGAACTTGTGTGTGGCACTGGCTAGGCATTGGATAAATATGAGCCATTATTATCATGGACTGTTATCTTGGCATCAGGGACTTTCTGAGGACAATCTCATGTCACCCCTGTGGCATCTATGTGGGCTATGGATATGGTATCAATTGCGCAGATGAAGAGTTGAAGTTCAGGGAGTTTAAATGACTTGTCCAGAGCTGGTGTGTGACAGATTAGGATGAAAGCATTTCCTTATCTTTAGCTGCTCCTAAAGGCCTTCCTGTTGAGAGCGAACAAGATGGCCAAGAGAATCTAAATTCCAGCAGGGCATGTGGGCAGTAAGTTTGTTTATATATTTGTTGAGCACCTATTACATGCCGTGCACTCTAAGTCTGTGAAGACAAAAGTCACATCTTCTGCCACTGAGTAATCATTTAACATATATTTGCATAATGAATACATGAATAAATGAATGGGGACCTGTGCCAAATCCTCAGTAACTTTGAGGAGAGAGTGGTGAAATATGAATAATATGATTTTCCTGTTAGGTGGAGTCATAATTGGCCACGTGGAAGGCAACATGGTAGAATGGACAGAGAAAGGACAAACTCTGGGATGAGATCTTGGACCATCTTTTTCCTGGTGGGAGTCAGTCTTGCTCCCCACAGTGTAATAGGTACTCAGCAAATGTTTGTCAAGTGATCGAATAAGCAGATGGATGAGTAATAGAGACGGTTTTGCAGGTCTGTTATGGATGAGACGCAGGTAAGATTGATTGTGTGATCATGAAGGACTTCAAAACTCTCTCCAGGGGGCAGTGCAGGATTTAGCTTTCGAAAATGAAGTTTTACCGATAAAAATGTCAGCCTTGGCCCTTGCATCATGGAAACCAGCTATACAAACAGAAGCTCAGAAGAGAAAGACAAGTTACTCTTGTCCTTAACTCCATGGTCTTTTGGTGTAAAGGTTGGCAACATTTTCTGTTAAAGGGCCAGATGGTAAACACCAGGTTGGGCAAAAGTAGGTTTACAGTTGTATGAAAAAAATATGACAATAATTAATAAATAATAATACAAGTACATGTATTACATGTACTCACAACCATAAACTGACTTTTGCCTCACCCTGTATTTTAGGCTTTGAGGACCCTAGAACCTCTTTTGTAACTACTCATCTGTAGTTACCACGGTAATGCAAAAACAGCCATAGACAATATGTAAGCAATGAGCCTGGCTGTGTTCCAATAAAACTTTATTTATAAAAATAGCTGGATAATGGGTTTGGCTCTTGTTGTTGTTGTTGGTTTTTTTTTTTTTTTTTTTTTTTTTGCCAATTACTGCTTTAGAAGGTATAGCCACAGAAAGTAACACTTTGCATCTAAATGAATTAATGTTGACTCTTAGCCTCAGTACCCCCATTTTCCAGAGGGGAAGCCTGAGTGGTAGGCAGGCAATGGGTCTGCTTGCTATAGAGCATGACTTGGATCAGTTATCGCTTATGGAACACTTATATGTCTCACGGGAAATGCACATTATTTCATGTAGCATCCTCAACAACCTGGGTGTGTGGGGCCTATTCTTCCTGTTAGTTTACTACCAGTTGAATGTACTGAGGCTCAAGGAGTTTAAGTGACTTACTTAGAATCACCCTGCTGATGATTTAACATTGATTTATTTAAGACTTGTTGAACATCCACCGGATGCAGATACTTTTGTGTCACTGGGTATGCAGCAGACTCCTGACCTCAATGTACTGTCATTAACCTTGGGGGAGGGGGATGTTAAAGGCACTAAGTGAATATGCAATATAGGATGTCAGATGGGGATAAGGCTCTATCAGTCAGGACAAGCTGAGAGCAATAAATCTTCATGGCTTGAAGCAATGCAGCCAATGATGCCCCAAGGTCCAAGTGCTACCCATTGGTAAATCAAGTTTGCTTGGACCACAGTCCTGCCTATCTGTTTATGTGTTAGCTAAACCTGCTACAATGGCAGAGTTGAGAAGTTGCAACAGGAACCATGTGACTCCCAAAGCCCAGAAAAGTTGATGACCTCTGACTTCAAACAACCAAGGATTATTTCTTGCCCTTGCTTCGTGTCCTTCGGCTTATCAGTCATTCAGGGGCCCAGGCCAGTGCGGCACCGGCAATCTTGAATGCGCTCGAGGGCAAAGAGAGTTCTGGAGTATCTCATCTGGACAATTAATGCCCAGAAATGACATGTGTCATTTCTGCTCAGAATTCGTTGGCCCCACTCAACAGAAGGGATCCGGCTTGGCTGTGGGCCTGGGAGGTGGAGCACTGGAAATATATGGTGAGCTGCTCTGATCTGACTATGATGGAAATAGCAATCAGGGGAAGTTGATAGGGAGTTCTAGAAGTTTTCCACTTTTCAATAATGCAGCCCGGGAAGGAATGGAGAATTCAGCTGGGATTCGAGCCCAGGTCTGTCCACCTTGAAAGATTGTTCTCTCAGGCCGGATGCTCTGCAGCTGCAGCCTCCATGGCCTGTGGAAAGTGGGCTCCAGGAGGGTCATTGGTGGGTCAGGGGGAGCCTGCTGCCTTGTGCGCCCCTGCTGGGGTCCTGCTGGCCCTGCCCCCAGCCTCCTTGCTCCAGCTGTGGGTCTCTCACAGGTCACAACCCCGCAGGGGCCACAGCCAGGCCATCTTTGCTGGCCAGTCCTGGGAGGGATGGGCCAGGGAGGAGGAGGGCCAGCGGCTCTCTCCATGAGGCTGTGACTGCGAGGCACTACATTAATGTTATTAATAACCCTCTCAGCCTTTATTGAAAAGATGCTCTCCGTGTCTGAATTTGCCACTATGGCAACCCATTTATTAAGACTGTAAGAGCTAGAGTTGCTTCAGACCATATTTATTGCCGGGATTTGCTGAGGGAGGGCTCCGATCCCAGGGATGGGCAGTCGGGGGAGAGTGGGTTGTGGCTTAGAGGACAGGCTTTGGCTCCCCTTGCCGGAAGGTCAGCGAGGGATGCGCCTTCTCTCCCAGTGAGAGTAGCGCTGGTTGCTAGCCCGAGCCGGGGCCGAGCACAGTGGGCTGGCTTTCTCTGCGGAGGGCGATCTCCAGCACCCCGATACCCTCCCCAAGTTGCACCCAGCGGGCGGGTGGGGCAGGCATGGTTGGTCTTAGTGTGTCCTCAAGGATATAGCAAGATTCAACAAAGCCGGGGGACTTTCCAAGGTCACAGAGTCGGTGGCCAAGTGAACAAAAGCGGTGGCCCCCAAAATTATGGACTCATTCTTTTCTATAAACATCTGACTTAGCTTTATTTGGCTCTCTCTCACCCTGTTTTTCCAATACTATATAACAAAGTCTTTAACAACAACAACAACAACAAAACAAATGAAAACACCAACAATAACCGCCCGCCCCCAAACCCCCAAATAAAAGCCTCACCACAGTGGTACCACCAGCTAATTCGATCAGCACAGCGCCAACAGATTTCTTTTCATTAACCTGTTTGAGTCCATGCAACAGTCCCCTGGTTGCCCTCCTGTTACAGATGGAAACTGAGCCCTGGGGAGATTAGGTCATTTGAAGTCACACGACCAGGGAGCAGCAGAGCTCAGATTTGAAGTCAGCTTTGCTTGGCTCTCAAGTGCCTTCTCGCTCCTGGTGCCACATCCTTTCTGTTCTGCTCATTGTCCCATTTCTAGAGGTCAGAGAGGGTGACACAGTTTCTCTTCCAACAACTGCTCCTGTGGGTCCAGGCTTTGGCCCTCTGGGATTTCTTCCTCTGGGATACTCTCAATGTGAGCCCTGGGCCAAATGGTTGGGATTTGCGTTAAGTTGCTAGGGCTGCCATAAAGTTCCACCCATTGGGTGGCTGAGGCAGCAGAAATGACTTTCTCACAGTTCTGAAGGCTTGAAGCCCAAGATCAAGGTGTCCATTGGGTTGATTTCCTCTGAAGCCCCTCATTTTGCTTGCAGGTGGCTGTCTTCTCCCTGTGTCCTCACATGTTCTCCCTTCCCTGTGCGTCCATGTCCTAACCTCTTCTTGTAAAGGGTTTGTCATGTGGGATTAGGACCTCCCATGAAATCTTAATTACCTCTTTATCTCCAAATGCCACCGTATTCCAGGGGACTGGGGGTTAGGATTTTAACCTGTGGATTTTGGGAGGAACATAATGGGATTTAAGGCCAATTTCCTAGCATCTGAAATTCTCTGGGGTCAGCTAGAGCAGCCATGTGGTTCTGCAACAGCGGTACCACCAGCAGCTGGCTTCCGTTTTCACAGAGAACTGTCCAGTCCCCAGGCCTCCCCAGCTGGAACCCAGGTCAAGCTGGTGCCACCTCAGAGCTGCCTCTCAGAGGGTGAATTGTCTAGGTTTCCAGGGCTAGAGCTTCTCCTCTACTTCCATGAGGGCCCTCTTGTCCCCAAGGCTGTACCTTCCTTCACACCCTTCTTTTAAAAAATTTATTCTTTATTTTGAGAGCGAGAAGGGAAGAGGGGTGGGAGAGGTGGGAAGTGTGTGTGTGTGTGTGTGTGTGTGTGAGAAAGAGAGAGACAGAGGGAACTTAATTTGTTGTTCCCCTTATTTATTGGTTGATTCTTGTATGTGCCCTGACTAGGGATTGAACTTGCAACCTAGGCATATTGGGACAATGCTCTAACCAACTGAGCTATATGGCTAGGACCTTCACATTCTTCTTGCTGTTGTCCCTTGAAGGGTTCTTCTAGGACTCACTGGCATGTTCATGCCAGGGGGTGGGGGGCTCCTGCTTCCCTAGCATGGTCTTTGTGTAGCTTTGCCCCCCTCCCCATGGCTGATTGCATTCTTCCTTCTCTCCTTTTCTCTTTCCTTTCCTTTCTATTTCCTCTCTCCCACTCTTCTTTTTCTTCCTTTCCCTCACTCTTCCTCACCCTTCCACTCCATTATCTGTACACCTGCTCCATGCTGGACACATTGCTAGGTGTGGGGCAGTCAGTAGTGAGCCCAAACTAAACATCTATAGCAAAGGTAGACACAAAACTGAATGTCCTGAGGCAGGTTTTGTTCTCATATATCTGCCCCTGGTGATAACATCTTCTATAGCTATAGTACAACATCACACCAGGAAGCTGACATTGGCCTGACGCTATGCTATTTATCCTGTGTGTGTGTGTGTTTCTAAATTATTGACTTTTAAGTTTTAAAAGGCATAAGACAACAAAGTCTAGGAAACATCCTTGCCAAATTAGTACCTTCTATCCCAAATACATAAAGAACTGGATTAGAGAGAAAAGTGGGGAGAAAGCATCGGAGTTATAGGTAAAGACTTTGTCCCAAAAAAGACAGCATAGAGAGCCCTTTAGGGTGTTTCTCTTCCATGACAGGAGTAGCTTTCTGGTAATCTCCATCCTCCATTCTTTCCCCTGGCTCTTCAATCCATTCCAGCCATAGCCGCCATATTTGCCTTTGGTGCATATCCAATTGTCCTCTGCAGCTCTCAGTGTCCCTCCCCTCTCCAACTCCCCAAAAGTGAAGTGTAGACACCTCAAGTCAGATGTCCTGACCCCCCCAACCGATCTAATCACCCTCGTCCTTCTTGTATCTTTCTTCCCAGTGTAAATATGACACTTCAGTGCCTGATTCTCCCCCTGGTGCCTGTGTTCATCTGTTTCCCACCATCTGGAAAACTCCTTTCCTCTGATTCTGCATGCACAAATTGTACCCACCTCTAGGGACTCAGCACAGCCACTCCCCTCTCATTAACTATGTCCCCCATTTCCATGTGACATCATTCAGATCATAGCTCAAAGGTTCCCTCCAAAGAGAAGTCTTCCTGTCAGATCCGCCCCCTCTGTCCTCCCTCATTTCCTTGTTCTACTTTCAGGGTCTGGAGTGATTCCGTTGGTTTGCTTGTTTCCTGTCTTCCTGCAGCACGTGCGTTCCGAGAGGCCTGGACTCCGTGCCTCTCAGCCTCCGCAGTCACCCCAGCACCTGAACAGTGAATGCTACCTAGGAAGCAGTATTTGCAGCAGGTTGGTTGACACATAAATGAAAGGTTTTCGTTTTTGTTTTTAATAGCTCAACTAATAATATTGACAACAGTAATAAAGTTTCATGGCTGGGGTAGCCTCACTCCTTGGAAGTCTACAACTCTTCGGTCTTGGCTTTTGATGGAGGTCATGTGATGCCATGCTCATAGTTATATCTGTGTAAGCCTATTTTCATACAGATGGAGAACCCTTGACTGGCCTCCTTCTGTTCATCTGGATTTGTGTTTAGCCCCTAACTCAGGGGGCAGCACATGGGAGGCCATCAAGGTACATCTTCTGAATGAACAGACGCTTGAATGAATGAAAGAGGGTGGCTGTCGCCGGCTGCTCTGATGCAGCCCGTAGCAGGGAGCAGGCCTCCTCTCCCCGCCCTCCTCCCAGCCTGCCCCTCCCGCAGTTCTTGGCCTCCCTGTCCACTATCTCTGAGCTCTTAGGACAATGAGTACAAACCCATAAAGCTCTCTCCAGTGGGTCTTGCTTACCCACTCTTATCAGGAGAGAGGAGAACTGAAAGGGCTTTCAAAAGAGCCATCTGTTAGTTTTCATAAAGACATTATCTGCTTCCCATCACAAGGCTTTCGCTGTCTCTGACATGTGTCTGCCCGCCCTCCGCTGTCTGAGAGGGCGAGAGCACGCAGCTGCGGGAGCTGGGCTGCAGACGGAGGAGTATTTATCTAAAAGTGAAGAGATCGGACTTATAAGCAAGCCTGATATTAAATGTATAAATAATGCATCCTGTGGCATTATTTATAATGCAATAACATCCCTATAATGTAATAAAAGTATGCAGGTTCCCAGCGTTTTGCTTAACCCCTTGATGTCTCAAGAGGATGCTGTAGGTCTACCAGCTTCTGTAGTCCTTTAGGACTTGGGAATGGGGACCCACCTGCCAGCCCTGTCTGGGTCCCGGTTTCTGCCTGCCTGAGCCTCTTGGTGGCCACCAGCAGGAGAAGCTTGGCCCCAGTACCTGGAGTAGTGATTTCCAAACTTGGTGCAAGTCAGAACGCAGGTTTCCTGTCTTCAGCCTACTGGT
Organism: Noctilio leporinus; assembly: GCA_004026585.1. Classification (NCBI taxonomy): domain Eukaryota; kingdom Metazoa; phylum Chordata; class Mammalia; order Chiroptera; family Noctilionidae; genus Noctilio; species Noctilio leporinus. The sequence continues at coordinate 26,428 of PVIW01001274.1, read as the reverse complement.
TTCCAATCTCAAAGAATGGGGAGAGGACATTGGCATGTTCAACCAACTCCTTTGGGAGGTTCAAAGATATGTAAATAAGAGCTCTTGGGTCGGTCCTGACTTGTAGCAGGATAGACTACTGGGCATCCCCAGCTCATCGCTCTGGGACTCATGGTCAAGTGAGGAACGCGCATTGGCCTTGGGCCTTGGTTTCAGATCTTGCTCCCCTGTCCAGCACCCACTGAATGCCAACCGGGTGCCTGGGCCCAGCTGAGCTTGTTGGTGCCAACTGGCATCTACTGGATTGTCTGTGTTGCCAGCTTCCATATCTCCTCACTTATCAGATGGCAGACAGTTTTGGGTAGACGTCAAGACCAGTGTTTGCTTGAATGCCCGGATGCCTGCGCAAGGTGATCTGTAAATTCTTGGTCTCCAGCCTGCCCCCAGCATCCAGTGTTACCCAGAAATCTGCCTCTTTTGTTAGGGGGTCTTTCTGCTGTTCTCCAAAGTACCTGTCTCATTGATGTCTAGTATCTTCTGACCTCCAGGCCCCACCCCACCCTTTTTTTTCTTTTACAACAGAGAGACAACTTCATATACTGGGTCACTGCAGAAATAGAGGCCCATTCACCTGCAAGTGTATCTCAACCTGCATCCATCTGTCATCCTGCCATAGCAGAGATTTATTGCCTCTGGTTAAGCTGATTTCTGACCCATTGTCTGAACCCCAATGCCACGTTCTCCGTTAACCAACTCTTTTCCTTAACTCTCCAAACTCTTTCCCTACCCATTTTCCATCAGCTTCCAAACCTATTCGCTATCTTTCACCCAACCACTGTCATTTTTGGCCCAACGCTTCTAGCTACTACCCTATGCCAAATATATTTCATAATAGTGGTGTGTATAGTATATACTGATTATTGTCATCATAGTGACAATGTATGTTGAATGTGCTAACTCATGTATTGTTCATTTATTTACTACTCACAATAGCCCTAGGATAAATTAATACTAGGTGAGCTCACACCTAAGAAAGCATAGGGAGATTAGGTGAGTGGCCCAGAGGCACACACCAGTGTGGGATTTGATCCCAGGCAGCCTGTTGTTAAAGCAAGTCCCTACACTTGCTGACACAGTTCTCTCATTTTGATTACTCCTCCACAATTTGATTCCTACTCCTAGGCCAGCAATGATCTCTGTGCTGTCATAGTCAGTGGAAACGTGGGGACTTGATTTCACCTGATGGAGCACCAGATAGCATTGACCTCTTTATTTTTCTTGGAACCCTCACTTCTTTGCTGTTGTCTGGGCCCCACTTCTCCTCGTTTTCCTTTGAGCTCACTGGTCACTTCTCAGTCACATTTACAGGCGTCCTCCCTCTAGGTCCAAACCTTGTATTTCAGGCTGCTCCAGGGTTTCATTCTTGCCCCATTTCTACCCTACACACCGTCCCAGGTCTTTAGTGACCAACTGCATTCCCAAAACTGGCACATCTGGGTTCTGCTCACTAGGCCAGAGGTTTATTTACTTGCCTGATATCTCAAAAGGAACATTTCCTTAACTTAATTCATTCTTTTCCCAAGCCAGCTCCTTCTTTCCTCTTTCCTAGCTCAGTCAATAGTCATCATGCATTCATCTTGTTGCCCTAGCTGAAATTTGCATAGTAGTTTTGTTCTCTCTCTCAATCCTACCCACTAAATTGCTCCTTTTCTCAATTCTATCCACTTTCTCAGATTTCCTGAAATCCTCTTGGTTGATGCACCATCATCTTCTTGCATTATTGATACAGATTTCAACTGGTCTTCTGACTTCAGCCTTGTGTCCTCTTAACAAAACTTTTCCCTTAAAAACAACAATGATGCTCTGGCTGGTGTGGCTCAGTGGATTAAGTGCCAGCCTGCAAACCCAAGAATTGTTGGTTCATTTCCCAGCCAGGGCACATGCCTAAGTTGCAAGCCAGGTCTCCAGCCAGATCCCCAGCTGGAGGCAGGCGAAAGGCAACCATACATTGATGTTTCTTTTCTTCTCTTCCTCCCTCCATTCCCCTCTCTTTAAAAATAATAAATAAAATCTTTAAAAAAATTATTATGAACTATTTAAAATATATAGGAAATTATAGCAAATGCTAGAACAGACACCCATTTATCTACCACCCAGATTTAACAAACATTTGTATTTTTGCCATGTTTGGAATAATTAGTAAAAAAATTGATAAAATATTACAGGTAATGAAATGGGCACCCTCTACTGCAGAGGCACTTATAACTGAAAGTTGGCCTTTCTTTCCATATTTAAAAAATTCACATATACATATGTATCCCCAAATGGCACAGTGTTTGAATATTTAAAATTTGCATACCTCATTACTACATGTATAATTCAGAAAAACATTAATGAATGTAATATCTTTGAAATTTATCCACATTGATACATAAATATCTGGTTCATCCATGTTGTAGCATTCCATAGCACTGCATTGCTTTTTTGTGGCTGAATAATATTCCATTGTATGAATATATCACAATTTGTTTATTCATTCATTAGTTGGTGGATATTTGGGTTTCTTTTTCACTTTTTAGCTATTATGAATAATGTTGCTAAGGCTTCTCATGTACCAGTTTTTGTGTGAATCTATGTCTTTGATTCTCCTAGCTATATAGCTTGAGTGGAATTGCTGGGTTGTATGGTAACCCTATGTTTAACTTTTTGAAGAACTATTTTTAAGTTGGCTGTAGCATTTTACATTCCCACCAACAATACATGAAGATTTTGATAGTCCACATTCTCACTAATACTTGGTAATTTTCATTTTTTTTGTTCATAGCCATCCTAATAGGTGTGAAATATTATCATTGTGTTTTTGATTTGCATTCCCTTAATGACTAATGATGTTGGACATTTTTCTTGCATTTATTGGCTTTTATGAATGAATCTTTGGAGAACTTTCCATTCAGATCCTTTGCCCATTTTAAAGCCGAGTCTTTTTTTTTCTTTTATTGTTGAGTTGTTAGAACAATTATTATTGGTATATAGTGAGGGAACTTATTTTTCTCACCCTCATTCTTTTCCTTCTTTTCCTCTTCCTCCTTCTTTAAAATTATCATGGCTATTCTTTGCTCTTTGCTCATCTTTCTGAATTTTAGGATCACCTTGCTATATGCCACATTTTATAAAATGTAGCAGTATTTTTATTGAATTTAGAGCAGAAAGAACTGCTCTGTCCAGGTCATTGTCTTTCAATCTATGAACATGGTATATCTGTCCATTTGTTTGAGTTATCTTTCTGTCATAGCCTGACAGGCCTAAGCTGCCTGCCCTTATAGGGAAGTTCATTGTTGTTCAGTTATGCACATGACCTAGCAAAGCTCTCTTCCCTAGACTTAAAGTGCTGTGTCAGTTTACCAGTATTTCCATTTCTCTTAAATTGATTTTGACAATTGCTTTACTTGTGAGTTCTTTGGTATCTTCACATTCATAGCTCTTTAGGAAACTCCAAGAGATCTTAGATCCCTGAGCTTAGAAAAAGATCAAGAGGTAGCATCATCTTTCTTCCAAATGTTCCAGGAAAATGCTGAGTTGGAACTTAGCATGTAGAAATTGATGGAATAAAACTTGCCTTCAAAATGTCTTAATATGTCTTGATGGATGCTAACCTATAGGCAAATAATTATATATTAGGTTCTAGATAAGTCACATATTTTTGTAATAATAGAAGAAGCTGCTCTTGAAAGTGGACTGCTGCTTCTGTATTATAGGAAGGATTAGATGTCATAGTGAAGCGTATCTCTGGGAAGAGGGATGCTTCCTTTAGTTTTGATGACTTAGGGTGAGGAAGTCAACCAGTGGCTTTGCAGAAGGTTATAGGCAGAAAATTGTAACAGTTTCCACAAGCCCATACTTCTTAGTGTCTGTAACTAGAAAGCTACTAGATGGAGGATGACTGAATATTCACAGAGAGCAAGAGAGAAGGAACAAAATTGTCTGACTTTTGAGGTTATGAGGGGAGAAAGGGCAGGAGAGAGAACATAGTAGAAAGGAGCGGGGAGCCCAGAATGTGTGTCAAAGACCGATCCTGGACACAGCACCACAGCTGAAACTGGGAGCCTCTTTTGCCCCTCCTCAAATGGAAGTGCCTTGGAAACAATGACTTCAGTGACGAGGTCCCGCTTCCTACCCCGAGGTCTTCTTCTGGGGCTGTTTCTTGGGTTGTTTCATATTTCAGCCTCTAGGTGGTGCACCTGAGTTCTAGCAGCGCCAGTGTGTGAAAAGAGCCCAATTGACAAATAAATTCGGGAGTTATCAAAAAGCAATGATCCCAGGGAGGCGAAGGGGGATATTCACAGAATACATGAGTGAAAACCCAAACCAATGTTTAATTATAATATAAACCCCTATCCCAATGGGGTGAAGCTGATCCTACCAGTTAGAGTGATAACAACGGAGGGTTGAGCAGTAATTGCCTTCATTAAACACATATTTATTAAATGTCTGCACTGTGCCAGGAACTGTTCTAGGCACTGACTATGGGTATAAGAGTTCACAAAACGCAAAGCTCCTGCCGGCAGCCTAGTTGGGGATATAGGCAATAAACAGATAAATGCTTGGACACAAAGCACAGAAGGATATGATAAGAGGAGAAATTAGTCATCAACCAGAGGCACTGAGGCGTGGTTTCCAAGAGTAGAGGTCTGCAAGCTGCATCAGGAGCCCACCATGCAGATGCAGCCAGTGGTGCAGGAATAGAAAGGAGTGGGCATAGGGCCTGAGGAAAAAATGTGTTCCCCGGGCCTGGAGCCTCAGCCAGACAGAGGACGGGCTCAGGAGACCGGCTGGGAGAAACGCCACATTGCAGGATGTGAGTGCAGGAAATGAGGCTGCAGAGGTATTCAGCGCCCAGGTGGTGGCTGGACACGCTATGAGTCTGAGCTTTTCTCATGGGCAATGGGAAAACAGTGGGGGTTTCTAAGTGCAGGAGTGGGAGGGGCAGGTTTGCCCACAGCATCTCGGGGCAGTGGGGGAGACTGAAGTCAGGGAGACCCACAGGGAGGCAGTGTGGGCAGGTCCAGGGGCTGTCAGGGCAGACGTGGGACCTAGGCTAGTGCAGTGTCGTTGGAGGTAGGGTGGAGTGAAGTTGGTGACTGAGTAAACATGGGGGGCGGGTAGGGAGAGTGGTGGTGGATGGAGGAGTCAGCAGCACTGTCCTGGCCCCTGGCCTGGGTGACCATTCCTGCAGCCAGAAATGGCTCCATGCACGGGTATCTTCCTGACCCCAAAGGCGTATTTACGACGTTCAAGTGTGTAGAGTAACCAGAAGTGAACTAATAAAGTGCAGCAGTTCTGCTTTAATGAGCAGAAAAGAGTAATTTGTAATTAGCATCTACATTATTTGTACATAATGAGTGCTTCCCAAGTCCTTGCGGGGCCTGTTTGTCTTCCTAAAGTATTTCAGCGACCCCCTCCCAACCATCTTGTTTATGCTGTTTATTTGTGCTCTCAGTTCCTAAACACACACACATGCATACATATGCACACATTTGCACCTTCAGTCACCTGCAGCCATTTGCAGATGGCAGCCAGCGTGGCACACGTAGGAGTGTGCAGCTGCTCTGTTCACTCTTTTGTAAGTGTAACCCCATGCTTGCACGCACAGCACGGGCACACAAGCACACACCTACCTGTAAGGGTGTGCACACGCACACATACATGTACCGGTTCCCTGTGCACACATGCCTAGGAAGTACAAGTCCACAGGATGTGCGTACTCATAGGGAGCTCCCTGGTGCAAACGTGCATCCGTCTGTCCAAGCACATGCCTGTGAATGCACATATGTCACACACATGCTGGGAAGGGTCAGGGAATCAGGTGGTCCTTGCACCACAAGTATGGATGATGTCATTCCTTCTTCATTTTGCTGTTCACGAAGTTGCCATGTCGAGGCTTGGTTTCCTTGCTCCCAGAGTCTTGCCCTTGCCTGAATCGGCTACCACTATGGCTGGCAGGGTTTCCTCCCAGTTGTGCTCCTGGCCAGCTGGGTGGGTGACCGTCTGGAGAACAGAGGCCTGTAATGTAGCAGCAGGTTGGAAGGTGGACTTTTGCCTCCCCGAGCCTGGAGCTTGGAGCAATAAGCAACAAACGTCCTAGTTCATGTGGGTTTTGGGGACCCCAGGCAAAACGCAGCACGGTGATCAGGAAGATGCAAGACAAACACAGCTGAGCCCCAGAGCTGCTCATCTACATAGCAGGATTTTGAGGTTGGCATTATGATTCTTGCTTTGCAGATGTGGCAACAGAAGCCCAAAGGAATGAAAGTGCTTGCTTGGACCCAGCTGGATCTCTTACACAAGTGAATCTCCGCTTCCCCCTGGCAAACTGTCCTCCGCCCTGCTGGTGCCCCAAACCTAGAACCTGTGGGGCAAATATGAGGGGATGACAGAGTGGGAGAGGCACCCCTTTGGGGGCTGAAGATGAGGGGCTTCATTCACCCAAGGACCAGAGAGGGTCCTTCCTGAGGAAAACCCATCTCTGTGTTTTTGACCCAATCCCAGACACACAGCTGGTCAGATCTCCCTTTCTCCGAAGATCTGAGTGGATGCTAGACCTCAGGTTCTCCCTGAAAACTGTGTTTCCAAAATCAAGAGAATTGGGTTTGTAGTCATTTAGACTGGCACGTGCATCCCCAGCGAAAAGGAAAAGCACCAGGCCTCTTGCGCCCGTGTGTGTGTTAGACACGTCACGTTCCCTAACACTGTGCAGTTGGTCACCCCCAGTGTTTGGACCTGGGCACAAGCAAAGCTGAAGAAGACACCGGGCCACTTCTGGTTTACGTCATCAGCAACATTTTAAGAAGAAAAAACAAAGTAGTGCAAATTTCTTTCATTGTGTCCTTAAAAGACACTATGAGGAAAGGAGTATAACAATAGTGAGGCAACAGCCGGTGTTTACTGAATAGCTACTACCAGCCAGTCCCACTGATGGCCGCCGTGTGCTACATACTTCCCATGCCATGGTCTATTCAATTCTCATCAATTTTCATGAAGACCCCATAAAATTGTGGCCCTAGATGGGATACTACAGCCCCTAGTTTACTGTTGAGACATGAAGGACCTGAGCAACATCCATAGCTTGGATCCAGGTCTGCTGACTTTTAAGACTGATTCCCTGTCCCTGCTGTATCCATGGTTAGAGATCGTAAGGTTAAGTGAAATATCTTAGGGCGCTGAGACCTATAGACCTGCTGTTAACTCCAAGTTTCTGTGGCTCTAGTGTCACGAGCAATACTTTTCAACCAAGTCGTCTCACCATATGTGACTTCCAGCCAGGGAACAGGAAAGGGGCCATGCCTCCCCCGTGGGTACTGCTTTGTTTAACAGTGTTGGCCAATTTCTGTGGTGTAAGTCCTGACACCACGATCCATTTCAAGCTACAGAACTGTTTAACAAGTTGGAGACCAAGAGTGGAGGGAGGGGCATAGGTAACAACTGCATATTTAACACGGAGTCCATTGGCTCCAGGCCACTGTGGATCCCAAAGACCCAGCCATTAACCTTTGGCTAGTCCTGGACTCAGGAGGCGTGGGAACAGAGCACCAGAAGGAATTTTGGAGGCAGATTCTCCGTTGCCTCGACCTGGATGGGGCTGATGGTGTTTAACTTCTTTCTTTGCCTCCCTCGGGGAGAAAACAAAGAGTGGGTCCCAGAAAGGCCAGGGCCTCTAATCTCTCCATAAAAGCCTTTGAAAGAAGAGGAAGGTGTCCGGGTCTGCCATGGGGAGCTGGCAGGGCTGGGTGTCCGGAGGCCGGGGCTAAGGGCTCCACCAACGGAGTATGGACAGAGCTGGCCAGCTGGGAGGAAACGGCTGGCGGAAGGCCTCCCAGACCCTCTATCCTGTCTCCATCGCTCCCACATAGATTAATGAGCCCCAGGATGCCCTTGGTGTTGGCCAGCCCTACTCGGGGCCTCCCCAAAATAGACAGGACGCCTGATGTCTCTTGCCACCGTCCCAGCTATTGTCTTTATGAGCCTTGTGAGTTCAGGGATTACATCCTAGCACTTCCTCTTTGTGCTTAATCACCGCGCTGATGGATAGACACTTACACAGGCCGCCTGGGGGCTGCGGAGGGCCAGGCAAACCCTGAGCAGCCAGGCCGCCATGGCGTGCACGTGGCATGATCTGGCACCTCGGTTGCATCTGGGGCAATATGGAGCCTTTGCAAGGACTCAGGTCCTTTTTGTCTGAGGCTGGCTGAGGTGGGCACCAGGTTCTGGGTTGGTGCCCCGGGGTGGGGCCAGTGTATGGGCCAGATTCAGCCACTAGGGGGCAGGCCCTGATAGCAGGTGGACCAGGCTATGCACTATCAAGGCTCAAAATGACTGTAGGAAGACTGACAGCCGAACAAAGTGGACCTCCTCCAGGTTCTGGTCAGCTTCTGGTTGACCCGAGGCCTAGGGAAGTTTGGGGAGTGAGGATAATGGTGGTAGAGGCCATTTGCAGATTTCCTTCATCTTCTGAGTTTGTGGTGACGGGTTGAGGGGTGGTGGAGAAGTGGCTTCCCTGTGCTGTGGAAGGTGTGGGGCAGGAAGAAAGTCAGGGACAGAGAAGGACAGGCCTGGAATAGGGTCAGGAGCTGGTGGCTGCTGCCCAGGGACACAAGCTAGATGTGAAAACTCCTCTTGGGCCTGCCTAGCGAGGCCAGCTTCCTCTTAGCCCAGCAATGCTGAGTTTAGCTTTTTCACAGCTTCTCCGAACAAGTACCTGCCTTTCCTGCTCTTCGGGTTGGCTGATTCTGACAAGTTTTGACCCGTCTGAGCTTGCTGCCTGCCCAGGATGAAGTTTTGCTAGGATTCACTCTACACCCGAATCTGAACGCTAGAGGAGCTTGGGGTTATCCCAGGGGGAGAAGACTGGGGAGCCTGCGTAGGGAGGCTTAATTGAGCCAGGGGCCAATCTATCCATCTATCCATCCATCCATCCATCCGTCCATCCATCCATCCATTCGTTCGTCCATCCATCCATCTGTCCATTCACTCATCCACACCTTCATCCATCCTGCTGTCCATCTTCTTATTTGTCCAACCTCTTATCCATCTATCCATCCATCCATCCATCCATCCATCCATCCATCCATCCACCCATTAATTTAGTCAGTCAATATATTTTATGGAAGCTTACTCCGTGCCAGACTCTTTTCTAGAGCCTGAGAACAACTGTGAACATGACAGAAAAGGGTTCTGCCTCATGGGAACTGCATTTGAAGGGCAGCATCCCAGAGACAGACAAGCCAAGTCATTCATTACGCCACCCAGGTGGAAGCAGATGGGCCTCTCTTAGCTCTGCAGGCAGCATGTCCCTTCCGCTCCTGCTCGGATACACATACACACGCCCACAATCTATCTGCCTGTGCTCAAGGGGTGCCCGCCTACGTGTGCTCACAATACATTTCCTTGGTACCAACACATCCACAAGGTCACTTTGCACACACACACACACAAGTTCACCTATGCACACATGCGTAGGTGACACTTGCACTAGGCACGCTAGGCACTTGCACATATTTGCACATATATGCCTATATGCTCAGCAATACACAGACACGTACGCATACACATCTGGGCATGCACACACACACGTGTATGGCTAGTAATTCACTCAAGCACACCGGCATAGGCACATACATATAAATATGTTCACTTGGGCACAGTTTGGATGTATATGCATATAAGACACATGTGCCCACATATGTACAATTCCGCACACAGATCGCATCCACATGTGCCTGCATGTGTGCACATGGGCATGGAAGTACCGCCTCTGGCTTTGCCCTTTTCCCCAAAGCTCCCACTCCCTAGCATTTCCCCATCTTGTGCTGGGGAGTTATCCATACTCTGACATGAGAATGGGTTACTAATGCAGCCACAGAGCTGTTTTGACACTTTTGATGAATAACCTTCAATACTATTAATTGGAACAATTGCTTTTCATTTAACTAAATCACGGGAATTGCTAAACTAAATTGAAACAGAATGTAATTTTGCCACGCACTGCTTTAATATGGGCCTCTAAATGTCTTCTCCCTGAAGGATTAGTAACTTAATCACCCACCAGTGATAACTGCTTTCCAGGCTCAGCTGGGAGGCTTCCTCTCGGAGCAGCCTGGCTGGGAACAGGCTGGGGACCCGTGGCAGCTCCCCCACCCGCCCTGGGCTTCCTCTCCCTGCATTATTCATCTCAGGGAGCAGGGTTCCTTCCCTCCTCTGATCCCACCCGGACTTTGGGAGATGGTCTCCATTTTCTCTTGGTCCTGCCCCTCTCTCTGTCGTCTGGCCTAGGGTCTGTCAACCAGGAGTCTGAATGCGGGAGGGGGCTGGACTCTTGTCCCTGGCCTCTCAGAGCCTTGCTGTGTCCCTTCATCCTCAGACCCCTGGGTCTGGGGTCCCAGGACCTCTTAGACTCCACAGGCAGGTCAGAGCTTTCCTGGCTACTACAGGCAATTTCCCCGGCACTCACTGGGGCAGCAAGGAAGGCACCCCCGCCTGGCAGGCTGTTGGAAGGTGACCAACAGTCCTGGGACAGAGGACTCTCCCGGACATGGAATTTGTAGTGCTCAAACTAGACGGTCCCTAGCAAGTGGGACAGCTGATCACCCTAGCTGCAGGGCCTCTGTGCCTCCAGCTAGAAGACATCACATGGCACTTATTGAGTGCTTACTGTTTGCTAGGTGCTTGACATACGTGATGTCATTTAAGTTTTGAAATAATGTTATGAGGATGGAAGCGAGAAAACTGAGCCTTATTTTTTAAATGTTATCGAAGCTCTCATAGGTGTGAACGTAACAAGAATCATAGAGGCCAGTATCTGTAAGAGGAGGCTCGAGCAAAGGCTTAATCAAGGAGGGTTTCCATTAGTATTTTCGAATGATTCCTGACCGTTGGGACGTTCTATGGCGTGCAACACTGCAGACCCCCAAACTTCGCCTCCCCGCCCCATTTTACCCTGCTGGTGCCCTTGAGTTTCCCATTAACTTAATAGGCCTGGGCATAAAGCAGCTAGTTGTTCATGGGATCCTAGAGTCAATCAACAGTCTACCCTTCATTGCTCCCATTCACTAAAATCGATATGTATTGATCGAACAGCGACACTGCCCAGGGATCTGAGGCTGCTTCTGAGGGTTTCATCCTCGCGCGGAGCTGAGAAAGCAGATATTGTAAGCGTGGCCCCTGGGCCAGCAGCAGCAGCGTCTGGGAATGAGTCAAAAAATGCACATTCAGGTGCTTACCCCAAGCCCCTCTGAATCTGAAGCTGTGACATGGGGCCCAGGTGTTTTAATGAGAATTTAATGGAATTTTAAGGTTTGAGACATACTGGTCTAAGGGGACAGAACACGGTTATTCTCAGAGAGGGACCAGCTGAGCCTGTGAAATCTGGGCAGGGAAAGTGGTACTCAGAGGGCAGGTGGGTTCTGAGAGTTGGGGTGCCCTGATTCATGAACCCCTGTCCCTGTCAGGCTTGCAACAAGGGGACAAGTCTGGGCGAATTAAACGAAGGTGCCTCTTTCTCTGGAAAAATGCAGGGCTGCTGGTGAGCGCAAGGTGAGCGGGATTCCAGCTTCATTCGCCCTCCACACCCTTGTGGGAAGGTCAGGTCAACTACACACTGGGTCTGGGAGTGTCTGTGGAGTCAAGGATGCACTGTGCCCATCCTCACCTGGGGGGCTGGCTCCTGGGGTGCCGGACAAGCAACCAGGGTGAGATCTCCTGCTGCGTGGACCCCCTTGCCAGGCCCCAGCTGTCCCTTCAATGAAAAAGGCTGCCCTTGGGAGAAACTGGGAAGTTCAAGTGCGGGTCTGAGGGCAGCCTGCCCTGGACTGGAGGAGACGTCTCCGAGCCAATGCTGGAGAAAATACAGCAGGTGTTTTGATAGTTTCTCCACGCGCAGGTCTCTCTAGAGCATTATCCTCCGGCCAAAGACAAGTCTGCGGACACTGATGGAGAAATCTAACCAAGCGCTGAGCATGGCTGAGTGAGTGGTCTTGTCTCCAGCCTGTCCTAATGAGCTCCCAGCCAGACAGCTGGGCTCCCTCCCTCTCTTTTCCCTTCTCTCCCAGGGGACTCTCTCAGCTGTCCTCTCAAAACACCTGGCCTCCCTCCCATTCTCCTGGCCCAGGCTCTCTTGGGCTTTGCCACCTCTGGGGTCCCCTTCTGGGAATGCTTGCTTGCTTCTTGGCATTCTTGTTCTTAGGGATTGATGTCCCCTCACTTCACCCTGATTTACTTTCTAGGTTTTAGGTTCAGCGGGGCACCTGGAACACCACCTTAATTATTCTTAAGGCTTTAATGAGGCCATGTCCTCTTCTCTATTCCTCTGTTTTTCTCAGAAGATGACTTTTTGAGGGTAAGGGGCTCCCTAGGTCTCCTCCACAGTTTCCCCTTTCAACTAAAAGCTTTTCATGGCAAGGCCAGGTCTGTCTGTCTCTGCCTATGACTGAGTTTTCCCCTCCCAACATCTGCTGCCATACATTTGGACAAAGCGGAGGAAGAGTGAGTCCTCCCGGGCCCAGCTCTGGGGTACCCTAGACTTGCCTCCTTGTCATGTCTATAGCCCAGATGCTCACAGCTGTGGGGGGTCACCCTGGAGCTGCTGTTTGTCTGGGCTTCTTACTTCCTAATGCATGCAAGTGAGGGCACCCCATCTTCCACACATGTGTACACCCAGCATGGGCTGTCATGAAAACTAATAACTCTCCCTTCAAGGCCAGTTTCTAGAAGAAATCCAATGGTCAACTGGACCAAGGGTCTCCATCCATGAGCCCTGGGACACTCACACTTTTTCCTGTTATTTCTATACCAAGGGTTCACCAATTCTCCCTGTTCCTGGCCCAAGGTTGGATAACACGCTGGTCCCAAGTCGTTTTTGGTATAAGAGAGGACAGATATTAAACAGTGAAATTGAAGTTCCCAGGAGAAGGGAGTTTCTCACGCAGGCTGTGAACGGGGCTCGGGCTAGTTGTAGTTCGTTTGGAAATTTGTGCCTTCCTAAGCCAGACAGTTCTGTGTGGTTCTTGTATTGGCTTTCACCTTCCTTGGTGATCTTCTTTAACATCTGCTCCTTATCTCCAGCCTTTAACCTTCTCCAGAGATACTCTTCTCTGAAGTTGCAGCTATTTTCTGGCTCCTCAAGTCAGGTAAACCAGGTGCCCACTTCTCTGCTTTCTGTGACCTCTGATGCCACGAGGCACCGCCCTCCTGCCTCTTGCTCTTTCCTTCTTCACCTTTGAGGGCTCTTCTTCTCCTTCTTGCCCATGGACCCATCCCAAGAATCTGCACTCCCGGAGCTCTCTTCCATTTCTCCTGATCCACTCAGCTGCCCCCATCACCTCTGTGCAGGGCTCCCGAATTCTGCTTCTTGCTTCTATAAAGGGCCCGTAGAGAGCTCTGGGGCCCTGCCTGTCTGTGTATCCAGCTTCCTGGGAGATTCCCAAATGTGGTTCCTGCCAGCACCTTCAACTCAACATGACTCAAACTGAACCCAATATCTTCCTTCTCACACCAGCTCTAGCTTCCTGCCGCACTCTTCCTGCTAGATTCTGATTCTGTTTTCTTCTCTTCCAAAAACCCGATTGGCAGACTACACAATTTCCCCACCATATCCTTTCCCGGTTGCCCCTTCTATGGTCCAGGCAGGCCCTCACTCAAACACTTAACCCACAGAGATCTTTTTCTCATTGGTCGTTTTCTGTTCCATTCATCCAGCACATGTTGTCAAATTTATCTTTTCATTGCCCCATCGGATCTTGTATTTTCTTGCTTATCAGCTATTCAAGCACAAATGCCAACTTCTCCTTGAATCCTTTTCCCGGGTGCAGGGTATGGATTATGGAGTCATATCTGGGTGAATTTCTGACTATTCCATTAAGTGAGCACATGGGAAAGTGAATAGACCTAATTAATATGATTTCCCTGGTTTAGTCAAGCACAAACAATTCTACTTTTTTGTACCTAACTATTGCTATATGTCATCTCTCTCCTTCTCTTTCTCATTAATTTCAAGTAGAACCAAGTTGGACACTTTAAAGTCAAGGAAAAACTATTTAGAAAATGAGAATACATCAACATGTACGATCTCAGTGGCCATATTGAGATCAAAAGACACCAAGTGTTGGTCAAAATTGGAGCCTTTTTTACATGGTGGGAATACAAAATGGTACAGCCGCTCTGGGAAAAGGTATGGCAGTTCTTCGAGAAATTAAAATTAGAAATGCCTTATGATCCAGCAATTCTACTTCTAGGTATTCATCTAAAAGAATTTAAGTCAGGATCCCGAAGCGATATCTGCCCTCTCCTGTTTATTGCAGTATCATTCACAGTAACCAAGATAAAGAAGCAACCTAAATGTCCATCAATAAATGAATGGATCAAGCCAATGTGGTGTACTCCCACAGTGGACTACTATTCAGCTTTTAAAAAAGGAAGACATTCCGACACATTGTACAACATGGGTGAACCTCAGGGATACTATGCTAAATGAAATAAGCCAATCACAAAAGGACCAATACCGCATGATTCTGCTCATAGGAGGTATTGAACATAGAATCATAGAAATAGAAAGTGGCCTGGCAATTGCCAGGAGCTGGAGGGAGTTGCTGTTCAATGGGCATAAAGTTTCAGCTATGCAATGTGAATAAGTTCTGGAGATCTGCAGCTGACACTTTGTGTAGAGGGTAGATCTCATGGTAAGTGTCCTCACCACAATAGCAAAGAAGAGGAAAGAAGAGAAAAGAAAAGAAAAAAGAACGACAGCTGGGCAGTCACTGTCATTCTAGAACACTTCATGGATTCTAGGGGAATGGATCAAAAGGCCTTGTGCATTTCCCTGGCTTTGGTGAATTCTTCCATCCACATGGCCTTAGTTGGTTTGCCTTCTTTCAGTGAGGCAGGCTGGCCCCATCACCTGGCAGCAGGGCCAGCCCGCAGCGCTTAAGGGTGGGAGGCGACCTCAGAGGGTGGGTGTTCAGGGGCACCCCCGCCCACGCCTCAAGCTCCAACATCCTGCTTCCTTCCCCAGCCAGCCTCTGGCAGAACTGGGACATTGCTTATGGTCCTGCCTGCCCATCCTTCATGAATTTTTATTAAACAAAACTGTAAGCAGATTGATTTTGTCCTCTTTTATTGCATTTTTATTTAATTCCCTTCCATGGTGGAGGCTCCATCATGTTACCGCAGAGTAAATTACGCTGGGGCAGCAGGCCAGCGCCGAGGAGAAGGGCAGGAGCTGGCTTCTCAGGAGCACATTTACCGCATAAGAACCTTTATTAGTGGAGACTCATTGATTTTCTTTTTTTTCAGGTCATAGCCCCTTCACCATCTTTTAAATAAGAGAGTATCACAAAGTTATAGTGGAAGAGAGACTCTGTGAGGCCAGGGTCATGGGATGCTGCTGGCTTGTTCCCAGGTCTGACAACACCTGCATCACCCATAGCCTTGCCTCTGACCTACTGTGTGCTGGGACTGGTCATATGAAAAGCCTGGAGAAAGAGTAGTTTGGGTGGAATATTGGGTGGTATGTAAGGATGAAATGGAAGATTAAGTCCAAGGCACTATAAACGAACTTTTCTCCTTCTTCGGAACTTGTGTTTTTACACCGGAGGAAAACGACTTCAGGATTTTATTTTTAGGAACTAGAGAGTCACTGAGGTTTGGGGGCAGGATTTTATCTTTGCTGCAGGGGGATTAATCTGGCAGCAGGAGGTAAAGTGAATCTGGGGAAAGTTCGGGAATGGGGTTGGAAGGTAGAAACCCAGGCGTCTGTTAAGAGGTTACTGTTCAGTCTAGGCACAAGGCCACGGCACCAAAGTGAGTAATGAAACGGTAGAAATGACAAGGTGGAGGCAGGGTACACAAGGAGGGAGCTGTCGGAGGAGACTCAGGTCATTTTGTCAATTGTGAAAGGACTTTAAAGCAGAGAGGCAGGTTTGAGCAAAGAAAACGAGCTGAGTTTTGTGCATGCTTATTTAGAACGTAAAAAAGACATACGTACTTGCTGTTGAGAAAGTAAGGCGGATGAGTTGCCGACAGGCAGAAACATTTGAAAAATGGAAACAGTCATAAAAAAACAACAACACAAAACCATCTTCAATTGTGCTGCTGTGATTTGCCCTGGAGTCGTTGCTATATTTTGGTGTATTTCCTTCTGGGTAGGTAAATAAATAAGTGACTCATGTTACTAAAGGTTCTTCAAAAATGTGATTCTTAATGACTGCATATTACCTGGTCATCTGGAAACACCAGAATTGATTTAACTGTCTACCTACTGTTGGACTTCCCCTTGATTTATAGTTTCTCCATACTGTAAATAATGGTGCAGTGAACATCTTAGTGGATACATCTTCGTCTGCCTCTCTGGAAGTGTCTAAACTAAAATTATTGAGTTAAAGGTTATCATCTTTTTAAAGGCCCTTACTTCATATTGTCAGGTGCTCACTAGGCACTGATGCAGTGTACACACATGTGACCATCACAGCCCATTTATTAGTCCTGTTAAACTTTGCCAACTTCATAAGAAAAAAGCAGAAGATACCGCTTTTCTTAAATTATTCACTTTTTGGATTACTACTATTTTTATAATAATTTTGGGTGTGCCCATTGGTCATTTTTAAATTTTTTCCCTTTTGAGAATTCTATCTTTTGTTTCTATTTCTATTGGAGAGTTTATTATTTTTTTTGAAACTTACCAATTGATAACACGTTTTTCTATTGAGGCTATTAAAGCTTTGTCTGTCGCACATGTTAGAGATTTTTCTTTCTGCTCTTTCTCATGTCTTTCAAATTTTACATGGTGTTTTGACAAGTAGAAAATTTGAAGTTTTATGTAGTTATTGGTATCAGTCTTCTCCTTTTTGTTTTGTGCTTTTTTGTTACATGTTGAAAATCCTGCTCAGATTGAGATCAAGTAAACATTTACCTACTGTTCCTTCTAATTCTTTGTGACTTTATTTTATGTATTTGCTAAGTTGAGATAATCAGACTGTGGTAATCATGAATACAGGCTCTGGAGCCTGTTAGATGGACTTGCATTTGGGCCCTGGTTCCTCTACCTACTACTAGCTGTGTCATCTTGAACTAGTTACTTAACCTCTTTGAAACTGATTTTTCAAATCTGGAATGGGGCTGGTATTTATCTCATTAATTTGTTGAAAGAATTTCAGGAGATGATGCATGTAAATTGTCTTGTTCAGTACCTGGTTGATAGCAGATGTTCAAGGTTAAATATTGTTACATTAGATCTCTGTTAAGGGTGAACAATTTTGATCTCCTTGAGGACTGAGACCATGTCTTGTTTATCTCTGTACTGCATGTTTCACCAGGGGTCTTAACACATATTCTCAGGGACTATTTGATGAATGAGTGAATGTGTGACATGCAATGAACAGATTGCATTTTGCAAGTTGTAAAGGCAAATGGGTGCCTGAATCCACTTTAAGATGTTTAACTCAGTTAGAAATTACCAGAATTATAATATATGTGTCTAGAAGCAGAAGAACTGCCCCCCTCACCCCCAATGTTCCAACAAATGAACATTGTTTTTTCATTAGCCACAGCTCACTACTCAGAGCCATGGGTCTGTTCAGTCACCTCTGACCCCTGACTTCTGACACTGGTCCATGCATACAGCCTACTGCCCCACTTCTTTGAATTTGTCCATAGAGAATTTGAAGAGCTGGTAGGGTCGTTTGAGGTCATTTGGTTGTGTAGACTTCCAGTATTTATGTTTAAACTGCCAATCACTTTTTTTTCTAAAGAATGTTATCCTGGAAGACCGATGTGTAAACAGACCAAATATAAAGATACTACGGTTGAAAGATTGGGTCAGAGGTCATACTCCTTCTGTTGGGGAGTTTTATGCATACTGTTCCATGCTCCCTGTCCTAATTACCTAGATATTATTACTTTTTTGGGGGGGGCGGGTACCATCTGAAATAACACCACCTCCAGGAAGCCTTCCCCGGTCTTCCTCTGACTAGATCACTTCTCCTACTATATACACACAGCTCCATGTATCTCTGTCTGCTAGCACACACCTCAGTTATAAATTTACACCCATTAATGTTAACTTTCTCCTACTACGCTTTGAACAAATAGGCGCAAGGCCATGATGGGTTTGTTCATCATTATTTCCTGAGTACTGACCACAAGGCCTGGCACACAGTAGTAGTTCACTTAACGTTCAGTGCCTTAATGAAACTGCGTGATCCAAGCCCTTTCTTTTCCAGATGGAACAAATATTTATTACGTCCGCTGTGCTAGATGCTTTTCTGGCTATCCGCAGCACATCTACAAAAGAGACGGACACATGCTGTCTGCTTTCGAGGAGTATACACGTCAGGAAGACAGGCAGCTGAGGGACGAATCATTACTTTCACTGGGGATACATGTGTCGGGCTTCCACGTAAGATTTCACTCTAAGTTACATTTGCTTTAGGGAAAAATAATTGGTCAATTTCTAGGGGAGCACATTTCAGTGGTGATCAAGTCAGCAGTTAAGAGTGCTACTTGGAATCCTGTCCTGGTGGTTCCTTCAGGGTGGAAAAGTGTCTCTAAGGTCCCTTTCAATTAAGACGAAGCTGAGCTTCCTTCTGGAGATACTGCACGTCAACCTCCGGGGTTGCCGCTGCCGGGACATCTGCTGGGCCTGCTGTAATACATGAATAAGAGCTCATGTTCCTTGTGAGGTCATCAGATCTACTTATTAAAATCAGCTGCCAGGAGCCCCTTCTAGCCTATAAGGTGACTTCTAGCGAGGCAGATGGTCCCCGGGAGAGAGGCAATTTAGTAACTGCCCAGTGAGCACACTTGGAGGGGGAAAAAAAAATCCAAAGTCCTCACCATGTGACCTGTGCCGCCTGTGCTGATCTGGGCCCGTTTCCGTTTTGTTCCTTGCTGTCCCATGTTGTAGGTGTCAGTTGCTGATCGGCGAGCCTTGAGCATTGACTGACGTGCGGTGCGCCAGGGCTCAGCCACCAGGGTCTAGGACGTGGTTTGGACAGCACGCTCTGCCTTTGGATCCTGCCTCTTTTCCATCCCTTCTAGAAGTGGCTGGGCTGGTGTTTGGACCTAGGCGGGCTTCGCTACCAGCCCTGGAACCGCTCGCGCAGTAGGCGTGCTGCTGAGGGTGTGAGCGCCCCAGTAGGGAGCTCCCCGCCCTACCTCCCTGGCTGTCAGGCTGACGGTGCCTCTGCTTGTTTCCCTTGATTGTTATGTAATGTTTGGCAGCAGGAGGTAAATTTCTCTCCAATTTCCAGGCCCGTTACAGCACATGAACCCCACCATGGGGAGCCACAGTGATTGAGCTCAGCAGCCAGGTCCCATGCTGAGTGTCATAAATCAGGCCTATTACCCGCTCCTTCTGGCAGACGCCACCACCAGAACCTGCCCACTCTGCTCAGGGGACCCAGCCCCCTCTGCACACAGTAAACTAGAGCTGGCCTATCAGCTGGGAATTTGGGGTCTCTGCGTGACACCCTGGCTGGGGACCGTTGGGCTCTTTTTCTGAAGGGGTGGAAGGTACACAGCCCTGGCTGGTGTGACTGTCCTAAAAGCTCTGCAGCTTGAGGCTTGAGGAGCAAAATCTGGCTGTGCTCACCTGTCACCTGGATTTCCTGGTGTGCATCATGTGAACCTCTAGGGACTTCGTAAAAACGCGTTTCCCAGTCCCAACCCCAGAGATACTGATGCGGTAGGTCCTCCTTGGAACATGGGACGCGGTATGTGTACAACTGTCCTGGTGATTTGCATGCAGGTGGACCATCCTCTGAGAAGTGTTGCCTTACGGCCAACTGTCTCCTCCAAGCGATGCCTGTGAACGAATGCCTATAAATCGAATCCTTCTTTTCCATTTCCTTCTCTCATTTGGCTGAAGATGAGTTTCCCTGGGGAGGAAGATGCGGGCTGCAAAAATCAATGGCAATCACACTGTAGACTGAAGCGAGTCTTTGATGATGACATATTTAATGGGCAATAATAATGCTAATAGCTGAGGGGACAGTCCCCCAGTAGGATGTTCTGGGGATGCTTGGAGCACCGCAGGGGAACCCCGAGTCCTGTTTCTCATGGGCTCTATCTGTATGGTGAGGACAACCTTGCCCTCTGGTTAGACAGGCTCAAGGCCACCCTATGAATTTTGTCCTGTGCAATTTTCAATGACTCCCTCTTTGACTCTCAAAAGTTCCCGTTTGGATGACAAATTGTTATCCTATTGACAACCATGGGGACTTCCCCTGAAGACCTTCCCTTTTTTTTTTTTTCAAAGGGGTTTGCTTCGTGGGTATCTCTGAAGTGTTTGGTCAAAGGGACCCCCATTCTGGATTTCACATGAAAGTTCACCCTGACTCGGAAAGCAAAAGAACCCCTTTGGCCAGTACCTCTCCCCAATTTGGGGATCAGGTTTTGGGGTGGAGGAGAGACTCCTTATCTGGTGGCTAGAATGAAAAGTGGGGAGTTTGGGGGCAAGGATGGCCTTCTTTGGGGGTCCTGTTCCCACTTCGGATGTCTGAGGTAAGGCTGCATTTTCCTGTCAAACATTAAAAAACTCAGTAATAACAAACCTTAGTCAGCGTTAGCCAGGGCTAGGTTTGATGCCAGCACTGACTTGTAATGGTTATGTGATGTCCACCCGGTTAACCATTTGACGCCTCATTTTTCTCATCTGTAAAGTGGGAATAATAACCTCGAGCTTGGCAAAAGGCTTGGGATAATGTTTATAAGGAGTGAACACTTACTAGGCAATCAATAAGTGGTGGCACTTAATATAGTCATAATAATAATGTCAATATTACAAATTAAGGTTTAATATTCTAAAAATGTTTTTTCCAACATATTTATGGGGATGTTTTAATCTTATTTATTTATTACTTTCTTTCCCTGAAGCTCCTGCCATGAAGGCTAACCTATGAGGCTTCCCCAGAAAACAAAGAGAAGCTCCAATTAAGAATAAAGATGTCCACAGAGCAGGCATAGAAAACCCAGGGTGTGTTAGGCATAACCATACCTAGGGGAACTCCAGGAATGGTGGGATTTGTTGTTCACAATTTTAGTGTTATGTGAGGATTGTCCAGGTCCCTTAGAGAAGTCCCAGATTCAGCAAGGTGTCTGAGGTAAGTGGTATCACGAAGTGGGTAGATTAGAGATGGGAGAAAGAGAAATTCAGGGGGAATATGTCCAGGATAGCCACCTCCCCACCAGCAACTTCTGAGAGATCCTATAGTATGCCCCAGTGGGAATACACGTGTGCAGAGAGCACATTTGAAGATGAAGTCTTGAATCAGGACAAGGATTCTACCATGTGCATGACCAGAGGCTGTGGGTGCATGCCTCAGAGTGTGGGTACCAACGGGAAACCTTCAAAGAACCAGCTGGTACCAGCCACACCTTTCTGGATGCCAGCACAGTGCCCTGGGATGACACCGGAGCCCGTGATCCATCATAATGACATTAGTCTCCATCATCTTTCTTTTATTTAAAAAATATTTTATTTATTTGTTTCTTATAATATGAATCATCATTACTAAAAGTAATCTATTTTGAGTAAAAAACGTAAATGTGTGTGTCTGAGAAATTCCTCCCCCCTTACCTAGGGCCTGCTTGGTTGGGGGTTTGCTACCATTTGGTATAGTTTTTGGGGAGCCCCCAGCAGTCTCTTCATATTGACTGACAGGTCCTGGGAGACTCCCCCAAATTATCCAGACCGCTGTAGTTTAATGGTATCAAAGAGTTGATAACGATGATAATACAAAAGTGGCTAGCAGTAATGACAGCTCGACATAAGGACTTGCTGTGTGCCAAGAAGTCCTACATAGAGCACTTTATCTGTATGTTATCTTGGTTGTGAGGCCAACCACCCCTTATTAACCTCACCTTATAGACATAGACCCTGAGACCTAGAGAGATTGCAGGTGATGCTTCCAAGTTCGTTTGGTTGGTAAGTACTCAAGTCAGAAGTCAAGGTTAGGCGAATGGATTCTGGCTGGTGGTGGAGGGACAGTGGACCCCTCTACCCCACCCCCACAGCCAGTTTTATCTCTGTTTGTGAATTTCCTGCAGGGTGAACTGAATTAATTGAGAGCTTGGTACTTTGAAACCCATCGTAACCTCTTTAATAAAGATGTTCAACAAAATATCAACACCTTTTCATTTTATGCTCATATAGGAGTCATTCTTATATGGTCTTTTCAAATTTACTCTTTGATAATACGTGCTATGTCAATTAAAAACTTCAAAAATGTATTTTTCCCACCCCGTGTCTGTGCTACTGAGCCATCATCTCTAGGATCGGGGCTCCAGGAATCTGCATTTGAACAAGTTTCCTGAGTGACCCTGATGCCAACGCTTGTGCCTGGGACTCTGCATCGGACAATTGACACAGCTCCTTATAGCTTTGATTCTCCAGGATGTGAGAATGGACTTGAAGCCTCCAGGTTATCCTTTTACACCATTCAGCTTCCTGTTGGGATTTTCACTAACAAGGAGTTTCTGGCCAGGAGTTAAAAAGGAGGGGAAGAGGGGGGTGGAAAGTCAAGCTCCTGCTACTGGGGTGTTTGAAAAGAAAGCCCTTCTAGCCAAGACTTTTCCTTCCTTCTTCTCTCAGATTCAACAAAGGTGAGTAACAAGGACCGGACAGTGCTGGGCCCCAGCTCAGGCCACTGTGGGCAGAGCTGAGGAAGCCCCGACTTAACTCTGCACTTTCTTATTGAGTTGCAGTCTTAGTTTTGCGATGGAGTTATTATCTTTTATCCCCCTTCCTTCAGTTCCTAATGCAAACAGCAATCCTTAGAAAAGCAACATTTATTAAATCAAGAGGATTACAATATCAATGGGAAGTTATCATGCAATAACCTTCTATTGATTTGTGTATTGCCAGTAATGAAATCAACTGGAATATTATTTATTAAACATATTGATTAGCAAAAAATAATTTGCAGGGATGGAAGCCTGGCTCTGCAGGGGATCCCACGGAACTCTTGTGTGTACATACGATTTTTCCATTTTGCTGGGGGAAAGCCATCATGAGCGTCTGATCTGACATAGAACTAGCTCCAAGAGACAGAGTCCTCAATAGTGTCCACTGTGTGGTGGCGAGGGTGGGCAGACCTGCAGCCTCTTGGACTGACTCTCGGCATTTGTACAATCTGCCGGCAGGGCCCAGAACAAGCTACCATTGTTTCTCCACTAAAAGTTTGGAGAATCAATATTTGGGTACTAGTGATTCTCACTCCCGCTCATCCCAAGGAGAGAGGATTAGAGTGGGGAACTGAAGGGTGGCTGGAGGGTAGAGAAGAACATTTTTGTTTAGATTCTCCCAAAAGCAGACACTGAGACCAGGATTTGGGTGTAGGGAGTTTATTTGGGGCATGAGTGAGGAAGGAGGAAAGGGAAACAGGGAAGGCAGCAGACTTATCGATGATAGGTTATTGGGGGGCTATTGCTGTGGGCAAGCGGTGCTCAGTTCTGCTGGGGACCCTCTGAGAGGCGTGTGCATGTGACAGTTCTTATAATTGCCCCAGAGGGCAATGAAGCTGGGCCTCCTCTGGTCCTCACTGGTTGAGGGCTGCTCCTTGTTGTCTTTCTTAGAATTTATTTTGTTTTGCTAATGAGAGAGAGAGAAAGAGAGAGAGAGAGAAAGAGAAAGAGAGAAAGAGAGAAAAGAGGGAGAGGGAGATTTGTTGTTCCACTTATTGATTTTTGTATGTGCCCTGACCAGAGACCAAACCTGCAAACTTTGGCACATTGGGATGATGTTTTAACAAACTGAGCCATCCGGCCAGAGCTTCTCCTTCTTGTCTCAATTCTTCAGCATCTGTAACATTTCTGGGCTGTCCCACCTGCCACAGAGCTTGCACCCCAGACAGGTGTGGCCTCCGGCAGAGAGACACAGGTGCCTGAGGCAGGAGCCTTGCCTGCGTGTGGGAACTGCCTGCCAGATCTCCAATCCAGGGCAGGTTCGCCACAGCTGTGTTTGACTTTTAACTCCTGCCTCCCAGATCTCTGCAACCTCAGTTCTCTCTCCTTTGGGGGGGAATCTGGAATTTTCATGGACCCAGGAAGAGCAGTCATGGAATTAACAACTCGTTGCTGAGCACTCGGTAAATTCAGCTCTCCCATTCCTCCCTACAGCATCTTGGTAGGTGAAGTATCTGTTATTTCGGAGGTGAGGAAACAGAGAGCAGAAGAACATGCAGAGCAGGAAATGAGAGTTCTGGCATTTAAGTCAGTTTACCTGACTCCAAAGCACATAAGCACATAATTTGGTTCAGAGCAGAAGGACTCTGGGCATGTGATCTGGGGCTGGATTGCTGGGTATGGTCTCTTGGCTTCGTTCCTATTAGTGCCGTGGCCTTGAATGAGGAACCTTAGCTCTGTTCTCCAGTTTCTTCATTTACAATGGGGATGTCAATAATCCCTGTCCCTTGGGCAATTGAGCAGGTTAAGTGACACAATGGAACTTGGTTATGGCTTGGTGATTGTAGTTAAAATTAACATAAATATCATCACCATTAACCACCCCTGGACTCTGTGGCCTTAAAGTGATGGCTGTGACTGACCTGTTTGTTCTACTCATTCTACTCATCCATTGTCCTTCTCCGGCTCCCTTCGGTATCACTGGGTCTGATGTGCATCAAACTGCCTCTGGCCCGATCTAGCCAATAGGAGGCGCGGACGGGAGGTTGGAAGGCGGGAGGAAAGGAGAGGCCAGGGCACCATCTCCCTGCCTTGCATAGTAGGGGCCCAGTTTCCTTGATGGCTCCTCGTCTTATGGGACACTTTCCATCAGATGACCTTTGTCTTGACTCTAGAAACTCCACCTCCTCCTTCTCCCTCTGTCCCTAAGGGTGGTGGCAGCTTCCTGCTGCTGTCAATCTCTGGGTTTCCTCACTTTTGTTTCTTGGTCCTCTCATCAGAGCACCCATTTCCTGGAATAAATTCCTTGTGTTTTACATACTTAAGTGGCTTGTTTTCCTTTCACACCTTCAACACAATACTGTCATTTCCAGCTCTGACAGTGATCTCCTGGTTTCACTGCTGAGACTAGTGGGGAGGAATGGGATCCAGGTGATTAAAAAATATATCTATATCTATATAAAATCTATCTATAACAATTATTAATCACCTGCTGCATACCCTCTCTCCTCTTTACATCTCGTTTCAGGCTTGGCTGGTTTTAACTTTATTATAGAAAACAATGGTTGGCATTGCTGTGTCAACAGATGAAAAAATAAGATGCTCAAAAAAGGGTAAAGAGCTGTGCCAGCCCCAGGTCTTTGCTAGAAGTGGTACGGAGGGGACTCCAAGGGACCTGTTTAAATTAAGGCCACTCCGCTGCCCCTGAAGTTGGAAGAGGCCTTCCCCTTCACCATCATTCATAAATGCTGAACACCTGACTCTTTTTAGCTCAAGTGTCATAGGTGGAAACTAATAAGATTGGTTGGAAACAGGTGGCTGACACCTCCCAAACTGACCTGTGGGGACTGAGGAAGCAAGCAGGGCAGCTCCCGGGAGGGTAGAGAGCTCCAGGGAAGTCTTTAACACCACGTGCTGAGATTTAGATGTTATTCTTCAGGCCAGGTATTTGTAAGTGTGGTGAATGCTCATTGATGGACACAGATGTACTCACACACCTACGTGATGGGTGACCCAAGTGGTAAGTTGCTGTACTAAGAATATTTGGAGGACAGTTGCTCACTGTGGGTTGTGACATGAAGACAGATTGCCCATTTCCAGGTGGTGGTTTGAGAGGGTGGCAGTTGTAGGGTCAGGAGGTGGAGTCTTGGTCCCTCCCCTTCCATATGGGCTGGTCTTGCAAAGAGCATCCTATGGGAGTGATGTTGTGTGACTTCTGAGGTTGGATCACAAAATATATGACTTCCCGCTGGCTCTCTCTCTCCTGGGGCACATGTCCTGTAGTCTTGAACATCCATGTAACAAGTCCAGCTACCCTGAAGCTGCCATCTGGAGAGACCACATAGGGACAGGGAGAGATGCCCAAGGAGCTCCAGCTGTCCCAGACCCCAGCTGATTGAGTCCTCCCAGTGTAGACACCTGGCTCCTCCCAGTGTAGACACTTGGCACAAATGAGCGAGGCTTCAGATGTTTCTAACTCCATAAGAGACGGTAGGGAGTAGCAGGAGTTCCTTGCTGTGCTCAGTCATATTGGAGCCTGAGGTGAAGGAAAAACATTATTAATGCTGATCTTGTCTTTACTTGAAATTTTTTTTTTTTTTTTTTATTGTTGTTGTATTACATCCATCCCCTTTTTGCTCCCCTCTGTCCCCCCACCCACCCACCCATTCCCCCCAAAGTCAATCCCACCTGTTGTCCATGTCCATGGTTCCTTTATACTAGGTTCTTGTCTAAGCTGCTCCCCATCTTTGCCTCTACCTCTCCCTCCCCCCTACCCCGTTCCCCT